>VXAD01008061.1:59940-142672 GCA_013399195.1 Dicrurus megarhynchus
CGTGGCTGCGGCTCTATGGGTACCTGCCGCAGCCCAGCCGCCGGATGTCCACCATGCGCTCAGCCGAGACCTTCTCCGCGGCGCTTGCCGAGATGCAGAAGTTCTATGGCATCACCGTCACCGGTGTCCTGGATGAGGAGACCAAGGCGTGAGTTTCTCCATTGTCCCCTTGCTCGAGCAGATGGCAGCTCTACTCCCGGGCTCTGTGGTTTTCTCTGACAGCCCCAGGGCTCTGCCTGCACCTGGAAAAGTGGGTGCTGTCCCCCTTGGGAGCTGCTTCTCCCCTTTTGGCCAGGACACTGTCCCTGCTCTCTGTGGGTGCTGTAGCACCTCAGGCACCGTGGCTGTGGTGGGCTGAGCCCTGGCTCGGTGTCCTCCTGGCAGGTGGATGAAACGTCCCCGCTGTGGGGTCCCGGATCAGTTTGGAGCACGGATGAAGTCCAACATGCGTCGGAAGCGGTACGCGCTGACAGGGCGGCGCTGGAGCCAGAGCCACCTCACCTTCAGGTACCCAGCACTGCCAGGGATTCCCTTCCCTCAGCCCATGGAGAGCCATGGATCCCCTCAGGGAGCGAGTGCTGCTCCAGGCCTTCCCTAGTGAGTTCTCTATCCCCAGCATCCAAAACTACACGGAGAAGCTGGGTCGGTACCACTCGTATGAGGCTGTCCGACGAGCTTTCCGGGTGTGGGAGCAAGCCACGCCGCTGGTTTTCCGGGAGGTGGCCTACGAGGACATCCGGCAGAAGAGGAAGAAGGAGGCTGACATCATGGTGCTCTTTGCCTCTGGATTCCATGGAGACAGCTCTCCCTTTGATGGCCTTGGGGGATTTTTGGCTCATGCCTATTTTCCCGGCCCTGGCATGGGGGGGGACACACATTTCGACTTGGATGAGCCCTGGACACTGGAGAATGCAGATGTGTCTGGTGAGTTGAGGGCCAAGGAGGTGGTAAAGGTGACCAGAAGAGCCTGGTGGCCTTCTGGGCTGGAAGGGGCGCAGGGGGAGCTGTGCTGGTGTGGCAGGGACAGCAGGTCCACCATGGGTGATGCAGGCAGATCCCACTGGAGCACCTTTGTTGCAGGGTGCTGGGTCCGGGGGTCCACCTCATGTGTTACATCCTCCACCCCTTCTTGCTGATGGTGCCTCTCCATGCAGGGAACAACCTTTTCCTGGTGGCCGTGCACGAGCTGGGACACTCACTGGGCTTGGAGCACTCCAGCAACCCCAGTGCTATCATGGCCCCCTTCTACCAGTGGATGGACACGGAGAACTTCCAGCTGCCTGAGGATGACCTCAAGGGCATCCAGCAGCTCTACGGTGAGGAGCTGGTTGGGGAATTAGCCCAGAGGTGGGATTCTGGACATGTGTGTGGGGAAACTGAAGTACAGGTGCTGCTCTTCTGCATCACCACATCCCTTCTCTCACCTGCCCAATCCAGGTACCGCAGATGGGCACCCTCAGCCCACCAAGCCTTTGCCCACTGTGACACCCCGGAGACCTGGCAGGCCAGACCAGAGACCCCCTAAACCTCCCTCTCCGGGGAAACCAGAGCGACCACCCAAACCTGGCAGCCCAGACCGACCTGACCAGTATGGCCCTGACATCTGCGATGGGGACTTTGACACGGTGGCGGTGCTGCGTGGGGAGATGTTTGTGTTCAAGGTACCTGCGAGGACTCCCTCCTGTCCCTTCCTCGGGGATGTAGTGGATCCGTGGGTGGGAGGACCCCTCAGCAAGGTGACTGTGTCCTCCCCATCCTTTGCCAACACCCTGTTTCTCTCCAGGGCCGGTGGTTCTGGAGGGTCCGGCACAACCGGGTGCTGGACAACTACCCCATGCCCATCGGACACTTCTGGCGGGGCCTCCCTGGGGACATCGATGCTGCCTACGAGAGGCATGATGGGAGGTTCGTCTTCTTTAAAGGTGAGCAGGGAAGCTGGATGGGAGGGCTGAGGTGGAAGCAAGACCCCAGTACCCCCCACAAAGCTGCTGAGAGCTGGTTGGCTTCATCCCATCCTGACATACCTCCCCAGCCAGAGCTGCTTTCGTGATCCCAAGGGGTCGGGGTGGCCACAGGCGTCTACCACTATCCCTATCCATTGGTGCACCTGCCACAGCAGCTGGGCAGGACCTTCTCATCCCTATTCTCCAACTCTTTCCCCTCTAGGTGACCGGTACTGGCTCTTCCGAGAAGCCAACCTGGAGCCTGGGTACCCACAGCCCCTGGTCACCTATGGGCAGGGCATCCCCTACGACAGCATTGACACGGCTGTCTGGTGGGAACCCACGGGACACACCTTCTTCTTCCGTGGGGACAGGTCAGTGTCCGTGGGGTTCTCCCTGCTCTGCTGCCTCCTGGCCCCTGTCAGGGGGAGAATGTTGGGCAGTGGGGACCCCCGTGCTCCTCACCTACTCCCCACCTCCCTCCCCAGATACTGGCGCTTCAACGAGGACACGCGCTCGGTGGACCCCGGGTACCCGAAGCCCATCTCTGTCTGGGTGGGCATCCCTCCCTCACCCAAGGGAGCCTTCCTCAGCCCAGACGCCTGTAAGTAGAGGAGAAGAGGGATGGGTGGTGGTGGTGGGGGTCTTGGGGATGGCCACATGGCATGGACTTGGGGAGAGTGTCTGGGAGTCAGCGGTGAATGCCTTTCTGAAGGGTTTCACCAGTCCTGGAGCAAAACCTGCTGTCTTGGGCATTTGCAGGGGTGCCCAGGTTCTGCAGTGTCCTGTGCCCCACCTACTTACCCCTTGTCTCCATCTTCTCTCCCCCAGCCTCCACCTACTTCTACAGAGGCACAAAGTACTGGAAATTTGACAATGAGCGTCTCAAGACAGAGCCAGGCTATCCCAAATCCATCCTACGGGACTTCATGGGCTGTCACACAGAGCTGGTCCCAGACCCCAATCCCCGCTGGCCCGATGTGGACCGACCCCCCTTCAACCCCGATGGGGATGGGGGAACTGAAGGTGAGGAGGAGGAGGAGGAAGAGGAAGATGAGGATTACAACGAGGGAGATGGCCAGCCAGGCAGGGACGTGGACGTGGTGGTGCAGATCGACGAGTACACGCGCACCATGAGCGTGGTCATGGTGCTGGTGCTGCTGGTACTGCTGCTCTGCATCCTGGGCCTCATCTACGTCATCGTCCAGATGCAGAGGAAGGGCGCACCCCGAATGCTCTTGTACTGCAAGCGCTCCTTGCAGGAGTGGGTCTGACCTTGGCTCCCTCCCCCAACCGCCCCCACCACCATGGTGCTAAGATGGACCTGACACCCCCTCCCCTCGTCCCTCACCACGGCCTTGGTCCCTCTATCCCATTGTTGCTTGATGGCTCCAGCCTCAGAAAAGGGGGGATGCCCAGCCCCCCCAGCCCCTCCAGAGCAGCCGGGCTGGGACCGGGGATGGTCATGGGGGGGCTGGAGGGCATCCAGGCCCTGCCTTGTCCCCAGTGCCTGTGCATCCCCCCAGCCGTGACCCTCAGGCTGCCACCCATCATGTGCCTGCCTCTGCCATGGGGTCCCTGCAGGGTCCCTTCCTCCTGTGCGAGCCCGCTGCAGCTGGGGCGGTGTGTGGGCTGTGGGCTGCTCACAAGTGCTGTGGGCTGGCAGGTCTCAGCCACTGGCACCTGCAGCAGCGGGGAAGGGAGGGCTGAGCTCATGGCTGTGTTTCCTGTTGAACCACGGGGATACAGGGATGTGCCTAAAGACAGCATGAGTTGGGAGATGCCACCTTTGCAACCCTGCTGGTGCTCAGCTCAGTCCGGGCCCTGCTGCTGCCACGGTGGGACGAAGTCCTGGGGCACGTGGCCCTGTGGGCAGGGCAATGGGAACGGCTGCCTTGTATGTCCATTAAACGGGTCGGGTGTGTGGAGAGCTGTGATGCCGTCGTCCTTCCTGCTGCGGGGGTCCTGGGAGAGATGGGGCAGATTGCCTGGTAATGGGGCTTGTCTGTGGGGGTCACCCTGCCTGGCACCCCCAGGGGACCGGGTGCCATGCTAGGGGATGTAGGGAAGGGGCCAGCATGGACAGTGATGTCCCTGCAGCAGTCCCTGCCCTGGGGCTGCCACTTTGGGGGGGTCAGCTAAAGCAACCCCCCCACCCCCACCAGTGGACAGAGCAGCCTTTCAGCAGCTCCCATGGCAGTGACAAGGGCCTCGCTGGGAACACAGGGTGCCTTGTTCTCCCCCAGCCAGCACCGTGCTTCACCCCTGGGCGGCCGTCTCCCTTCCCTGGGCAGGGGCCGGCAGCAGCTGGGGGACCCTCGTGGAGCCTCTTCACAGGGTGCTTCAGCTCCCTGTCCCCACACGGCCCTGGCGAGCTTCCTGGGGGGAAGGGGTGGCCATATCCTGTCTCACCACTGCTGTCTCGGCAGAGGAAGGCAGGAGTCGTCACAACTGCTGCAGAGATCAGGGAAATAATCATGGGAGTGGGAAAGATTAGACTTCAGGGTAGGAGACTGGCTTTATCTGGGGAAAAATGTTGCTCAGCCATTAATGGGAAGAAAAACCAAGCCACAGAGGCAGTGATGGAGGTAGCAGTGTCCCTGCCTCTGCTGGTGATGTGATGATCACAGGGGTGGCAGCCAGAGCCAGGTTTGCTCTGCAGCTGCAGGTGCAGCCTTGGGGGGTGGGCAGCAGAGGCCTGGCACAGCTGCTGCACTGGTGGGGAGGCTGGTTGTGCTGTGCTGGGCAAGGGGGTTGTGTGAGCCTGACCCAACCCTGTGCGGACAATCCTATGGAACTGGGGAGTGTCCCCATGTGGGAATTGACTCCAGCCATCATCCTTGCTTCCTCCAGCCTCCCCTGCAGCAGGACCTGGGCCAGCACTGTGCCAGCACCTGTGCCCTGCCTCTTTCCCCCAGGCACCTCTGTCTTGGTGCACCCCTGACCTGCTCTCCTTGCCCTGGTGCTCCAGCTGCTCCTTCGCCCTCATCCCCCCCTGCCAGCCCTGCTGGGAGGGTTTCTCCACTTCATGGATGAGGATATGAAGCCTTTGTGCTTCCCCCATCCTTCCCCCTCCCCAGGGCTCAGAGCTGCTGGCTCAGTTCCCAACTGCTACAACCACTTCCCAGCACTGAATTACCCTGAGCTGCCCGGCCACTCGTCAGGCACTAATTTCTGTAAAAGGGAAGGACTGATGCTGGCTCTCGCCCCGCTTTCCTGGTGCTGGGGGGGAACCCTGTGGCCTGAGTCACCCATCCCCTGCCCCAGCCTCCATCCCTACCCACACTGGGCAGCAATTTCCAGCCATGAGCCGATTCCCTGGAAAACACGCTTGGCTCAGACTCAGCACATCGCTGCAGCCAAGCGAGAAGTCAAAATCAGGAACAGAAAACCCCTGAGGAATTGGGGGGAGTGGGTGGAAAAAGGTCTCCAAGTGGCTCAGGCCTGTTGTATTCCATCAGCCAGGCCTTGCTAGGTCACATTCCTCGGCTTTTCACTTCTTTCAGCTCAGTTTTGACCATTTTGCCCAGATTTGTGCTTGTGTGGGTCTTCCCCAGAGCTGAGGGAAGACCCACAGCTCTGCTGGGCCGGGAGCCCTGCCATGGGGCAGCCCGACACTCCAGCCTGCCCTGAACTGGGGCCAGACTGGCACCAGGAGCTGCCAAAAACCATGAACCTGGTCAAAAGGCGAGGCAGGAGGAAAGCACGGCTGGGATTCACTCTCCCCACCCCCGCAGAGAACTGCTCCAGAGGCCAGTGCAGATGCATTTCCCACGGCAGATGCATTTCCCACACTGGATGCACTTCCCGGGGCAGATGCACTTCCGACAGCAGATGTATTTCCCACGGCAGCAGTGTTTCCCTTCTCTCCTGGGGGTACAGAGGGCTCGATGGGGCGCAGGGCTGGGACCCCAAAGCCTGCTACCTGGAAAGCCGCCTGGCTCGCAGGGAAAGCCAGAGCTGGACAAGGATGCCCAGGGCCAGCAGCTCATGGTATCCCCGCCATGGCAGGGGAGGGGCCTCCTTGCTGATTCCAGAGGGAATTAGGGATGCTGGGAGCAGAGGCCCAGGCCGCCACGCTTGGTGAGCTGGGACAGCACCTCCCACCCCCTCCCGCTTTTCCCCGGATGCTGCAGCAGTGCTGGTGCCAGGAGCCCAGGGCCATCTGGAAACGCTCATGGACAGCAGAAAGGGACCCCGCTGGAGACAAAGCCCAGCATTTCAGCAGCGCCCAGGCTCTGCCGGAGGCTCCCGCGCTGCCCTGCATGCCCACAGTGGGGTCAGCTCACCTCTGGCCACCCCAGGGAGGGCAGGCAGGCACCTGCTACAAGGGCCAGGGCTGTCGGGAGCATGGGGGAGTGTGAGTCTGGCTGAACCTGGCGCTGGCAGGCACCGGGCTGCCCTGGCAGGATCCACTCCCACCAGGCAGCTCCCTGCTTCCCAAAAATAGGTTGGAGAAGCCTGACCTGGAAAAGACCCTGGGAGCTCAGTGTCCTCCAGGCCCTGCTGTGCTGGGGTGTGGGTGAGGGGGTGACCGGGGTTGGCAGGGGCTCTCTGCCTGATTGGCACCTCTCAGGAGAATCCTCCTCTTCCTCTGCAAGCCAGGGCACGATCCCCTCAGTGCAGCACTGAGGAAAGGACCCGGAAAACACAGAGGAAGCTGGACTCAGTGCAGAGGAAGAACTGGGGCTGGGATACAGCAAGCAGCGACCGGCCAGCTCAAGGTCGGAGGAAACAATGCTGGGGATGGAGTGAGGGCCGCGGGGCCCCGGGAGGGGTTGAACCTGCTGCCTGGGCACACTGCAGGCAGGGCAGAGGCTCCGGGTGCTGCCTGGGGAGGGGTCGGTGCCAGCATAGCCCCACTCCGGCTGGGATGCACCCACCAACTACACTGAGCTCGGCACATGTGTGTGGGGCTCATGCCCCTCACCTCCCCTCACAGCCACCGGGCAGCCCCCAGCCTGATCCCTGGGGTGCTGGGATCCCTCATCTCACAGAAAGTCATTTCTGGGGCTGCAGGGGCAACACATGAAGTGATGGTGAAGCAGATGGGCTGCAGGTCTGCTTCAGCACTACTTGGCATCCATCATCTTCTCACCTCTAGCGGCTCTGAGGCGTTCCCCACTGCATCCCAGGGAAGCTCTCAGAGTGCACAACTGCTCCCATACCCAAATAAAATTGTGCTTGGGTTGTCCCATTCTGCAGCCTGCCAGGGGAAGCTCTCACCCCTCTCCTGCAGGCGCTAGCAGGGCAGGAACATCAGCTTTCTCTGCATGCAAAGTGGCCAAAGTCCCCAGTACCGTCACTTGGTTTTCCTGGGCGGTGGCCAGTGGTAAAACTCAAAATAAATATTTCCCTTGCCTCCAGCACTGCCTGCCCCACATTAGACAACAGCTGCAGAGGATTAACGTCTCCCTGGAGGTGTAATCCCTCTATAAAGATGACAACATTTGGCCCAAGACATCCAGGGAGATGCAGAATGGAGAAGAAGCAGAGTTTGGCCCAGTTTTTTTTGATTCCCGCTTATCACCTCCGTGATCACAGCTCTGTACTTCTGTGTCAGGACCCACTTGACAGGAGGGTGACAAAGTGCAAGGGGACAAGCACAGGCAGGGACAGAAGCCTGTACCAGTGTCCTGCCACTCTGCTAGGCTGGACACTCACACAGGATTCTTCTGCCCCGGCAGCAGGGCAAACGGAGAAAGCTTTCCAGAAAGCCCTATCGCCTGCTTGCCCTGCCAGCAGCTGCCACCTGCCCTGGCAGAGCCACCGGAGCCATGGGATGTCCCAGCCTTGGCTCACACCACAGTGACTGCCAGCTGCTCCAGCCCCAGCCTGCTGCTGCCTGGCCCAGCCCAGGGAGTGCCCCTTGCTCCGAGGAGCTGCAGCCTGTGCACTCACCGTATGTCAGCACCCACGCTTTTAAAGGGAAGCTTTGCCTTTCATGTAGAAAGCAGCTCCCAGCACAGGTCCTGATCAAAGTGCCCAAGTGCAGGACCTTGCCCCAGCCAATGGAAAACAAAGGTGAAAACCTGGTGCAGGGAAGGAACACTGCATTGGGTTGAAACCAGGGCTCCCCACAAAGATTCTTTTCTCTCCCATGAGACGTGAACTGCAACAAGGACTTACACAGGAAGGAAGGAGCAGGCCACCCACAGAAAGGTGAACGAGGCGATATTTAAGATCTTTTCTCCACAGGCTGCCTGCACTGACTCCCCTGTGCCCACCCCTCATAGCCAGCTGGAGCTGCCCTGGGAGCAGGCAAGCAGTAGCTATGCTTGACTCCCATCTCTGCACCCACCTCCTTCCTGCATTCCTCCACTCTTTCCACGTAGGAGGATGTTGCATCCCAGCCAGGTCAAAAGCCATAACCAAAGCAGTAAGAAGCTGGGTGCTCCACCACAGGAGTTTTGCTTGTGCACATTTAGGAAATGGCTGCTGAGAGGATGCCTCTGACATTCTGGCCCATTTGCCAGCAGCATCCTCTTCTCCCACAGGGAGAGCATCCAACTTCACCCACCTTCAGTGAGATGGTTAAAGTTCTGATGGGAGAGAGGGATTAGAAGAGAAAGATTTCAGAAGAACATTGTGTAAATCACCAAGCATCTGGCCATAAAGGAAAGAGCCAGTATCTGATGATGCTCCACTTTGTGCAGCAAGTAAACAGGAAGATTCAGTATTTTGTTTCGTATTAAAAAATACACAGAAGGTCCATATGGATGTAAGGGTTTGTGGCTGGGAGTTTATTCCAGAAAATCTGCTGGCACAGCTCCTAGAGGTCGGGCAGGAACTGGCAGCAGGGCCCATCTGATCTCTGCAGAGGCAGCCAGCTTGGGGCCCAGGGGAGCCCAGCCCCTCTTAATGCATTAAGACTGGTCACTCAGGGTGAGCTCAACTCCTCAAGGACAAGAGGCAACTCCAGCACAGGCCCCAGCAGGGCAGGGAAAGGCAGCAGCAACTCCTGCTGAGTGTTCAGCTGCCAAAGACTGCCGAAAACACATGGTGTTGAGCAAGGGCTTGCGGGAAAGGATGCACATTTTACCCTGCTGGGGTCTGATGGATCCGCTCAGCAGCTCCCCCAGCTCTGGCAAGCTTTGCAAACATGGAGAAAGCCTTGCCATGGACTTCATTAAGGCCAACCCTTGGCACACAATCCAGTGCGATTCCACTTAACAAATCAAGTCCAGCCAAGCCTTGACATATGTCAGTGCAAGATGCACGGTGCTTTCTCATGTGGGCTTCCTTGGCTGGGCTCCTTAGAGCTACCAAGAATTAGAAGAATTGCGAAGGTCTTCTCCAGAAAGCCTTCTGTAGGTGCAATCCAGTCCCACGTAGCAGCACCTCCAGTTCAAAGCCCAGCAGCTCTAAAGGTGCAGGTGAGGCAGCTCTGTTACAGGTGTCCCAAGAGCTTTGCCACAGAGGTGCAGAGAGAGGAGGCACAGGCCTGCCAAACCTTTAAACCAGGTGGGGACTCCGTGGTCAGGATTAAACCCAGACTCTAAGGCAGTTGTCCCTCAGCAGGCTCTCCTCCTCCTGGGAGGGACCAGCTTTATTCTACAGACCAGTAACAGAAGTGAAGCCTTCCCCATTCACTGCACAGCCCAGGGAAGGATCAGTCCCAGCCTTTGGTACCTGCCCTCCAGAGTATCCGTGGGGGGCTTGGCCCCGGAGAGGAAAGGCATCACCTACTCCCAGACTCACCCCATTACTGATGGAGTCTTTGGCCTCCCCTTCGCAAGCCTTTCTACAACAAAGGCAGATTGGTTTGAGGCAGGGAAGGGCAGCTTCAGCACAGGAAAAGACTTCCGCTCCTGCTATGCTGCTTTGCTAAACCTCCCCTTTGATCCCTGGGGAAAGGGACAATTTGGCAGCTGGAAGGCTATTGTGTGCCTTGTGCTGTAAGCAGCTGCTAAAAGCTTGGCTGGGAGCTGGGGTGAGTTGGTAACTACACAGCCAACAAAACTGTGCCCTAACAGGCAGGTAAGCCTTATTTGTCACTGCTGGGGAAAATGGCTTCAAGGAAAAAGGAAATGAAAAACCCATTTCCATGAACAGCACGAGTTTTTGTCATAGTACCACAAACTTCATGGATTGGAGACAGATTCTGTCTTCTCTGCGGAAACCTCACTAGTTTTCCTCTCACCAGATTGCTCCTGTTCACGTCTGTGCTATCCCTTAAACAGTGAGGGTGCTGATCAAAGTCAAGTACAGAGGCAAATTCTAACAACTGGGTTCTCAAAGAAATTCTCTGGCACTTTCTGAAGCACTAAAATGTGCAAGTTAAGGATCCATTAAAGGAGGAAGAAGACAGAAGCAGATTTACAGAGCCAAATGTTTAATAACTTTTCAAGAACAAGTATTACATCCATATTTAGAGCATATATAAGAGATGGAAAACGAGGAAATAAAAAATAAAATTGCTAATTTCAAGAGGATACACTTAACTCCACAATTCCCGCTGAATCCCTTCTTTGGAGGCACCGTGGCCACTTTGAGCAAGACAAGACTGGGTACCACGCCACCTGCAGTGTTTAGGCTCAGCACTTTAGGAACAGCCAGGAAAACTCTGACTCTGTACAATTTGCACGCCAACAACATCTCTTCCCAACGTGGTGTTATTGCTGGACAGAGCAGGGAGAAGAAAGGAGACACTTACAAGACTTGGCAGCACAAGACAACGGTACTGGGAGGGCTCCAAGCACTCCCCAGACACCTCTGCTACAGCCCAGAAGGCAGTGACAGGTTCCCCAGAGGTGTTACCTACAGTTAACACTGCCTTCTACTGCCCACTATGATCAGCCCCCAACATTCTCCCTCTGCAGCTTGAAATTTTGCCCAGGAATCGTCTCTGCTAAAAGAACTGTCTGCATTGGGACAGGCTGGCCCTGGCAAAGAAGGTGCTTCCTCACAAGCCTCAAAACTGCTGCATGTTGCTCAAGGTTGCTCAATGTGCCAGCATGTTCACTCCTCTCCCATCACTGCAGGAGCAGAGCTTGGCAACTCCTCCTGTGGGCAGCCATGGTGTCTCCTTCCCCCCTCATGGCACCACCATGGGCACTGGGCGGGGAAAAGATCAGAGGGGACTCATTTTGGGCTAGAGGGACACAAACAGCATCTTTCCTGTAAGACAAATGCAGAGCTGCAGCTGCTCTGAAGAGCAAAGTTGCTGAGCTGAGTCATGGATGAAAGCTCTGGAGAGATGCCGGGAGGCTGCAACTGCCCAGAGTCCTTCAACACAAACAGGGAGACCATGGGGAGCAGCTGAACAGCTCACCCTGCTCCTAGATGGGAATGACAATTTCCATGTGTTTTGGCAGGAAAGCTACCCAACAAGGCACCCCAGACAGACTGCTCACCCTGGCAACAGAGAGGGTGCTCCCTGGCTGGCAGCCAAAGCTCGCAAGAGCTCTGCTGCCAGAAGAAACTCCGGGTTGCGAAGGCAGCAGGAGGAGGAAGAGGAATGCTAGCCTGGCTCACCGTTCTTCCACCCTCCTTCCCACATCTAACTCACCTTGGCCTTGTTCTGGACAGGCAGATACAGCTTGAACTCGGCTGGGAGCTCATCCTCTGAGTACAGCCGGTCAGAGAAATACACCCGTCGGATGCGACAGTTGGCGTGGATCTGAGAGTCAAAACAAAGAGTCAGTCCATTTTCCATATGCTCTTTCCTCATCCAGCCTTGGTGTCATGCTGCAACATGGATTCTTTGGCTCAGCAGCTGGAGATCTGCCTCACTGTCTTGCTTTGGATCTGACACGGCACCAGAGAAATATTGGTCTGTGCCCTCTGCTTTGTGTTAGATGCTCTCTCCAGTGATAAATACTCACTCAAAAGATTTGGCCAAGCTCTGGCATCTCTGCCAGCTGAGATCTGTCTCAGTTGCTACGGGGTTCTCTGCTGTGAACCCAGCTCTGCTTTGCTAGTATCAGCATTTGCAAGAACACCCACAGCCTCAGCCTGCTGCATTTTTAACACGCCCACTTCAGGGCCTCCCTGAGGTCAGGAATTAGCCTGTCCACTCTGTGCTGCCTCCACTATCAGCTGGCAGCAAAGGAGTTGCTCTGGTCCCCGTCACGAGTATGTGAGAAGGCAGACAACTCTCAGCTGACTGACTCAGGGCAATCCTGCAGGGAACTGCAGCACTCCCCTCACACTAAGGAACAGGCACGCTCCACGCACAGGCATTCCTCAAAATAACACACACCACTGGACACTGTGAATATGACTCCCTAGCATATGAAACAAGTTCCATGTCCTCAGCAAGAACAAACACTGCATCAGCTCTCTTACATGGGACTCAGTGAGGGCAGGGTCACTCCACTACCACTAGGAAACAAGCTTGACCAGGGATATGAATGATCTGTACACCTTGGGTCTTTCCCATCCAGGCTCCCATTCAGCCAATCACTGTCCGGCCTATCTGGACAGTAAGGCAGCACACAGCTAATTCCCAGCAGAGCTCCACCCTCATGGCATGCCACAGGGAACTGCAACTCTCACCCTAACCAACAGCCAGCCAGAGAAACAAGATGGAAATGGGCTCCTTCATCCTAGTCTAGTCAAGTAAAGTGAGGCCTCGGTCGGCCCTTTGCTCCCCTTCCACAGTGCTCTGCAAAGAGCAGGGCTGGCAAAGAAACCACGCAGGGCTAAACCCAGATTCCCATCCCGCTGTCCCAACCAGCAGGAACATCACCAGCCGTTGCTTTCCCAGGGCAGGTCACGCCTGCCTCTCACCTGCACTCTCAGGGTCTCGATGTAGTTGGTGCCATATGCGCGGCGCGTGAAGTCGGACAGGTTGAACTGGATCTGGTTCCAGCCGTCGTCCAGCCGCATGGGCATGGTGCAGATGAACGGCTTCACCCGAGTCGTGCTCTGGTAGTTGCTGGCCCGGAAACGCCGACGGACGTTCTTATCATCCAGCACCTGGGCAAGGAAGGCAGGCTGCTCACCCAGGCGCCAGGGCCCCCGACTCCCCAGGACAGCGCTACCCATCTCCAAGAGGGCTCTCTACTCCCAGCCCTCCGTTCCACAGCAGAAGTAATTTTAACACAGGAAACAGACCCATTTTCAGGAATAGCAATGATGTATTTGTGAGCTGACTGATGCCCCCATACCAGAAGACCTGACACACCACATGGCCAAGAAAGCAAAACTGTTTTGGGGATCACTCACTGCCTGGGACAAGTTCCAACACAAGACTGCAGGCTCTCTGGCGCCTTCCTCAGTGGTCCCTGGAGGGGCCTCCCCACTGCACACTCCTCACCTGCACTTCAAAAGTGAAGTATTTTTTCAGGTTCTTGATGATCATCACTAGGAAAGGTAGTTTGATGCCCAGGGTCTTCTTTGGGTCAGCAGGGCACGTGATGTACGTGGTACTGAGAGGTGAGAGAAAAACACTTCAGGATCTCACACAGCACAAAGTGCACAGCCCGAGGCAACCCAAGTCTCTCCCTTGGCCCAATACAGGCTCAGAGGACAGGCAGAAATGGATAACTGTGATCATAAAATCTCAGCAACAACCAGGGCTTCCTGTAACAGGAGGGAGAGTTTCAGAGGTAGCTGCAGGCACAAAAAGATAAAAGGCACAAAGAATGCAACTCAAATCCCACTTTTCTCACCCAGGGCATGAAACACCTTCCTGGACAGTTTCACCTCCCCAATTTCAAGGCCATGTCAGTGCTGTTTCTCAACACAACCTCCTCCTACCCTTGACTGAACAGGTAGAGCCCTCCAGAGCACAGCAGAGGCCCTGTGTGCTCTATATGGCTGGGAAAACAGAGGTCATGAGCCCTAGAAGCACACGTCATGCCTGGCAAGTTCTGTATCAACACTTCTTGGAGGAAGAGAAGCATTGGCTCTGTCTGCAGGAGAGGACTCTCCGCTGCCCTTATAAGGAGTGCCCTGCTCTGAATCATCCTTGGAGAAGCCTTGGAGACTCTGAGTCCACTCACGGAGCTGGTGTCTGTCTCCCGGGGCGATGGAGACAAGGTTGCTAAGAGAAGCTCCATAAGCAACTCCCCTCATAAATCTCCCTTTGATCTTCCTGCTGTAGGGAGAGCAGCTGTCACGTGAGGAGAACAGGCCCAAGACAATAGAAGAAGCAGCAGACAGTGTTGCTTTTTCAGTAACTGGCAGTCCTGACTGAGGCTGGGTATTAAATATCGCTTTTCTTCCCTTCAAGTAATGGAAAAATAATGGGAATTTATTTTTTATCCCTTAGCCACACTGAGGATGAGAGAGAGAGCTCTATAAACACGTCCAGGGAAAGGCACAGTACACTGCTCCAGAGGAGTATCAGTGATCTGACCCCAGATTGTTCAATTTACTGACAAAGACATTGCCATCACACTGCAGTAGAATCTGAAGATGATGTCTGCTGGGTACTGACATCTTTCACTCTGCTCCAGGGCAGAGTCCTGTCCCCTTAAACCAGCAGAAGAGCCCTTCTCCTACCTGACATTTGTTCCTTCAATCTCCAGCACCAGTGACTGAATGTCATTGTCCGTGATTCGCTTGATGTGGCCATTGCGCACCTGGAACAAAAGCAGGGCAGACAGCACAGACTTTACTTGAGAGAGAAAAAAGAGGCACATGCGCTCCATTAAGAGAATGAAAAAGACCCCAGCAAGACCCATCTACATTCACTTGGCTCCTCCTCTCCTGGACCTCGCTGTTTTCAAGGCTTTGATCACTGCCCTAAAGCGCCAGCAAGAGTTTATGGCCCAGCATGCTGCACGTACACCGAGTGCAAGACTTCCATCTATCAAAATACACTACAGTGAACACAAGGGACTCAAGCCTCATGTCTGAGGCCCAAATAAACAAACGTAAAAGAGCAAGAATCAAACTTGAGTGGACTAAGGGGTAAAAACAAGGATAAGCAATACAAGGGAGCCACCAGCCAGCCACTGGTCACCAAGGGGACTTGGTCTGTACTGCTGGGCATAGCTGACTGCCTCTGGGGAAGGGCTGGACACTCACACTCAGACACACTCATGAACACTCTTGCACACCGTTGCACACTCACACACACTGACATACTCTCTCACACATACACACACTCTTGCACACCCTTACACACTCACACACACTCTCCCCACCAGCACAAGCAGTGCACATCCTACTGAGGCTGAGAAATAAATGGTTTTCCCCACATCACAAAAGCTTGAGATATTCCTTAAGATCTAAAAAAAAAAAAAAATAGAAATCACAGCCTGCTGGTTCTTTTTGCAAAGACATGAAAGTCTACATTAGGACAGCTATGAACCCAGTAATCTAGGGCATGCACCTAGGACACGGGAGAATGTTAAATACTGTTTCCAGTTCTCACCAAAATGACAGGGGTATTTTGTGCTCCGCTGAAGACAGCAGGGCAATCCTCCCAACAAGCACACCCAGGCTGGCCGTGCCTCTTCAGGACAGGAAGAAAGACTATTGCAAGACTATTGCAGCTGAAAGGACCACTGCTGACATCCACCCTGCAAGCAGAGCTCCTGCTGGCCATTCATGGGCCACACAATAACAGCATCACCCTGCACAGGACAATTCATGTGGGAAGGTGCCTTGAGAGGTCTCCAGTCCAACCTTCACCTCCAAGCACGGTCAGTCCAGCCTGCTCATGGCTTATCCAGTCTGGCAGCACGCTACATCCCTTTGTCTAAGAGTCTTTAATGCGTCCTGTCCTTGCACCATCCAAATAAGCTGGTGATCCTTTTTTAAAGTCATGAATATTTGTGCAAAATACAGACACACACATGGGCAGTGTGAGGCATCCCAGTTCTTCACAGAGCTACATGGGTACCCACTGATGGGAAACAGGACGGGTCTCTGCTTCCTGTCCCCCACCTCACAACTTGTAAATGCTCAAGTGTAAATGCAAGCGGGCTTGTGTAAATGCACACAAGCCCACTCAGGTCAAACATCTCTGCTGTCTGAACTGCCCTGAAGGTTTTTGTTCCTGCTGAAACCACAAGAAATTCAGCTAAGGCTCATGCACAAGCAACCAAATACAGGTTGTAGCCTTGGTCTCAGAGGTTGTAACAAGCACTTTGCAGAATCACTAAATCATGCGTGGTTTGTGGCGCGAAGCAGCAGCACAGCTCAACATCTCTAAACACCCTGAGGAGGGCTCCTTGATGCAAGATACCCAGGAGAAGGCACGGGGCCCTACGGAGAACCACTCTGAAAACTGACAGGAGGGAGGAACAAAGTGATGAGATAGTCACGACTTCTACACCCTACAAGCCGCCACACAGGCCACCTTTGGCAAGGCTGTTTGAAAGGTGAGTCACGCACCAGAGGAGACCCCCAGCTCAGCCCCAGCAATGGCCACGGGGCCTTGGGCATCCCGCTGCCTATGGCCAGTGCTGGACACTTTTGCAGCTTTCCCACAGTGCTGCAGCTCCTGATGCTGGGCAGGCTCTTTTGCCCAGCAAAGGCAGAAAATACTCATAATAACGCGTTCCCCTCAGAAACACCCCGGCGGCCCCAGTACCCCGGCGCCGGGAGGTCCCGGTAACCAGCTCCCGAGAGATCCGGGTATCCCGTTCCCGGGGGTCCCGGTAACCCGAGCGCTGCAGCTCCGGCCCCGGCGGGCGGCCGAGAGCGGCGCCACAGGTGTCCGGAGTGCTCCGGCGGCCCCGGGCCTGCCCCGGGAGGCTGAGCCGAGCGGCCGCACCGCTTCCCGGGCCGCACCGCCGCCCGGGCCCGCCGCCTCACCTTCTTGTCCCAGATCTGGAGCGGTTTGCTGCCGATGCTGTAGAGCACCGAGAGGAAGCCGCTCTGGAAGGTGTTCTTGAACATGCCGGGGCCGGGCGGGCCGGGCCGGGCCGCGGCCGCCGCTCTGCCAGGACACGGCGGATCCCTCCGCGCCGCGCCGCCGCCGTCACCGAGGAACTACTTTGGGCGGCCCCGGATCCACTTCCCGGGTGACGGTGTTGTGGGAGCGCTGCCGTGGCAACCGCGGCGCCGGCCCCGGCCTCTTCCTTCCCTCGCTCAGCGGAGCTGCTGGAGCCGAGCCCACTCCAAACTGTGCCCGGTCCCCTGTGGCTGGTATCACATTCCCTGAAGGCCTGGGCTGTCGGTAGGGACACCTCTAAAAACATCTCGGTTCTCCCCCTGCAATTCACGAGCCTCGGTCCAAAGGGGACGCCGTGGTTTGCTTTTGCTGTAGGTAGGGACACCTCTAAAAACATCTCGGTTCTCCCCCTGCAATTCACGAGCCTCGGTCCAAAGGCGACGCCGTGGTTTGCTTTTCCCGAGGATGCTTTTTGCCCGTGGAATGTTTCTCAACCTGGGGTCTGCTCTTCCCTCCGAGGGGCTCCCTGTGCTGGTTTTGCAAGACTGGAGCATTCGAATGGTGTTTGTTCCACTTCATGGCTTCCCTGAGCCCCAGTCATTCCTGGGTGCCCTAGGAACCTCCTGTGTCTTCTTGCTGCTCTAAGCCAGGCAGGGATAAGATACAGAACCCTGATAGTATTGAAGGGGCGGGGGTTGAAGTACGGCTTTACCGGTGTGAGAATCTTTGAGTACAGACAAGGCCTTGGCACAGCTGAAGAGGCTTAACAGGAACAGCTTGGGCTAGAAATTACATTTCTAAACTGCCATATATTACATTCCTTCCGGCTGTAATAACACCTGTTTACATCATCTATTTCCAATGTACAGACACTAAACAGCATGAAAATGACCATTCTGCACCAGCTTTATGGTTCTTCAGGTTAACTCCAGGCCTCTGTTGCTAACTAATGCCCCATCCAAATCACAACAAGGTTGCCTGCTAGGTGTGCTTGTCTCTCCCATGGGCTACAAATGCTCCCTCACAGCACCTGGGTTAGCAGCACTTTCTCTTTCCTTCACAATTCCTTGCACAAACAAGTAGAGCACACAAAAAGCAGGCATTAGTTAGAAATGATCAGCTATATTTAGTCAGTGGGTTAGAGTACACTTTATATGGCACGATGAAATAACTTGTTCCCTTAATCAGATGGTAGGAGACAACTGGGACAAATATCCAGCTGCCATTCCTGAACAGCCGGCTCATTCACACGCTCTCCACTTACCACTTTAATACCATGTTTTGCTGCACACAGAAATAGCTTATGGTTTCAAATTGTCCCTATTTCTCAATTAATTTTAACAAAATGTAGTTGCCCCTCCTCCTTCCCCAGGCATGCGTGGGCTAGAGAAGAGGGCAGACACAGAGAGCCCTGTAAATCATTAACCTGTATTAATAATCGAGGCTGGCATTTGGGAAGAGGTCTTGGAGAGATGTATTTTAGAGACTCATAGACTGATGTTATCCACCTGGAAGATTGCTAGGAAGATGTTGGCATGTTACCTCACTCCTGCTTCCAATTCCCAGGGTGTACAGGGATAGAATTTGGGGGAGCAGATGGAGGAAAAGGCCCATCCTAAGAAAATAATCTGGCCCAAGAAGTGAGCTGAGGTTGCCTGCTCCAGAAATAACTGCCCACTAAAGCATTTCCTTCCCTTCAGAATTCTCAGCAATCCGATGCCTTCAGAGGAATGAGATTTTCAGAAAGCTTCTGAAATGTTACTCCTCTGTAGTGTCACACTGCTGGGTGCAGTTATGAGACCAAAATGTAGCAGGTCGCTCCAGTATCACCAAGTCTGTGCTTGCCTTGGAGCACATGGTCCAGGTTCACGGCCTGGGATATCCTAACTCAGGCCATTGCCCTCTTGACTGAGGCTGGAGAGCAGATGCCCAGGGCTGGACCAGCTCCAAGGACAGCACTTGGACCAATAAAACCAGCACCAGATTCAGTCAGTTCTTCTGTGAGCCAAAAGCCTTCACTACATGGCAAAACCAAGAAGAAAGTAATGACTCCTGCAAGGAGTGTGAGATCCTGGGATTTGTCCTGATGACTCCAGCCAACTCTTCCAGCCTGGATTTTCCTACAGGAGCAGTACTGGATGAAGGGCAGCTGTAATGGGAAAACCAAAAAGAAAATTGGGCAGGAGATCCATAACTACCAGATGCAAGGGGAGGCAAGGCTCAAAAGTGGCTTTGGGTGCTGAGGCAACCCAGAGGCTTTGGACCTCACACTGTCTGAACTCTGAGCAGTGCAGAAGGAGGAGGAAGAAGAGGAGGAATCTGGGCTGTTGCTGAGCAAGGGATCAGAAGAGAACAAGGGTGTAAACATCAGTGGGTGCAGAAGGAGGCAGTGCCACCATGTCCTGGAGCAAGTTGGCAGAGAAAATCAAGGAAGGAGGACACACTGCCTCGGTGGGACACCTGTGCAATGGATGGAGCAAGGGGCCAGAATGAGCAAAACCTTTTTGACTCCAGACAAACTGGAGACAAAAAAGGGTAGGCAAAGAAGAGTTTATTTCTGACAAACAGTTAAGAGTCACCGAGAGCATTCTCTGGAGACAAGCTGCTGACTTGGAGAGGACATGGGCTGCAGCAGGCAGCAGGTGGCAATGGGGAACACGATCCAGCCGCATCAGGAGATGGATGGATGCAAGCAGCAACAGTGCTTGGATGTGCCACCACTGTGCTGCAGGGACCTCAGCTCAGCGTATGCTCACAGCGCTGCTTCTGCCCAGCGTGTGCCTTGGGTGGGCTCTGCCATGGGCTCTTCCCTGCTCTCACCGCTGGCCAGAGCTACACCTGCCAAAAAAAGTCTTGATGAATGTAGATGCCAGAGATCAGCACAGTCCTGGATGCAACAGAGCTGTCATTAAATTGTTCCTTGGCAATGCACCAAGCCCTGCCTTACAGCACCAGTAGGTTAAACTTACCTGATAACCACGTCCACATCTGGGCCCACATCAGCAAACCTCCATGTGCAGGACAGTGTTGGCTTCCACCTGTACCCATTACAGGCTTTGTGCAAGGACTCACTCCTGCAATTCCACTTTGGCTAGTGCCCAGGGCTGGGTGAGAGCAGTGCTGAGTGGTTCTGTGCTGGCAGGAGCCCATGGCTGAGCTCCCCTCTCTGGGAACCAGCAACAGGTCTCTCTTTCCCAGGCAAGAGCCTTGTCTCAGAGGTACCCTTTCCCCTGGGCAGCTTCAGTATAAGGGAAAACTGTATAGGGAGAAACATATGGGCAATGAAGGAATGGGACAACGCAAGAAACGTGACCATGTACAATCATACAGAGTCCACTTGGGGGCTTTTAGACAGAATTTCAAGTGGTTCATTAACACGTAAGACCAGAGCCCAGCTTGGCCAACAACCATCACTGCAGCCAGACTCTCCTGAGCACCGCCAGTAAAGGACCACATCTGAGAGGAACTCCTGTGATGCAGCAGCCTTCGGGCAGAAGCTCCAAGCTCAGGGCTTTGTAGTTATGGTGCTGGGGAGGAGGAGGAGGAGAGCCTGAACCCGAGAAAGAGGAAGACATGGGAGCTCCAGTGTACAGAAACAGAGCCATGCCCAAGCCCCCCCAGGCTGGGAAATGCAGGTACCAGCATTAGCACTCAGGCCACCACCCATGTGAGCACCTTCAGAAGAGTGTGGGGGCCTAAGGAGGGAAAGGAGAAACACCCTCAAAGGTGGCAAGTGGCTCCTTTGCCTCTGCCCACATTGATTTTGTACGATTTCCTCCTGCTCTCCTCACCCAGCCTGTCCTAGCAGGGCACAGGGAACAGCTCACTCTGCCAGCACTCTCCAGCTCCCTCCCCACTGAATACTCCTTGCATGCTTCTTTTAAAACTTTTATTCAACAATATAGAATTCTTTTAATTATAGTATAGAACTGTCCGTCATGATACTACATCCCTTGCAACCCCCATGTCCTGGAAGAGACAGGCACAAGCTGGCTAACCATGGTCCATCAGAGGTTGGGGGGGAACAGCCGGAACAGAGGAAGGAACGACTAACCAACAACTGCTTTGCACACCCTTCACATTTCCACGCTTTCTGGGTCAGGAAGAGCTCAACAAGGAAACGGAGGCAGAAGAACCTTTAACACTCGGAGGGAAGGGCTGCGGTCATAGCGAGGCGAGTGCTGTCCAGCCAGGCGCGTGCCCCGCTCTGAGCCCTGCCCGCGCCGCGCAGTCCGCCCGCCGTCGCTCTACCGCGCCGAGAGGACGTTTGATTTGGTTCTCATTCTGCTTATGGAAAATTGGGAGCAACAGCATCGGACCTGAGGAGAGATGGGAGGAGGGAAGTGAGCGTTGCGGGGCACTGCCAGCTTAACACAGAGCTCCTCCAGCGCCGTGATGAGGCGATGGCTGGGCACACTGCCCCGTATCTGCCACCCCACCCCCAGCCAGGCCCGGGCGCACCCTCCATGGCCCTCTGGATGTGGGGACAGCAGGGGAACCTCAGCCTGCTTTGGAAGGGGTGAGAAAGGAAGGCAGGGCCGAGCAAGGCAAGGGAGAGACGCAGTCCAGCAAAGCAGAACTTTCAGGGACAGCTAAACACAAATTTGGACTTTTTTTTCCATGACCTACTGTTTTGAGTTTCCCTCCACTACCGCAAACATCTCCCATAATTCCACTAAAAGCTCCCATCATGCCCAGCACACTTGCAACAGCCACAGACAAGCTGGCAAAGCTGCTTACTGCATCTGTTTCCTACTGCATCCCTCAGTGGCTGATGGGTTGTAAAGTTTTGAGCCTTTCCTCTTACAAAGCATTCAGCCAAACCTATGCTCTGCTAGAAGTCTGGAGCCAGGGCAGCTGAAAGGCCAGGAACATGCACTAGGACTCTCCTAAATTTCTCCAGGAGAAAGCAGATGAAGATGCATGTTCCCCAATCCTCTTAACCTCCTAGGGACAAAACACTCTTCCTCAGCTCCTGGCTGTCCCTACAGGCAGGAGAACACTTTGCTAAGGTCCTGAGGAAAGAAGGGTTTCCTGATCTGAGTTCTGGAAGAGCCAGCAGAGATAAACTGGTGCAAGCAGCAAACATCCCCACTGCCCTGGGATCAGGAGACTCCACACCCTCCTCTCTCTCCCCCAAACTACCCTTGCTCAGCTGCTGTTTCCCTCTGGGATGAATCTGTCACTGCTCATCCTACCCTAGAGCTGGGGTAGGGATGTGGGGAGATAAGAGGCAGGTTGTTCCAGCCTCTCTGCTTACTGCAGCCAGCGAAATCCATTTCAGTCGCTGGAAGAGCAACTCTCTTCCTCTGCTTGAGGGTACCAGGAAAGAATTTCTGACTCAGGTTTACAGAACAGATACCAAGCACCACCTTGAAATTCCACCATCAGGTTCGGACACTGCCAAGCACTCATATGCAGCACACTCATAAACAGTGATCAACAGTGTTCACCTATCAAAGTTCCCCCATTCAACCCATTTTTCTTCTCCCCACCTCTTCTGCCTTGCCCCTCCAGAAGCTGGGAATGCCAACACTCAAGAGCTGGAAAACAGATAAGCCTCTCCCATAGCAACTTGGACACACCATGAGAAACATCCACTTCTCAATGGAGCAATTCAATAGATAATTAAAATCAGTTCAAAACTTGATATTAAAACCCCAAACCAACCCTGCTGGTATTGGCACAGCTTAAGAGCACGTGAGACTCCCCTGCCTCTCAGGCCAGGTAGCCAGGAGGGTGGGCAGATGGAAGAAGAGAGGGCTGGAAACACTCATCAGTGCCTTCAGCAGCCTCTGCAGGAGAGCAAATGTTAGTGAGGCCCTACAGGATGGCAGCAACCACAGGCTGCTCCTCACCCTGGACACCCAGAACTGTCCCCATGTCCCTGGGTGCAAGGAAAGAGCTACTCCCTGCTCAGCACATCTTTAGACAAAGCCATCCATCCAGGCTGAGAGCAGACAAGCATGGGGGTACACACATAGAGAATCCCAATTTCCAGCTGTGCATTGGTGACCTGGTCTGACCCACCAGGTAATGGCAGAGCGAGGTCTGTCCCTCAGGCAGCGCCTCTTTGAGGCCAGTGGAGCACAAGAGCTGTCCCCCATGCTGTGCCCAAACCCTCACGCCTCCTCTGTGGCCCCGTGGCACCGGAGACAAATCTGCCACAGCAAAACTCTCAGGGCTGACAGCAGGAAGAACTGCAACTAAAGACTGAGTGAGAGGTCCCAAAAAAACACAGACAAGAGGGGCTGGAAGAGCCAACCTGCCCTTCTGGAGGAGACAAGGCCTCCAGCTCTCAGGCCTTCTGGCTATCCCATAGATTTGAGACGGCAGACGTTCAGACGTATAGATATTTATTGGTTTCAGTGAATTATACAAATGGATTGACCTGCTGTCGATGCCAATAGAACTTTATTGGAATATGGAATGTAAACAGATGTTTCAAATAGAAACATTGCAACCTTATAAAAAATTAACTATTTCAACAATGCCGCAGAAGGAAATTCTGTGTTTAGGTGCTGGTGGGAAAACACTACCTCCAGCGTCTAGGTTTGAGTGTCACCAGAACCACTTGATGAAGTTACACACAGAACAAGTAGAGGAGGCAACTGTGAATTGTGGGGCTATAAAGCCATCAAGGGATCTGATGAAAGAACCCACAAGATGAACCCCCCACCCCCCAACAGGATCGGCACCCCAGAATTCAACAAATGGCTGACTTTGTTAAACTGCGTGGGATCCCAAGGCCTGGATCAGTAGCTGCACAGCCCCCGCCCCGACGCCGCTGGTCGTTGATCCTCCCCCCTCCCTGTGCTCTCCTCCCCGGCCTCCTCTCCACTCCTCCATCCTGCGGTGCTGGATTGAACTGCTCCAGAGCTGTGCTCTGGCACAAGTCTGCGTCTGGCACGAATTCTCATGGGAGCCACGTCATGAGGTACGTGGTTGCACACCTATCACAAGAAATCTTGCAACACTGACTTTCCTGAGCTCGGTGGGAAAGTCTGGATAGTCCCTCCCCTCTCCTGCCACAAGAGCAGCCCTCACATTCACAAGTTTCCAAAGCAGGTCTATTGAGTTTCTTCTCAGAGCGAGCCTTTGTCAAACACACTGGAGGGGGGGATCTCCTCTCCCCAGCAACTCAGATCAGTGCCTTCGTTTTAATGCTCCAAACCAATCCCGAGATGCTGCTGGGTTTGTGGGTTGTTTTTTGTCGAACTCCCCCTCCCTCCCTCCCAACCACCCCGGCATTCACAATTGAAACTGGAATTCAAGGGCCAAATTCAAGCCCAGAGTGAGCAGTAAAGACTTGGACCTCAAAACAGAGTTGCACCTGCTGACCCCCAGCCTGAATTTGGTTCATTCAGAGTCTACAAGTCAGAAAGGCAAGTTTAGAAAGAGGCATGCTAAGGGCTGATGGTGGAACGACCAATTTGTCCCCACCAGTGTGGTGGGGAAGGCTGGACTGAGAAGGAAGAGAAGGATCCATAGAGATGTGAACCAGAATCAGTTGTGTGGAGCCCTGGGGATATCACTACATATTTAGCTCTTGCAAGACCATTTGCCCAGGGCTTTGGTACCACAGGGTTAGAGTTACATTAACCACAACCACCAGAGAGGAACTGAGGTTTAAGACCCCCCCCAAGGTTAGATTTCTGCCGAGTATAAAGGGGAGGGGAAGGAGGGGGGGGTCCTTGGTTCTTTTCCCTTCACTGTGTGACTGAAGGTTTTGCTTTTATTTGTAAACATCTTGAATTACCCGTCGTTTTCCAGTCCTCATCGTGCTGTTGTCATGCCACTGGAGAGCACAGCGTTTTCTGAGCTGGGCTGGGACTGCTCCTTCACCACTGGATCTGCAGGAGACAGACCAGGCAGGAAGAGGAAACAGTATTTAATAAAGCGGAAGCTCCACCCAGGCAAATCCTTCCAGAGAAACTGCCCTCAACACCCACAGAGCTGCTAAGGCTTTTGCAGAGTGGGGAGCCAAAATTTGCCCCCACAACTCTATCCCTGCTGGCCCCAGCTACTCCACAGACTCACAGAAATAGGGGTGATCCATCGCCTCCTTGGCAGTCAGCCTCTGTTGATGGTCATATCGCAGCAGCTTGTCCAGGAGGTCAAGGACTTCAGGACTGACCAGGTGTCTGTTCTCACTGTGGATGAAGTTCTCCCAGCGCTTCCGGGAATGCCTGCAAAGGGACCAGCTGTCACTGCACAGCAGTACCCCGATGTCCCATGGGAATCACCTGCTGCCAGCCACTTCTGAGCATAGGTGGCTGTGATAAACAGCCCACAGCTCTTCCTTGCACAAGCTACTGCTCAGCAAACACCTGCCAACGTTGGAAAATCCTCTTCTTTACGTACACAATGGTATGGATCTCCTGTGCCAGGAAAGGTACAATATTGCACATTCCCTTCTGTCTACAGGGACTAGACAACAGCATGTGGCAGGCAGGGTGACACCCTTGGGACCAGAACTGCTCTGGCTTGCCAGCCAGCCTCACAGAAGCTGTCCTCACTATTCCATCTCTTCCTCTTGTCCTTTTCAGAAATCTCAATTGGAAAACTCTGAGCACTGAGCCCACACTTAACTGCAGTCTCTACACCTCCACTTTAAGGACGTGAACAAGCAGGAGAAAGAAGAAATAGGAGATGGCTCATGGATCATGGGAGAGACAAAAGGAAAGAGCCTGCATTTCAGTGACTTCCTGAGATGACATGAGCAGCTAGATGTGAAGCCTGCAAGCAGCTGTGTTATCCAGAAGATCAAGCAGGCCTTTGCTGAGAGTGCCTCAAGGCTGTAGATACCAGTTTATCTCCCTCTCTGTGCTTGCAAGGAAAAAAAGGCAGCATTTCACTTCTCCACTTACTGGCCCAGGATGTCGTTGAAGTGCGGGTCCAGTTCTATGTGGTATTTCTTGAGATACCCATACAGCTCATCTGTGCCCAGGACCTTTGCAATGCGAACCAGCTGGAACAAAAGGCATGTTCAGAGAGTGGAAGGGCAGCCTACCACTCTTTTGCAGAGACAGAACTGCCCAAATTTAAGAGCCCTCCTTCTGGAAAAGGAGGAGGAAGGAGTATCTCCCTTGAAACTCGCTTTTGCAACATGTGCAGAAAACAAGTTTCCTACAAAAGGCAGCAAAATCACAGATGGCTTAACCAAGCATGTAGCAGCATCCTCCCAGCCTGGCAGTCCCATCCGCAGAGCCTCCCCACTATACACACAGAGATGAACTGGGGACAAACTTTTCACAAAATAAGCCAGGTAGCAATGTCTTTACTTGGTCATAATTGTCCTGGCCGTGGAAGAAGGGCTCCTTTCGGAAGATCATGCTTGCCAGCATACAGCCTAAACTCCACATGTCTAAGCTGTAGTCATACATCTGAGGGAGAAAAGGAGAAGCTGTCAGAAAAGGCACACTCACCACAGCCTGGTTCCCCACCAGCACAGGCAGCCTCAGCCTTTGCACTTCACAGCCAGCCTCTCTCCAACCCAGGCAATGCCCTGACAGGCAAAACCAGACAACCCAAAGGTGGCTAAAGTGCAGCCACAAAGTGTTATCACTGGACAGCAAGGAGGAGACAGACTCTTACTTGGTAGTCCACAAGGAGCTCTGGTCCTTTGAAGTACCTAGAGGCCACACGGACATTGTATTCCTGAGCTGGATGGTAGAATTCGGCCAGACCCCAGTCTATGAGCCGCAGCTGAACATGCAATAGAGACACGGAGTCATCAGCCAGGTAGGTGAAGCCACATTGGCCAAACCTCAATCCCTTGATACAAGTGGGGAGCCCAGGGTGGAGGGAGGCCCTCTGTGGACAGGAGATGCTCTCAGCAGTTCTCTGATCAGGTTCTTCCCTTTCCCCTAACACCAGCTGGTGGGGCAAAG
Source organism: Dicrurus megarhynchus (assembly GCA_013399195.1). NCBI lineage: Eukaryota > Metazoa > Chordata > Aves > Passeriformes > Dicruridae > Dicrurus > Dicrurus megarhynchus. The sequence continues at coordinate 86,574 of VXAD01008061.1, forward strand.
CCCAGCTTAGAGAGCTCCTCTGCCTTCTGAGTCCAAGCACAGCTACTGCTGGCTCCTTATCAGCACCACCAGGTCCTTGAGTACTAGGGAACAGGCAAAAATCTTATCCCACTGTTTAGAAGGGCTGGGCTGAAGGCAGTGTTGATTTAACCTGAGGACTGAGAGCATAAAATGGCATAGGAGGGGCTCAGCACATCCTGCAAGGCAGACCATCTCCACAGGTGCAGAGATGGACAACCTGCTTACTAGGGAAGGATGCTAGTAAGAGATTCCCTTCCTTATACACCTTGCCTTGCCTGTACAGCCACTGCTGATTGACAGAGAGGAATCTGTGGACCAGCAACTAATTCCTTGGCACAAATTCCAGGTCCCTGGGGCAGGCACACACAGCACCTGATAGGACACAAGTACCATGACAGGGTGGGGTAGGTCCCTGAGCTGCCCATTTCCATGGCAGTGAGCTGGGAACAAACATTTCCTGTGGTCTTACCAGCACACCCCAGCAGTGAGGAAGCCATGGACTCCCACTGCTGTGCTCCCCTGTGGGACTTTGACCATCTCCTGGTGCTGGCACAGGTGGAGGGGAGCCAGTAAAGAAAGGTTAGAGGGGTATGTGCAGCTGCCAGGGCTATGGGTACAGAGGCAGCAGAATTTCAAATTTCCCTGGAAAAACCCTGCTTGTAAGCCCTGGTGTCACAGTACCTTTTTCTGTTGGTGGTCTATCATGACGTTGTGGGGTTTGACATCCCTGTGCATGATTCCCATGCTGTGACAGTAATCCAGGGCCTGGCAGACACACACGCACATACACATTAGACATGGCTGTAACCACAGGCACAGCATTACCAATATAACAGACAGTTCTCAGCCAGAAGCAAGAGTTCACAAGAAGTGCCATAACCCTGGCACATGAAACTGGCAGTTTCAGCTCTTATGCTGCACACAATGAAGTGACAAGCTGGCAACAAGACTGCATGGACCTTGTGCCCTACTGCACTCACAGGTCCTGGAACTGTGTTCCCTGCACTGCTGCTGAAGAACACGATGCAGAGAGGTGTCCCACCTGGTGACATGCCCAGTGCTCCAACCTGGGTAGCCCTGTGCTTCCTTGGTCACGCTCTCTCCCCTAGAAAGGGAATGATTCCTACATGCATACAATTTTATGGCCTTCCAGTGCAACTTTCCACTTGTGTCCCAAAACACACTCAGGCTAGAACGTCATCTCTGCCCTGCTGATTTAAGCCAAATTGCACTTAAAAAAGGCAGGTGATAGCACACGAGGGAGAGCGAAGCTGCTTCAAGCTTGTAGGCAGGAGCACACATAAACTCCCCAGCTCCATGACCTTGCACCACTTGCCCCCCCAACGCAGCTGTTCCCTTGAGCAAGGGGGTGAGAATGTTGTGTTCTCATCTCCAAGGGGAGGGAGATCCATCCATCAACATCTATCAGATGCTATGAGATCTCCAGCAGCATGGGAAGAGGGTACAGCCTGTAGTCATTCAATATCCAAGACATCAGTGCCAGGGAAGCAACGCTGTCCTTGGGCCCGTGCCACAGTGGGAAGCAAGGAGGCAACAGCTTCCATCACAGCAGGGCCTCAGAGAACACCCCTGCAGTGACATGTGGCCTCACAGCCCACAGGACTCTCAGCAAACGCTGGTCCTGGATCTCCAGTCCAGGAGATCTGTAACAGATTACATAAATTGCTTCCAGGGATGAAGCTCTTCTAGTGTCTTGTGTTGCCCAGGCTCAAGGATCATCTAAACTTCATCACCCCTCCCATCCTAATCCCAGGCTGCCTCGAGCTCACTCCAACATCCAGTATGAAGGTCTTTCCCTTGCAGACAGGTGGGCAAGCTTGGGAGTGCAGAGAAGAAAGCCTCCCTTGAGCCCACTAGATCTGTTTCAGGAAGTCTCCTACAGTCATCATGTCCTAGAGCACAAAGGGCTTTCCACTCATTTCCAGAAGCATGGGAACTGCAAAGTGCCAGCCCAGAAGTGCCAAGGCCCTGCTAGGACCTGACACAGCCAAGCTGCTGCTCCAGCAGGTCAGCACAGAACAGCCCTGGGATCAGCCAAACCTGTCAGCTCTCCCTCGTGCCCTGCTGCCTCCCCTGTCCTGCAGCTGGAGACCCCCAAGAGCCAGTACAACACATCCCACAGACCTGCCATGGCTCCTTGAGGGAATTTCCATGGGGAAGTGCAAGCTAGGCTAGTTAAGAGGAGGTATTTAGGGCACTCCTCACCTTTCATCAGAGGGGCAAGGAAAGCTTTGGCTGGGAGGTGTCAAAGGAAAATACTGATGTTACATGTAACAGCTGGCATAACTAGTGGGCAGAATTCACCTTCTGGGGCTGCATTTGAATACTGCAGCAGAGGAAAGCCTGCAGCTAGCAATCCCTCTCTTCCACTCTCCCTAGCATCACAGTTCCCCAGCCCTGCCTCAAGGGCCTTGTCCTGGGTCTAGATGTTTTTCTGGGAGTTGATTTTCCTCACAGCAGCCCAGTGGTGCAAGAGACACAGGGAGACCAAGCACAGCTCTACCTGGTGAGTAACAATCACAAACACTTCAGACCTCAGAGAATCACAGACTCTTTGGAGGTGACCAAAGGCCCCCAGTTTGGCTGCAATACATCACAGCAACAAGCCAGGTAACCTGATCTCTTCCCAAACCTTCCCAGGTTATGAGACTTGGATTCTGCATTGAACACAAAAGAAGTAAATAATCTCTTAGCAACAGTGCCCCATGAGCTCCACTACTGCCACTCTCATTCCTGGTCTCCCCATCCAGACTGTCATGTGCAACACCACTCACCTTAAGCAGCTCATACATATAAAACCGAATATCAAAGTCTGTCAGGATCTGGTACAGTTGCTGAAACAGATTTGGGTAGGGAGGAAAAAAGAGAGAAAAAATAAATACTCCAGATTTGGATTAGTTTCATTTCCTGCACCCCACCTGCATCCAATCATTGACCCCGTTCCAGATTCCCTACGAATGCTACCATTCCCTAGGGCTCTCCTGCCAGGAAATCTAGAAGGGATGCAAGAGCTCCTGTGAAATGCTACTGGGATCATTCAGACTTGTCACAACTTTCCAGCAGGAGATGAGCAGGCTGTCTGTCCAAGGAGGACAGAGCAAAAGCTCTGGAGAAGGCACAGACAATTGTAACTTTCTGTTGTCAAGTCCCTGTGATGACTTTGCATGCCAGCACTGACAAGAGCATTCAGAGCAGGTGGGCTGGGAACACATGGGAAGGTGTCCAGGTGTTCAGGGTGTGGCAGGGAGAGGAAAATAACAATCTAAAGGAGCCTGGGGTTGGGAAGCAAAAAGAAGAGTCAGCCTTAGAGCCACAGTGGCTCCCCTTTATCCCAGGATAAAGGCTAATGCAATTCAAGAACACAGGAATGCTTGTGGGGCCAAGGAGAGCACAACTCAAGCATTATGGGGAAGTGCTCATTGCCACTGCTTTCCTCTCCTGTGTCCTTCTGTGGCTGCTCATGTGGAAGTGACAGAGCTCCAGGGGGCACTTGAACCTGCCCTGTGCTACCAGCACCATCACAGGAAAACTCCTCATCCTGCTGCTCCCATACCAGGTCACAGCTGGCCCCAAAACTGCCTTCTGCTCTGTATCCGTCACTGGCTGTGGTGTCAGCCCAACCTTGTTGAGCTGTTCTCTCTTCCAGGGAAAGCAAGGCAAGATGCCAGGGCAGGGCAAGGAAGGACACTCGCAGGGCAGCAGTGGGACCAGACCTCTCTGCCCTTTCTTACAAACAAGGATCATCTCATAACTCAGACAAATCACCAATTGCATCAGCACTGGAGCCCGCTGTCCATCATAGGCACCACTTGGCAGCTTCAGGAAAAATCCCGGAGCAAGGGATTGAAATTCACATTCCAAAAACGCAGCTCTGGCCCTGGATCCCCTCCAGGCCCATGCTGAGATCCTCAGGTTCCTGCCTTACTTAGGGCCATCTCCAAACAGCCCCCCCCCAGCTCCCAATACTGCTCTCAGAAATCATTTGACAACATACAAGTGTCACTTACACATATAGAGCTTTAACAGCCTCCAGGACACAACTGCATTGTATTCTCGTGAGCTGGGATGATCCTAATGCTTTGGAGCAACCCACTGAAGCAGACAAGTGAGCAGGGAGCAAAAAAGACATAGCCACAAGCTACAGAGCCACAGCAGGGATGGATTTCCTGACTTGTGCACAACCGATGCAGGATGCAGGGCCAGCAGAGGACAGCTGAGTCCTTCCAGAAGTCTGTTTAAATGGCTTGCTAGGTAACAAACACTGTAAGAAATGTGTAAAACATGCCTTTCTGGCATTCACTGCCCTGTTCAACTTCACTTGGCAACATCAATGCACCTGGGGAAGGAGGAGGGCAGGAAAGGCAGTGGCAGTACAGGACTAGACCTCATTTTCCCTGTTCCCTGGCTCTCTGCCTCTTGCTGCCTGTAAGTGGGAAGGGGATGGAAGGGAGGTCACCAATGTCTTTCTTCTCAGACCCACAGTGCTGTTGCTTCTCTGGCTCATGCCCTTCAGCACTGGGCCATGACATGCCCAAACACTGTTGGGCAAACAGCATTCAACAGATTTCCCTACAAGAGCTGTCTGTGAAACCCAGCCCCTCTGACCTCTGTCAGTGCCAGTGTGGCCAGCAGTGCCCAGCTCTGCTCACCACAGGGAACAGTCCCTGCAGGAGCCTGCTCAGCCCTGCAGGCAGCCAGTGAATGCAGATAGCATTGAAGGACAGAGCCAATGTTTCCCCTGCAAGTGGGTCCTGCACAGCAGCTGCCTCAAGCAGGTTTTGACAGTGGGCTCCAAATCCCCTTTGCCCAGCCTAGCAGGGCAGGGCAGACACCTCCTTTGCAGACATGCCCCATGCTCTGTTCTTACAGCTGTCTCTGTGGAGTAGGATTATCAGAAATATCACTGTGGGGATCACTCAGACCCAGCTCAAACATCTGCTCAGCACTCAGGGTCCCACGAGGCCTCAGAGACCTGGGCTGGTCTCCTTTCTCCATACAAAGCACTAGAAAAGGCCAAACCCACCCACAGGCAGCCACTACCTCTCTCCAGCTTTCGCTGATATTTTGGCACACATCACATAACCAATCATAAATGAATCCTGTTAGTGCCCGAGGAGGCAGAGACATGCTGGCCCCACCATGGGGCTGACAGGAGTTAAACGCTTATTTCTCTCCCTTGAGTGAGCAACACAGCTGGCTACGTGCAGGAAGCAGCATCTGCAGAGCAAAAAGGTGGCTGCGAGGAGAGAACTGCTTTGGGGTGCAGGGCAGCAGCAGCAGCAGCAAAAATAAAAAAAAGGAAAACAGTTCCCAAAGCATCCCAGTCTTGGCAGCCACACAAGAGAGAAGAATCTTTTATACTTCTGCATTGCTTATGCAGGGCAACAACCATTTTTTATACAAACCTTGGATGTACAAGGATAAAACCCATGAACACATTTCCCTCACAGCAATTTAGCCTGAAAATTCACCAAAGTGCAGGTGAAGTGGAAGACTTGACTCAAAAGCCCACTGTACCCACAACTCCAGCAGGCTGAACATCCTGAAGCAACCTTCCATTGCTCACCTTTCTTGCCCATCTCGTCTTCAGCTCCAAACCTGCTAGTGTGTTTTAAGAATGAAATAGGAAACCCAACCCAGAACTGCTCCTTAATCCCTTTCCTAAGGGATTTGCCTCTTTGGGGCAATGAAAGGCACAGTACCAGGTATGCTTACAAAACACGTGACAGCTGACAGTGGCTGAAGTACAGGTGTCTCATTTCTAGTTTGAAACCAATTAGCAAAAGACATTTAATTTCGCTGATGGTTCCTCAATTGCATGTGGCTCTGCAGTGCAGCTTTCATTTAAGGCAAATTACTGTGAGGAGCTTGAATGCTCTCAGATGACAAGTAATGTAGCAGTTCTGAAGAGAAACACTAACCCTGTACACAAGCTGCTGTCCTCACAGCAGAATACACATCCAGTCTGGCTCCAGCTCATCCTCCCGGCAAGTACAGTGCTGTCACTTCCAGAAGGGACCCAGACAGGTAATTTAAGAAAATGTAATCAGCTCTGGGGAAGTATCACCTAAGTCTCCTCTTTATACCATCATTTAAGAACAGTGAAATAAAAGCTTGTGCTTCTGAACTGGGATCGTTCACAGCCAAGGCTTAGACTCCACAGAACTGCAGCTTCTGCCCAGGCACAGAGAGCTGAGGAAACCCAGCAGCCACTTCCATGGGTGCACTGACATGAACAGTACTCTGCCATTTGAACAGGCAAAGGGGTCAAAGTATTAACATCAAGCAAAAAATAATAATGTTGAAGGAAAGGAACTTCCAGAAAGGAGACAACTGAGCAGACATCCAAGCTTGCGAGCAACTAGTGCCAATAGGACACAGAAAAATGAAATCCTGTGGTCAGCAACCACCTGCTGCCTGCAAAATGTGTTGCCAGGAGCTCAGGCTTCCTAGCCTTCCTCACAGGAGGAAGGTCAGCCAGAACTGCCACCACTGCAGCAGCATTTCCTCTCCAGGGCTGCCAGCAGGCTGGGAGTCACAGCCCTCAGCCACACAAGCTGCCCTGGGAACCCCTCACACATCCTGAAGGTGATTTGCCAGCGAGATGCTGGTTCTCAGCAGTACTGCTGAATCCAGATGTCAACAAAGAGATGGGCATATCAGCAGTAGCCATGTCCAAACAAAGAGAAGAGGTCCCTGTCACCTGGATTAGCTCATGTGGCACTTAACTCCAGCACAACTTGGCTGCCCAGAGAGATTAGGACTATGGAGCAGAGGGGACAATGACTGGGTGCTCTCCAGCTGCTTCACGTGTCGAGGTACAGAGCAAGCTGAGACCTCCAACACAAGTGGTCTCACGTACTCTGTACTCTCTGCTTGGCACTTCAGAGCAAGGGAAGAGACATCTTGGGAGTTTCTATATAGAAGAAGACGCCCACAGGCACCCTCAGTAGAAGCAGCTCTGTAATCTGCAATTAGTTGCAGCCCCAAGAACCTACTCAAACAGGCAGACAGCTCATGGGAGTGGAGCATCAAACAACCCACACACCCCATACACAGCTAGGGAAATTCAGGTTACAAATAAGCTCTGAACACAAGAAGCCACACTGCATGCCCTGGGGACACACTTGCATTCCCAAGACAAGTTATTCCTGCCTTGTACCAATCAGCATCAAAAGCATCAATACTTTCTGTCTTGGACTTGTGCAGCTGTGAATTTGGACTTCCCCAAGGAGCCAGGCTTTCTCCCAGGAGCCTAGAAAAGTCTGCTGCAAGCTCATGTAGTTGTTTCTAATGCAACAGCCAGAGCTGAGCATTGTCACTTCTGCAGTAGCCAGTCCAATGCTCATCACTGGCTGCAGCAGTGCCTTCCCTGGCTCTCCATGTGGCCAGGATGGCCAGTGGCCAATGGACTCCAAGCCCAGCATCTTTCAGTTAAGAGTCCCTACTGGCCACCAGCCTCAAGGTACTGCTGAACACTCCACTTCATGGACACATCTCAGTTTCAGTATCATCACATTGATGATAATTTTTCCTCTAAGGACACAACAGAGTGGTGTAATCATATTTTGACTTGGAGACACACAAAGCAATCCTCAGCAAGGTGTACCACTGCCTGAGCAATGTACCTTATCTCAAGCCATGTATTAAAATAAAAATCAATGAAATAATTTAATAGTCTCTAAATACAAAGTTAAAAACTTCTAGGACCAGCCTTACAAGGAGGTTGTGGGTCAACAGGAGAAGCACAGGGGCACATTCCCAACACACAAGGCACTGGAACAGCCCAGCTGATATCAGTGAAGCCCAGGCAAACCAAACCTGCTTTAATTAGCCCTGAAAGGTCACCACAGAGCACTCCTCTCATGGCTGTTTACTTGATGGAAGCAACACTCCTCTCCCCACCCAGAGCTGTCAGGGCAGATGCTGCTGCTGTTGTTATTGTGGCTCCTGCAATGTATCTCTACATGAGATTAAATAGCACTCAGACCTCCACTGCAGCATGGTTGCAGCTCTGGCTACACACACACATCCCACCTGGCAGCATCCAGCTCGCCAGGCCCACCCCAGAGGGACAGAAACTATGGGTGCTGCCCCTCAGCATGCAGGGCTGCAGGAGCTGGTCTGTGAGCCAGCTGCCTCCTTTATAACAAACACCCCCCAGGATTCTTCTCTGGGTGTTTGGTACATCTCCTTCCTACAAAACCTGTACCTACATAATGATCCAGTACAGAGAGGAAGAAGAAAACACCATAACATGGAATGAAAGAGATCCCCGAATGGTGCAGGAAGGATGACTGCTGGCTTTCTAATGGCAACTGCTCAATTAATTCTCCACCACTGACTTAGTGACTTAGGGTAAAGACTCACATGGGGGAAGCAAAGATACCATTAAAATAGGTGTGGCTGCTAATTACAGATCCCTTTTGTCTAGAAGCATTTTGGAAGCAAAGGCGGTTGTAGCTGCACTCAGACAGAAGGACCCTCATTTTGGGAACAGGTAATACCCCTTGGAGCTCCCCAGACACCAGAAGAGCCAGGAAATATGCTGCAGCCTCAGACAAGAAAAAAAAGAGCTCTTAAGATGTATTCAAGAATGTTCAATCCCCCTTTACCAGGCCCACTGGCAGTGGGAGATGAGCTCTCCACCCCTCTGCCGCCCCCCACCTGCCACCCCAGGTCTGAAGGATTCCAGAATAAATTGGTGTCACCAGCTCCATCAACTGCACTGCTGTAAACAGGGCACCACTGCTCAGGGATTAGCTTGGGCTGAATATATAGCACAGCAGCGATTACTAAATTGAGAGGAGAGTAAGAATATCTAACCTGTTGACCTTACTCCTTAGAGTTGGGACATTCAGCACACAAACCTTTTATTCCTTTTCATCTAAAGCCCATTAACAGGTTTCTGATTACATGGAAAAAGCGAAGTGAAGCTGACAATTGTGAAAACTCTAAATTCCCCCCACAGCTCTTGAGGATTATCTGAAAATCACAGCACTTTACAGAAATGGGAAGCCTCCCTCCTCCACACTCAGGCAAACTCACCTTAAAATCTGTGTTATTGATGTACTCAAACACCAGAGCAGGGGTCTTTGACTGCAAGAGAGAGAAAGTCATGGTTTAAAACACACTTGACCTTCCTTTGGCTCCAAGAGACCTGAGAAAGCCTTTGCTTCCTGCCCAGCCCTCACTAGGGAGAGCAGGATGGGAGCAGGACATGGGAAGTGCAGCCCTGCTTATACCCCACACACTGAGCACCAACTCAGCATTTTGGCCAGCACTGCTCCCTCCCATGCCATGGAACAGAGAGAGCACTGGGCAAGGCAAAACGTGTCACCAGGAGCTAAGGCATCCCAGCCCTCCTCACAGGAGGAAGGTCAGCCAGGACTGCCACCACTGCAGCTGCATTTCCTCTCCAGGGCTGCCAGCAGGCTGGGAGTCAGCCCTCAGCCAGCTGCCAGTCAGAGAAAACTGCCCGGGAACGGGGTAATTGTGGCAGTGCAGACCATGACATGGCCACTGATCACTGGCTAGGACAGCAACCAGAAGGATTAAAGTGCTCAATATCCAGTTGTCTTGGCTGGTACTTAGGTTCCAGATGCCAGACAGAAGCTACAAGGCTACGGGCTCTACTTTCTTAAGAAAAATTTGTAGGACTTCAAAACTTTTCCCCCATCAGCAGTGGCAACACATGGAAAACACAGAAGGGGTGCTGAAGAGTCTGGGGAACATGGAAAGGAAGAGGAGCCCATCCAAACCAACCAGCCTGTGCCTGCAGCCGGCGGGAAGGCAATCCCAGCACACCCCCCCGACACAGGCACCTACCACTGGATCCTTGACAGTGTCAATCAGATTAATGATGTTGGTGCCACCACGTAGATTCTCCAGAATCTTAACCTCGCGTTTTATCTTCTTTTTCTTCACTGGCTTAAATAGACAAAAGAAATTAGAAGTGAGAGTCCTTTCAGGAATTAACACTGATTTCTGCTGCTGATTTTGACTGGATCACCTCCCCTCCTCTCTCTGCTTCCACCCTCATATGGGAACATTTTTAGCACCAAAGAGGAGACAAACACCTTGCATGAACCAGGATTTCCCTCTCATCCATGAAACCTTTCTACGCATCAGGGGAACAATCAAAGCACTCCAGATAAACATAATTGTGTCTCCAGTAACTGTGGTTAAAAGTGCCTTGGACTGCTCTGTGGTAAGCTCAGCACACTGATTCATGTTGTGCATTCAGAGCCACAGGACAAGCATGGTTACCAGCTAAAACTGGTAAACTAACAGCTAAACTAACCAGTTTTTCACTTTTCAACCTGTTTCCCAACAAGTACTTTAATCCCATGAAATGATAACCTGAGAGTCTCCAACACCAAGATTACTTGTAAGCTCGGACACTGCTGTGCCTTGTCTGCAACCACCTCAAATGCACAGAGCCAACTGCACTGCATGTCACTGCATCCATAACCATGATTATTTTTAAAGCCTACAGACATTTTAAACAGTTTTGACTCCTCCTCTAATCTGCTCAGTCTCAGGAGCCCTCTTTGCAAAGTAAGCTTTTCTCTGGACATCACCCTGCAGAGAGTGACAAAGAACAGCTGCTCCCAAGGCAGAGGCTCAGAGCTTGGGTTGGCTTTTACACTCTGCTGATCCAGTGGTTCACTTCAATGTAAATGATCGTTTCTGTAACTCATCCACTCCCAGGACAACCCTAGCTCTGTGCCTGCTGGAAAGGAAAGGCAGTTTAGAGCAGATAAGAGGTGAGACTGTTTTAATGAGCCGTGGCTAGTGACGAGTGTGGGCAGCACCAGCTGCAAGTCACCAAGTCTAGCAGTCTTTCATTCCATAGCTGGAACATCCCCTCCTGACCCAGCAGTACCACTAGAAAGAACTGCAGAGGCATCTTGCAGGGACCGGTAAAGCCCTTGCCCCATCTCTGAGGTTGCTGGTGAAAACACTCCTCTCTAGACTTTTAGCTTTCTAAAACATTCATCATCTGGCACTGAGTCTGATGTGTGTGGAGGGGTGTGATGAGGGATGGCAAAGGTATGAGGCACCTTCCCAAAGCAATATACATTAGCAGATGTCTGTGTGAAGGACAAGGAGCCACAGGAGCTCAACAGATCATGCTCATCACCTCACCTCTGCCACAGCCTCCCACTTCTGTGATGGCCACAGAGTGCTGATGGGACAACTCATACTCCCCTTACTGGCAAATCCAAGGCAATCCCTGTTTTCAGACCTCTGGCAGAAATGTATGAGCAAACAGGAGAAGGAACAGAAGGTTTTATATAGTGGGAAAATATGGCGTTTATGTAAGTGATAAAATATGCTGTCTCTTTCAAGGCTCTTCAGGTGGCTGAAACCTTCAGATTCGAATCCTGCTCTTCTCCTCTTGCAAGTTAAAAGGCATGAGCTAGACTTTAAAGCCAAAAGATGAGAATCTCAGCCCGAAGCAAAGTGCCAAAAATAACACCAATGCCAGCACAGGGAGCGTCAGCACCTCATAAAGCCACTGTGGAAAATGGCAGCAAGGCTACCGCAGCTGTCAGAGCTGGAGCGATGCGGGGCAGGGCTTGCTGGGGAGTGGGCGACCAACAGCCCGAGGGCAGTACCCAGACAACGCTGGAGCTCCTGGGAGCTTGGACAGAAAGGGAGAATCAGCCAGAGCCAGGGCATGTAAACCTGGAGAAGTGAGGGCTGCGTTTTTGTACCTGAGAGTAGGATGCTTCATTAGGGACTAATTTAATTCGTGTCAGCAAGGAGACGGACACCGCCCTTGTGTCACCCACATGCACAGATCTTACCAGAAGGCCAAGATGGAATTAGAGAATGTAATTTGGTTACTCTGCTTGTCCAGTGAGGCAGATGCACATACAAGCTGTTTTCCAAGGAACTTCAAAGAGGAATTGAGGCACTGACATCCTGAAGGTGCTCCCTGAATGGCCTGACTATGACAGACATGTCTTACAGCCTCTCTGCTGCAACACTTGCACTTGATTGGGAGCTGAAACAGTGCCTGAACACAGCCAAGAGGACCCAAAGCCCACTTTGAAACACCTTTTCCTTTGTACTGTAGTTATTTCAGGGGCCTTTTGCATCAGCTAGGTAGGGGAGGATATCTCTCTGAGAGTTCCTTTTCTCCTGTCATAGCAACCACTGCTCTCACTGGGGCAGAAGTCGTCTTCCAGTCACTTCCATATGTTTCTTTCACCTTTTTCAGGATGGGAAAATGATGCTCTATGTTATCGCCATCAGAAATCTATCTTTACCCACCACACACTTACTAAAACACTACAGCAGACAAAATCAGTGGCTTTTAGAAAAAAGGAGAGAAGAAAGTTGGTCTTTTTTCACTGAGGTGCCTGCAGATAATCACCACCAGCAGCATGTCTGACATCACCAATGAAGACACTCTGGTGAACACTGTTTCAGCAAGAGGGAGAGTTAAAAGCCACTTGCTGTTTGCACTTTTTCCTGCTAAGCTGGAGGACTGCAGAGCTCTGGCCAGGCTGTCCACACTATGTCTACATCAGCTGTGATCCGGGACGAGGACCCCAAAGCCTCCAGGCAGGGCTAGGGATGGGAAGCCCTGCTCAGTGCAGGACTGTAAGCAGCGCATCCTCAGACGCTCTCTCTGCATGCAGCCAGCGCTCAGAGTGGGGTTTTCCACCACTAGGTAAACAAGGATGAGGCAAAAGAAATGCCACGTGCTGAAGTCATTGTAGAGGAAAAGCTATTGCCTAGGAGTGTCCTCAGAGAGAGCAATGTGGGGAAACAGTTTCCCCATTTCAGATTTGCAGGAGAAAACAGTGGTGACTGCTGGCCTGCACCCCATCCCGCACAGCTTTCACCTACCCAGCCTCACACCACCTCCTACTCACATGTCCCACACCACTGCTCCAGCCACAGCTGCAAACACCATGTGCTATCCAAGAGCACATCACTGGGGCTCAGTTTTTGCCCGGTAACCAGTTCCAAGCCCAAGCTCTTGCATCTGGCAAGTCAAACACCTTGGTGCAAACCACTCTAGCACATGGCCAGCGCTGCACTGGGGGTAACTGTTCAAACCAGAGAAACTCTGCTGACTTCCCTCATGTCCCAGAGCCCAGTACTGCTGAAACCACAGGCCAGCAGCAGCATATCAGCCACAGACCAGGATTAAGTCTGGGTTGATACAACTGTCTCTCAGAGTCACCCGATCTGTCTCTCCAAGGATGTTGACTCCAAACACACATGGATTAAATGTGAACTGAAGCTATTATGGCCTCCAACCATCTGCCTCTCCCAGCAGGGATAGCTTCTAAAACACCAGCCCTTGCAGCCACAGTATTTTTAACAATACTCATTTAAGGCTATTTTATTAAACCAGGCTATGAACAGCAGCATTTCAGGTTGTGCTTCCTACACAGGCCAGTCCTCATGCGCTGGGAGGGGGATTTCCAGCAGAGGAAAGGAGCAGGCACCTCGACAAAATTAACTGCTCCTGAGTTTGATCTGCCTGTGTTTGCAAGGCAACATTTTACACAGGTACAGCCTCCAACTCCATCTGTTCCCAGCGCCAGAGGCATTTCAAAGCCTTCCTCCATGTTGGGATTCTTCAGTGACCAGTATGGGTTAAAGCCTTTTCCTCTGAAAGGGGCTCCAACACAGCCCCTCTGCTCTGTGCAAACACCTCCTTCCATGAAATCTGTACAAACTTGACAGCTTGGAGACTTCTGTCGCATTTGGTTGAAATTGGCCAACCAGTGCAAAAACTACTGGGGGGAGGAGGGGGAGAAAGGCTGACAGACAGCAGGATTGCATAAGACTCGTTTCCATAGGAAACCAGGCTAAAAGACATGTCTCAGTTTAACCGTGTCTACACTGGGAGGGGTTTAATTACTTCAACTGCAGCAGTACCCTTAGAACAACATTACTGTCTAGCACAAGCCAGTTTTCCAGTTTCCCAGAAAATTGCTTCCTTCCTCAGGCAAACTGGAAGTGAGGTGGCTGTAGATTGTGGAGACAAAACATACAGCTCACAGCTGTCCACTATGCTGAGTGCCCAGAGCAGAGGGACAAGGTGACCTCCAGCCACAGGAGGATGGTCTCTGCTGGACCCAGCAGCTCTCACTTGACTGTCCCCAGCCACCTATCCTTTGCTGCAGGTTTCCCACCCTACCAGCCAAATGGATGAGAGTGCTTCAATCCACTTGAAAGTCAGGCAGAAGAGGCAGTGACAGTGGCCAGAGCTATCCCAACTCTCTTGGCCCAAAGATTGGGGAGCATCATGCAATGCTATCCCTCTGCAGAGGTGAAAAATGGCACAGGATAAGCTTTGCAGTCAGGTAGATCCAGAAGAAAACACCTCTTTGTAACCAAGAGAACAGATCCTGGGTCATTTTCCACAAGATCATGTAAACTCGTAAGCAAGGAAGGAGTCCAGCTGCAGCAAACACCAGCTGGGAGCATTAACATTGTTTGCTAAAATAAACCTTTAAATAAAAGACTGCAACCATCACTTCCTGTCTTGAATGAATAAATGGCTGCCTGGTTAAACATATTTTTTGCTTGGTTTCTAAAGCAAAGGGAGTACACTTTTCTGTCAGATGCTCCAGTTCCAGCCTTCCCCAACAACCTGGGGGCCCATTGCTTGAATTCAAGCAAAGAGAGAAATTAGATTTGTTATCCAAAGCTCTCTACGCATTTTCACACTGTGAAAGAAAAGCAGTGACCAGGAAGGTGTGTGAAATATGAGTTAAGTCCAAAGCATAAAAATCATTTTACATTAGCCCCGAGCAGGCAGCCCGGCAGCGCACACACACTGCCAGCTGAGGAGCACACGTGCTGCTCTGAAGGAATCCCAGAAGGTGCTGGCTTTTGCCCAGCAGGTGCTCTGAAACAAAACTGGGGCTAGCACAGCAGGGAAGAAGGTTTAGCAGTCAAAAGATACAAATCCATGAGAAACTAAAGTAATGTATTCCACCACCCCATAAAAAAATAAATCAATTCTTTGCTCACCAAGCCTGAATAGCCTGGAAATACGACGATGCTTCCAATGAACAAGCAGGGAGATCTGAACACACAACGTGCAGGACCAGCGAAGGCTCGAGCAGCATCCCTATCACAGGCTTTAAACATTTAAAAGCTGGCACTAGAAGCTCATTTGTCTATAGCAAGTATTATCGAAAGGATCACAATAATCGGCCTATAAAGCCCGACGCCAATTGCTCAATAGGAAAATTAGCTTCAGAGCAGCTCTGCTTATTTTGCCAGACATCAGCTGGGAAACCAAATAATCATATTCCAAAGAGCTACAAAATCAAGGAGCCCACTTGTGTTAACATTCCGTTGGTTGTTTGCATTTTACCACTTCCATTGTGGGAATTCAAACTTTTGTGAGCAGCTCTTGAATTTTAGAAAAGAGGGGGGAAAAACATACCTTGAAACTACTAAAGCACTATTGCTTTTTTCGTTAAATAAAATATGCTTAAGTTTGGTAGAATATCCCAGCACGTGTTCTGAAGGCAGTTTCATTCTTTCCTTCAGAATCCTTTTCCTTCCAACATGGCACACCCTGCAACAGCCCTCCTGGGGCTTCAGAACTGCCCATGACACATCAAGAATTCTGCAGTCAACTAAAAGGGAGACACATGAGGACTAAGTCCTGATCTCCATCACCACCATTCCATGAGATGGGAATCATTCCTTCAGGCCCCTGCAAACAGACACAGTGCTGTATCTCACCCTTCTCCATGCACGAGCTGCAGCTTGGCAGCTCATCAGTTCCTTGGTGCTACACCACTATCACCACGAGTCACCAGCTTCATTTCATCTCCAGGCCTCTGCGAGACACCCAGTACTGTCCCAGTTGGTCTCAGCTCACACAAGGCTGGACTCCAGCAGCCAACTCTGCCAAGCTCATTGTGGGCAAGTGGTGTTCAAAAGAGAAGAGCTGTGTACCCGTCTCTCTTGCAAAAGGGCTCATTTCAAGACTGCCAGAGGAGGAAGTGGACCAAGGGGAGCTGATTCAGTGCATGCAAACACAGGAGGAGAAAGAGACACAGAGAGCTACCAGGAGCAGGCATTGAACGGCTTTGGTGGAAGGTCACTGATGCAGTCAAAAGCTCCAGCCTGAGGGACCAACAGCATCCAATCCTATTTCCCTGTGCAATCCCTTCTGCTCCCAGCATGGGAGTCATTTCAGCCCCCATCTAGAACACGCTGATGCATGTGGGCTCTAAAGCATTTAGAGACAGAAGAAAACTTACCAGAGCCACCATCCCAATGCCTTTCTCTAGTTACTACAGTGATAATTTGAGTTCAACACTGGTAGGACCTTCCAGGAGTGCCTGGTATGAACAGCAGGTCTGGAGGGTTCACACAGTCCAAATGGGGGAACAGGGGAAAACCAAAGCCAAACAAACAAGAATGCACTTGTGAAACCACGTACATGGTTGAAATTTCCAGTGCATGGACTCAGCACAGAGGGACAAAAGCCACCAAAGGAGAAAAGGGCTATTTCATCACTGCTGCAGGACCTCTATTTCACTGGTCCCTCTCCTTCTATCTGCATTCTTCCCCTACCTCCATCCATGTTGTGCCTATGCAGAGTAACCACACAAGGAGACAAAAGAGCCTCTTTTTGATGGGTTTAATGCTTTGCAGGCAAGTAGAGCACACATGGACACACAGGTGCATCAGGAATGCAGGATGACTCCTGATTTCTGCAGAGACCTGCCAACTGGATGCTGTAATCTCCACCCAGAGTGCACACTGGGATGGAGGCAGTATAGGAGACTGGGAGGTGAAGGACACAGTGGTACAGCCAACACTCAGGAACAGCCCTTACTGCAGGTAACTCCAACAGCACCATTCACACTACAAGGTATCACCTGTAGCAGTTATAAGCAATGTGGAAAGTTAGCCTTCGGCTTTTAGAGTGGCAACTTGCAACACTGTTCACATCCTCCAGGAACACTGTTACTCCAGAACAGAGAATTCACTTTAAAGGCATGCTGGGAGACATTTTGGAGCTGCATTAGCAGAAAAACAAAATGAGAAGCTGATCAGAGACAGCACAGACTGACCTCAGCGGTCCACCAAAAACCTCTACGTGGTAAGATACGGAAGAGCAGAGCTATGCTTTAGATACCTGCATTAGATGTAGACAACACACGACTCACTGGAAACAAGTATGTCTTAAACTTCCTTTGTACATGCTGAGGAACGTCAGACCTCATCCTGGGAGCCAAACCTTAGCATCAGATTTAAGCAAGACACAAAAGCACGTACAGAACATGTTCACACACTCCCCCTTCCTGGTGTGGGCTGCCCCAAGGCAGGCAGGAAGCAGGGCCACAGCTGTACCCAGGCCAGCCAGATCAAAAAGCCCACAAGAGCCTCCAACACCAGCAAGAGACTGCAGGGGCACAGCTGCTGGCTAACTCCATGCCCTACTAACCTGAGGCGTAGGAAGGTCAGTATAGTGTGATGTCCCCACACTTCAGATCCTTCTCACTCTTTGCTCCCTGAATAGACTGAAAAGGTGGGGAGTTGTCCTCTGCCTCATTGCTCAAGATAAAAGCTTCTGGAGGATGTTTGGCATGGGATGTCAGTGTGGCAAACCAGGCTCCTGTCCCACTGCTCTGCACACACCATCCTACACAGTGCATCCTGATGTCCTGCTGCAGTGGAGTGAGAAGCAGCCTACCCACTTCATTTGCCTTTTTAAAAAAGAGCTGCAGAATTTTCCCAGGAAAAGTGACATTAAGAGCATCATATTTGTAAGGCACTTGATACAGGAAATAGTAATGTCATAGTCATTTGAATGATCTTAATTTTCTTCCTTTGCTGATACATGTTATGACCACAACTAGCAACATTACATTTTCCTGCAGGATTATGCCTGGTCCTGCACTTGAGGTAGCAGAACTGAAAGGAAATGCTGGGTACTGGCCAGGGAAACAGGACACCTTGCTTTATGGAAGCCCAAAAGACCTGGGCCACTGTGGTACCAACCAGACTCATGAGCTCCCTGGCCTTGTCCAATGCTAAAGTCTTCATGGGGCACTTACAAACAAACCAGGCGAGTGGCTGCCCATAGAGGAAGAGCAGGTATCTCCCTCATGCAGCACTAAACCAGGACCTATGCTCTAGTCTCAGCTTTGTTGAGGCTAAGGGACTTGCCCAAAGTCACACAGGAAATCTCTGTGGCTCAGTTCTGCATCAGACAAAGGGTGATAAAATTTCCTGACCTCTGTGGAGGAGGGTACAAGATGTTCAGGTAGCACAACACCAAAGCAGGGGAAGTACTTGCTATGTGCTAGCTTGAGCTCAGTAAGGACAAGCTGCTTCTAAGAGCAAAGGCTAGGAAAACACACCAGTGACTTCTCATGAAGCTGAGATATTAAAACAGTGACTCTTGCTAAAACTCACTCTAACACCTAACATAAAGTGTCCTCTCAGAAAACATTAATGAGAAAGGAGCAACTGTGCTAAACAGCTGCATCCATCCCTGCACCACACAAAAACCTGAAGACTTTTGGTTCCATTTCTCACCTCACAGGATCCAAATTCCTCCCCAGTTAGGAGGAACAGAGACACCCAGCTCCTTTGCTAAGGCTCCACTGTAGATACATGCAATTACACTTGCAATTAAGTTTTGAGTCTAGTTACAGGAAACCAGAGGCACTTTCCACAGATCAGAGTGATGTTATTGCCACACTTCACAGGTTTTCATAATGTACACAACGTAGTGCTCTGAAACTCCCTTTTCAGTGACCCACTTTCCACTGAGGAGAAAGTTCATCTTTATTTATCTGGACCTTCTGCTTTTCCTTGCTCACTCACAGGAATGTTGTCTGCATGTTAATGCAAGTGGGTAGAGCCAGGGGAACCAGTGGCAACACCATCCGCTTCAAATCTGGGACAATCCAGTCTCCTGCTTGCAGGGCATTAAGACAACACATTCAGGCCCCAAGGAGAAGGAGCACCCAGCTGCCCTCAGATGACTCTTGCCAGCTGACTCACTGTCCAATGCTGACAGGCTCCCTAGACGTGACAGAGTTCAGCTGCCACGGAGAGAGGAGCATCACTCCAGGGGAGGCTCTTTGGGCTGGGAAGAGGTAAGGAGCAAGATTTCTGACAACTTTCCCTGCAGCCTCCTCTCACCCTTGTGGTGCCTTTCTATGTGGGACAAGACCTAGGACCTCAATAAACCACAGCAGTCCTGGAGAGGCCATTAAGGGCTCCAGAGCAGCATGCACAAGTGCAGTTTCCCCAGGCCAGCCACAAGGCATCTTGTCATAAAATCCAGCTCTGCACTTGCCACTTGTGACTACTATCTCAAAGCAAAAACTCCTGCCTGCATCTACTTTAAAAAAGACAAAACCCCAAACCACAAAAAGCATCCAAAGGAGCGGGAGGTTCAAACAGCATGCCAGAGGAACCTGGCTTGGCAAGGACACGTGAGCCTCACCACTCTGCCCTGACGTCAGGCTCAGCCACAGAGGCTCTCCCAAACAGCTCACCTGGCCACCTCCTTGCCCACAGCCAAAGCTGGGGTTTGTGTGCATCCTCCCAGAGGCAGATGGAAGATCATACCTTTCCCAGGAGTGCTGGCTGGACAAACCATGGTAAGTTCTTTGGGAAGCTAAGGCAGATCTCAAGGAAGCAGGCACAGTGAGTGAATGGAAATGTCAGCAGAGACAGCCAGACACGCTATCCAAGTGGATCTAGTGAATGCCTTAAGGCTACAGCCCTGCAGAGATGCATGTCCTGGAAAGCTGCTCTTTTCGGTGGCTGCAAGGGAATGTTAAGCTCAGACCCCCCTGCACACTGCAGATGAATGTGTGCCCAAATTCTTAGGTCACCCATGGTCAGACACTGGCTCCCACGTGCTCTTGGGGAACAAGTGACAAGTGTTGCTGGTCCAACAAGTGACAGCCACAAGTGTAAGCCAAGCCAGAACCAAACATACTGCAACTCTAACCTTTCATTTCTGTCTTAACTCCCCTGCCTACCCCCAGATCACCAACACAGAATGCCGCTAGGACAGTTACCATAGCTCGCTGTGAGCTGTGCTTCAGTGTCAAACGTGGTAAGACATGCCCTGCAGTGTTTAACCCGTGCACAGCCATCCGGAACTACAACCTCCCAGTGCTGCTCGAAGGTCCCCACAGCCCGACCCCACCAGGGTCAACACACCAGCACATAAGTCACCAACACTGCCAAACTTTGGAAGGCCTCCTTGAGTCCCCTCAAGTTTCCATAATGTTAACAGTCTGACTGTGATGAAATTCTTTTCTACATCTGATCCTCTACAGGACCAAATATAAAATGTTGGTGCTTTTTTGACCACTGAGCATCCTGCAGCCTGGCTCTGAAAAGGCCACATGCTGGCTGTCTAGAGGTTAACAGAAGGATTGCCCCCTCCAGGCTTCACATTCCTGTTGACATGGCAGTCCCTGGGTTGTTTTAGACAGGCATTGCCAGATACGATTTGCCAAACACACGCAGAACACGCAACGCTGTTCAAATGTCAGGACTCACAGCTCTCCCCCTCCAGAGGAACTCTCAGCCCTGAGCTGTGCTGGACAAGGAGGGGTGGAGACATCAAAACATCACTAGAGCACGCAAGACACCAAATCCATTTCCAAACACACCATCCCAATGTCCTTAACGAGAAAACAGGAGTTTTGGGATGAAGAAGGAGATCCAATAGTTCTTTGGCCCCTCCAACCCATCTCCTCTCCCTCTCGCTTCCAGCCACCACAAGCCTCTACATCATCAACAGGATACTCACCTTGAGGATCTTCACGACGACCCTCTCGTTGTTGGTGATGTTGATGGCCTCAAAGACCTCGCTGTACTTCCCTCGGCCGAGCTTTCGAACCAGCTGGTAGTCGTCCTGATTGCTGCGGGCACCAAGAGGAGAGAGGCCGTGGTGGGGGAAGAGTGGATAACTAACAGGGCAGCAGGCCGGGGAGGGGGGTTTCTCTCCCAGCCTCTCCCCCTCCGCAGCCCCCCGGGGACACCCTAGCACGAGAGCGAGGGATCAGGAAACCCTCCCCAGGGCTGAGGCCCTCCCGCGGGACGGAGGGCGGGTCCCCGCACGGCGCTTTACCCCCAGCTCGGGACGTGCGACTCGTAGTCCCAGTACTCGCGGCTCCTCAGGCTGTTCACCTCCGCGTACACCCGCGCCCGGCTGCCGGCGGCCGGGCCGGGCATGGCGGCGCCGGGCGGCGGCTGCAGGAGGAGGAGGAGGAGGGC
Organism: Dicrurus megarhynchus; assembly: GCA_013399195.1. Lineage (NCBI taxonomy): Eukaryota > Metazoa > Chordata > Aves > Passeriformes > Dicruridae > Dicrurus > Dicrurus megarhynchus. Next base: position 107,880 of record VXAD01008061.1, read on the forward strand.
GCGGGGCCGGCGCGNAGGCGCCGGGTCCCGCCACGCGAACCTCCCCGCCCCCGTCACCTGTACCGTGTCACCGCCCCGCCACGCCCTGACACCCCTCGTCAGCCCTGCCACCCGCCCAGCCTCCTCCTGCCTGCACCATCGCAGCCTGTCACACGCCCGCCACACCCTGACACCCTCGCCACCCCCTCACGCCGCTGCAGACGCTGTCACCTCTGCCACCCTCACGACCCCACCTCAGCCTGGTCACACCCCTGTTACACTGTCACCCCGTTGTCACTTCCAGTCACACTCCTTCGTTATTCCTGTCAGCCCACCACCTCTTGCCAGCCTCAAAGTGGGACCTGGGGTGAACAAAAGGCTCCATGTTCCTCTGGAGGGACTCACAGAGCCACCGCTGGCTGAGGTGAGGCACCTCCCGAGGTCACCTGGTCCAAGCCCTGCTCCAGCAGGGTCACCCAGGGCCAGCTGTCCAGACAGCTGCTGGACACCTCTGAGGATGGAGCGTCCACAACCTTCCTGGCCAGCTGTGCCAGTGCTCGGTCATACTCACCATTAAAAAGTGTTTCCTGAAGTTCAGAGGGGCCCTCCTGCGTTCCAGCGTGTGCCCGTGGCCTCTGGTGCTGGCACTGGGTGCTATTGGGAAGAGGCTGGCTCCCTCTGCTTTGCCCCCTCTCTCCAGTGCCTCATTCACCTTTGTGTCCCTTCACTGGCCTCTCCCCATTATGACCCTATCTTCCTGGCACTGAGAAGCCCAGCACTCAACACAAGGCTCTAGGGGTGACCCACCATGGCTGAGCACAGGGGAAGTATCTCCTCCCTCCACCTCCTGGCAATGTTTTGACTAAAGCAACCCAGGACACCATGCGTCTTCTCTGTGGCTTATGTTCAGTTTGGTGCACACCAAGACCCCCAGATCCTTTTCAGAAAAGCTACCTCCCAACAGAAATGGATGTGGTTTTGACCCCTGGCATACCCTGCTAGTGACTGGCCTCCAGCTAGAGTTTGTGCTGCTAATCACCACATTCTGGGCTAGTTTTCAATCCACATCACCTCCCCGAGTCCCAGGGGAGCTGTCATCCCCAGCTTTTCCTCAAGCCCATGTGGGCTGGGTGCAGCCAGAACTCAGCACCAGCCACCAGCCTGAGGTGACAGAGCAGAGCTCAGGACATGGGTTGCTTAGTTGTACTCTGGGGCTGCTCATGGCTGGCCTCAAAACATCAGCTTAGGCTCGGGTGGACATCAGCCTTGACTCCAAAGTATCCCTGGAAAGATAAGCATGTGGATACAACCAGATGCTGCAAAACCCAGTGAGCTTTCCATGTGCCTGAGACTGAATGATGAGAAAACCCAAGAAGAGTTTATCATTTCATACTTTGAGTTGTGTCTGAATGCAGTCCAGGCAAGACTTTCACAGGATCTTTGGAAAACAAGGAGGATGTGTTCATGATGCTTGCTCTTCCAGGGCGTTTAGCCCTGGAGAGAAAAGGCAGACGTGACACCCACTCCTGCTAAACCTGTCTTAACAAAGCAAGAGGAAAATCAGGAGTCCTTCAGGAAGGCTGCCCCATCCAGAGTCCAACTTACTGGCCCTTCCTATCAGGACTGCAGAGTGAAGATGAACATCATCTCCTAGGACCCGGAGGAGATGTAGAAATGCATAAGCAAAGCAGTCAGGCCCTGCATAAACTGGAGTTCATGGCAGATATGCAAAGGCTGACGCCTGAGTGACTGGTTAAAGCGGCGCCGCGATGCCGGGGTGTGCAGGTGGCTGTTTCGAGGAGTGAGGTGGCTGGAGCTGCCCTGCTACACAGCTGAGATGTTCATCTCTCCCAGTAAGTTCTGCATGGGACCACAGCAAAATCCTCTGTTGAAAGGGAATTTGCCTTCCACAGGGTGCTACTATTTGGGCAGAGATGCTCAAGGATAGAGTTGGCAATTTTTTTTTTTCTGATGGATAATTTTCCTGGTAGAGTACACTGGGTTGTCAGTAATTTTGTCACTGGTGACATCTTCCTTGATGCTTTCCACTGGGACACAGGCAGGCTATTGAACTGGCTTGCCAGGCTGATTCCTGGCAGGAAAGCTGGCCAGTGTGCTGCCAGCTCCTCCAGCTGGCGCCTGGGCTGCCCAGCTCTGGGCACCACGGCTGCCTGCTGCCTTCTAATGCTGCCCAGCACTTCATAAAGCAAAAAGCCCTGTTTGCAATTACAGGAAGTTTGCCAAGCTTTACCTACTTTCACTGAAATGCTAGAGAGCTGTTTTTACTACTACTATTATTGTTGTTGTTATTATTATTATTGTTATTATTATCATTATTATTTTCAAATCTGGCCATAAAAACCCAGCTGTTTCCCAGAGCAAAGTCAGGGAAAATATTTTTTCAGCCATTGAAACATCACCTTGTCTGAAGACAAGATCTCTGGAGTCTGGTGTTTAGCAAGGGACAGACAACTCTTCTGGCAGAGATGTACTGGGTCTCCTGCTGACCTTTGAAAAGCTTTGTGTGGCTGGACAGAGCTATAAACTTCTTAAAAATCTGCACCCCATATTCCTGCATCTGCAAAACCTCTTGGCTCTCCAGTAGTGCCATCTTTATTCATCATCTCATCACAGCTCCGCTGGGTCAGTCAGCTGCCTCTCCCCATCCTACTGAAACACTACCTGTCTCAGGTTGAAGCATCACAGCCATGGGCTGGTGCGGAGACCTGGTGTTAAAACTTTCTTTGCAGTCTTAATCAGCCAACACACACAAGCACCGCTCTGAATACAGCTTTTAATTCATGTCCCCATGTTGAGCTTTTTTGTGGGATCCCCATCCCACCTTGCAGGCAAAGCCTCCAGACTATGCCATATGCATGCTGTTCCCTTCTCTTCATTCCAAAACACTCAATTTCTGGTATCAAGTTCTGTATGTGATGAAGATCCTGCAATGAAGGATGTTCATCCCTGCACCCAACGAGGCCGGGAAGTGTGGTTCCTCCCATGAATTGGATGTGGTTATGACTCAAGATGCATTTTGAAGATGAGTTTTGATATGTTCTAGCCAGAAATAGGACTGGCTTTGCCAGGGCATTGATTTTTCTCATGTTTATATAATTAGATTGACTTGTATCCCACATCCCAAAAAAGCTGTGGCAAAGCGTCACTGGCCACATCATCAACATTTGGAGGAGGCATGCACATTTAAATAGACCTGCCACCCACTGCCATTGGTCCTGAGCATCCAGCATGGAGAAGTCAGAGCACATTGTTGTGCCATGGTCTGGATCCAGCAGCAGGGATACTTCCAAATGATTCTCCACACCCTCACAAAGCTCCTAAAACTAGGCATGCCTGCAGGGACAGCTGCCTTCAGGACTGGTGCTACTGTTCCCCCAGTTTTACAGCCAGATTGTGACAAAGCAGAGTCTGTAAGAGGAAGATTGCAGCGTCACAGGCAGAGAAACCCCCACTGTGGTGCAGATGCACTTCAGATGTGAGCAGGGGGCCAGTGTTTGCCTGCACCCCTCTGGAGGCTTCACCACCCAACTGTTGAACCGAGTCCTGTCTGGCACAGCTGGTGAGGAGGAGCCCAGAGGCAGCGCCTGATCAGGAGCTTCTGGGAGCTGGTGCTGCAGGAGCAGGAGTGATGTGCACCCCAGGAGACCCCTGGGAGGGCGGTCCCTTTGCTGTCGCACCCCCGTCACTCCAGCCAATCCTCCACATTTGTACTGCAATTTCATCAGTTTCCAGTTCTGCATATGTACCTCTACCAGAGCAGTTCACCTTGGAGACCAGGTGCTGGTGGAACCATGACCAGCCCATGTCCTTGACCTACACGCCATGGGTTCCCCCAGCTTTGCAGGTCTCCAAGGAGGTCAGTACTGCCAAAAAGCATGACCCCCATGGCAGCCCTCACAGGCAGCATGGGATTCCTTTCCGAGACCAGCACAAACCTCTTCCTTTGTCCAAAGGACTGGCTGCCTCCTTGCCAATGCTGCTGGGAGACAGGCACTTCTCACAAGGAGCTGTAGCCTCCCAGCAGCCTGGCCGTAACCTCGGAAATAATGAGTTTTCGGCTCCATGGAGAACCAAGCCGGCCTGACTCTGCATGGAGACAAAGCCCAAAGCCTGCTGCCAGTTCTGCCCACAGCAAGATGAACACGGCTCTTCTGTGAGCTTGCACAAAGCCTCCCTTGTGCAGGAAGGGATCCAGCCAAACAAATGATCTCCTTGGCTGCATGTCTCCTGGTGCTCCATCATTTTTACTATTTGCTGGATTGTTCCCACAACCAAGGAAAATTTAACAAGTAAAAGCATCTGATAAAAATTTATCAACCACAGTAAAGCACCAACCCAGCCAAACCAGTCTGTACAGCACAACCCTCACAGCCTTCAGGACACGTCCATTCAATTTACCACCCAGAAAAACAAATGCCGTGTGGTACTTGCAACGTCACCAGTGTGGAGACTTTGAGTAAAGCTTGTGTTACCAAAGCGCAGTGGGATGTTTGAGGGCTGCTTCCTTCCCCAAGCCCAGTTCCCTGTTGTGCAAAGACAAGTTCTTATGTCATTTCCTTGGCATTTTGTGCTTCTCCTCTTGTGTTTCTGGACCATGCTGCTCCCCGTGCTGCTGGCCTTAGCACAGAGGTCCTGACTCCTGGTGACAGCCCTCCTGGCCAGGTGCCTGGCAGGAATGATGCACCTTGTCTTCGCTGAGGAATTCTGCAAGAAAACAACTTTTGGCCACTGGTGCCTTCAAGTCTCACAGTATTACTCACAGATGGTTCAAATCTTGCCTTGGAGACAAATCTCAAGGCAAGTTTTGACTCCAAGACAAAATTTGAACCACCTGTGAGTAATCCTGGAAGACTTCCAGTGCTGTGATGGATGGTGTTGGTTCTGTGCTGGAGGCGGCAGCTGGAACAGAGGCTCCCATGGCAAAGGCATGCACGGCCTGGATGGGTCAGGTACCACCAGCATGTTTGTCTTGGTTGAGTTCCTTTCAGCAGATGTCGAGCAGTCATGAGCAAACCCAGCTACCACGCAGAGGCATTGGTGTTTGCCATCCTCAGAGAAGGTGGCCTGGGTCTGTATGGCTGGCAGGGAATGACTCCAGGCAGGTAGAGCTGTTGCACAGGAGATCTGCTGTACAGCTTACTTAGGCAGCTCCTGGAATACACCTCTGGATGGGAACCTTGCTTTTTTATCAAAGCACACATGGAGGCTCTCCAGGGTGCTGCCTGCAGTAGCCATGGCTGGGCGCTGTTCCTTGGTGTGATCCGTGGTGTTCTCACCCATGGCCTGTGGCAGCCCAGTGGAGTTGTTTGCCTGGAGTTTGTATGGAGCATCCTGGCGATGGAGAGGGCACTAAGAGACATTTTGTGAAGCAACTCAATAACTTTTGAGGGACACTGGAATCAATGGAACCTTAAAATTCCTTTTAGTCGTGTCCTACATGAAATCCCTCCTTCCCAATAAGAAGAGGACATCAAATCAAAAGGGAGGAGGTATTAAGAAAGCCAAGGCAGAAGAGGAAGTGTCTGAGGAAGCCTTTGTCCAGTGTCATAACAATGGTACAAAGAGCTGATCCAGGACAAATACTTCTTCACTATGGACAGACAACAACCTGAATTTCTTCATTTTTCTCTCTGTACCCAGATGGAAATATTACAGCCTCTGCAGACTCTCGCATTTTAAGGAAAAGAGTATTTCAAACCTGGGGTTCTATTGCTACGTTTTGTGTAGAGAAGAAGGCAGAAAGTAGAGGGCAATTAGGTTCTGGGCAGGACAAATTGTCTCCAAGGCGAGTCCTTCTAGCAGTGGATGATGTAGTAGTCCTGGAAGTAGAGCAGCACAGTTAGAGGGGGGCCCAGGACCAGGCTGATTCTACACATTACTGTAGCAGCCATCAAGAAGCCATTTCCATAGGCAGGACAGTAGGATGTGTCAGGAAAAACAAACAACAGTTACAAGCAGAAGTCTGGTCAGTTGGTAAAACCATTCTCTAAGGGATGCGCATGCCCTTAACGGGAGGACAGATCCATACTGAATTAGCTTTTCTATTATAAGGATGATGACTCAATTTATTTCTACAGGGTGCCCTTGCCAAAGGGCTCTGTATCTGTGTACTTCATAATAAAGCAATTAAAAACCCCATTAATGCTAAAATCTTACCAGGCTAGCACAGAAAGGGTCTTTCCCTTCCCACAGAGCCAAGAGCTGCCAGACTTACAGGTTTCGTGGGAATGGAAACAGTACGGAATTACTTTTAAAGGCTGGAAGAGGCTAGATGGGAAGGATTAGAGGTGGCCACAGGTTTTGCACCCAGCAATCATCACTGTTTGACAGATTGTTACAGTAAGGAAATCTGTGATCAGGTCTTGTATTGGCTCTGTACAATAGCAAGTGAGGTGTAGTTGAGGAAGCATGAAGGATCCAATATTAGTGGGAATTCATTGACTTCATTTTGGAGGGAAACTTAAGTTAAAATGAATCCAAAAAGGGAAAGAAAGCCTTGAGATTCACAGCTTCTGCCAGCCCGCTGGTCTATGGCATTTTCTCACAAAGTGGAGCAAAACTGAGCTGGCCAGCCAGGACACCTGTCCCAAGTAAAAATTTTCCAGATTTGTTCTTCTGTTTTTCTGATAGTCCCATCACTTTAGTCTAAGCAGTGAGAATCAGGAGTATACAAAGAGAAGTCTCCTCATTTCTCCAGTCCCTGCCTTGGACTGGGGCACCACTGCCTTCCCCAGAGCAATAGCTGGAACTCACAAAGCAATGTTCTTGGTATAAGTGACAGTATAACCTGTGCTACAAATTCTTCTGTCACAGAAGGAGATGTCTTGCAGACCAATGGCTCATCCAGTTTCTGCCTTTATTCCTACCTACATCCAGCTATCCCAACTCATCAGTGTAAGGATATGAAAGTTCCCTACATTTTCTTCTGTGACCTATCCCCAGTCCCCGTGGAACTGGGCTGTTCTAACACCTGCAAAGCTGTAGGATGCCTGAAGACCTGAGTGACTGATGGAGCACCCAATGATTAATGAAATGGTTTGCACTGCAGAACAGGGTCAGAATTAATGGTCTGTGACAGAAAGCTGGTCAGGGCCAAAATGCAGGGGACAGATACTTTCCTGGACATCTCTGCCTGATGCGTACTGGATCTCTTGCAGTGGGAGGCAGAGCCTGGCATAACCATATTTGCCAAATTGCCATAGTGCCACTTTCCTCCAGGCATACTTTCCTTTAACTGACTCCATTTCCCAGACAGTGTCCTAGGTCCTGGGAAACTAAAAATTTCTTTCAAAGGCCAGCTAAAGGTCTCTCCTTTAACCATTGCAACTTCCAGCTCAATCCAAAATTTACTCTGAAGCCAAGTTAGCAGATTGTCAGCATAGGTGGAAGATCAGGAACTGCAAGCAATCAAGCTACTAATGCTCTGGGGACCTGGCCACTCAGCACTGCCAGTACAAGCATGCTGGAGTGCTAATCTCATAAGGCTGTGAAGTTTGAGTGTTATTTTGCAACGTGATTCCTCTCACTAGAACTCACATCAGTATTTAAAACCATTTGCTAGCTCTCTCCCACCCCCAAACCTTATTCCTTTGGTCTAGATGTGGTTGCAGCACAAGGCAAGTTTTGGGTCTGCAGGCAACTAAAGCAAAGCACACAGTCTGAGCTGCTGCACATAAAACCGGGATTTCCATGTGTGAGAGGTCGTGGCTGTGACCAGGACGGCTGTTACTGTGACCTGCTTTTCAGGAACACACAGGTCGAAGGAATGTGGCCAGCTGGGGCTGCCATTTGCCATAACCATGGTGTGGGAAGGGATTGTAGATGTGGCTGTTTACAGAGCACAGAAAAATAGGAAAAAACTTGATAAACACTATTAGTCACTAATATCAGGATTAATCACACAGAGCAGGATAATGTGGTTTGTATGAGTCAGCCCCAAAATGCCGAGGAGCTGCTGGAGGAGCTGCTCCAGGTGCACACACACACCTGAAGAGCAAGGGAAGCATCTCACGCAACAGCTAAGGCTTCTGCTGGAAACGTGGTTGGTTTCCAAGACCTCGGCATTGAGGGATGGAGCTCGGGAGGAGGCTGCCCTGAGTTGCTGAAACAAAGTCTAAACGTTCACACACTGCCCAGCCCTGTGTGCTTTGATACAGGATCTGTTTTAACCCCTGCTTTGCATTTTTTACTCTGCACGCATCAGAAATCTAGCGATATAGGAGGAGGAGAACCTAAAAAATGAAATGAACTTCTTAAATAGTCCATACTGAGTGTTGAGGAATACATCTGGTCCAGGTAGCTCAGCTCGCAAATTGAGGATTGAGATGCAGATTGAGCTTGGGGTAGGAGTGCCGTGAATTGCCACCTTTTGGGATAACAAAGGGTGTGAGGACAGGTGACGCCAGCCAGGTGAATGGATATTGAGGGACACAGCAGGAGCTGGGACTTGCCAAGCTTTCGGAGATGAAGAGGGGTGACGCCAGCGAGGTGGATGCACGCAGAGAGGAGGACTCAGGAGGAAGAGCGAGACTTGCCTGTCGGGAGACTGTGAGGTTATAAAAGCTCAGGGGTTCCTTTGTTGCCAGTCCTCCTTGGAGGAATAGATGGCTTTATGGAACTTAGATATATGAGACCCTGCAATGGCAAATGTAGGGTTAAACTGGGAAGAAAACCTGGTCTGGCTGCCTGTGGAGGGAGTCCAGCGGGGCACCCTTCAGCTCACTGGATCCTCCCTCTCTGAAGTCTGGTGCTGGGAGCGTGACTTCCAGAGAGTCTCTTGAATGGTCAGACTGGGAAGCTTCCTTAACACTGAGGGCACTAAAACCACGCAACTTGCGTCTGCTTTCCATGAGTGTTCAGTACTTACTGGATGCCATGAACATATCTGAGGACCTTTAGCTGGCTTCTGATTTATTGACCTCAGGAGCTTGACTTCATGAACTGCTTTTTTAAACTTGGCAAAAGATCTTATCACTAAGAGATTGACACAAGGGTGCTCCACAAAATGCTTGTGACTTTGTAGGGGCTGAGTCATCGTCACAGATGCTGCCAGTCCTGACCTCTTCACTGGAAGGGCTCGGTATTTACACTGCTGCCTTTTCAACACTCTTCAAGCAGTAAAATGGCAGCAATCCTGACTTGTGAACCCACTCCCTGGCTGGCACAGGGTGACAGGTGACTGTGTCTCTCTCCTGGAGGCTTTTGGGCTAAAACACATCACCATTTTTTACTTTTCTGAATCTGCATGTGGCGATGAACAGACTCCCAGAGGCACTGATGGAAAAAAACATATTCTGGCTATTTATAGACGTAAAAAAGATCCAGTTTCCAGATGAAGTACTGAGCAGTAGTTTGGAATCTGCTTCCTTTCTAGGCAGCTCCTGGAGATGCTCACAGTCTGGGCTTCCTAGAACTTCGCAAGATTTTGAGGTGAAGGAGCAGAGATGGCAGTGAAAGATGTATTCCCGGATGGGGAATGTTAACTCTGGCCCTCAGTTTCCTCAGTCGGACTCCCCTCTTTGATCCCTCCTTAGAGAAGGGCTGGGTTTTAGATCACTGGGGCTACAGTGCTATTTCTGAAGAGCTTGTTGCCAACAGTATGAACCACGTGCTTACAGGAACTTTGACACTTTTAAATTAACATATTTCATTTTTGTCAGCACCCTGCTGTTCCTTTGAGATTATGCTAAAATGTAGACTGCTTGTTAATTACTTCAAATGCCAAAGTTTAATTACAATGCCTCTAAGTTAAATTTCAAGCCAGCTAAACTTTCAGAGCCATGCAGGAGACAGACAGACATACCCATAGCAAATTCATCCTTCAAAAAAGATGAAGATGGTTAATGTTACTGATTTCCCAGCACCATTATTTCCTCTTTCAAACACAGAACTGGTTAACTGGAGCATTCAGTGCCTGTCTAACCATCTCTGGGCTGTGGTATTCCATCTGACCCACAGCTGCAAGAGTGAGTCTGCATTCCTGCAAAAGGAAGAGTTAAACCTGGCTTCATTACACAGCTCCAGAGAAAACACACACCCGTCCTACTGGATGGGCATCCTTCCCCATGGGCCAGGTAAAGGTGCATTAGGAAACAAATTGCATGTGGGTTGGTTATCACAGCACAGCTGAAACCTTCCTGTGAGTAGCTGGATTCCTGGCCACCCTTAAATCCAGAAATGCAGGCAACACTTGCTGTTTGCTGTGAGCCATGCTCTGTTTCTATAGCAGTATCCCATTTTATTTTCCAGATTTAGAGTTTAGAGACCATGACTTCGAACACAAGATGACATCTGCAGGGTTGGTGTGGTAAATCAACTAACTTAAGGATGGTAAGTATGTTTTTGGCTCTTAACAGCCAAGAAGGTGTATCAGGCTTAGTTCCAAAAGCATGCCTGAAGTCATGGGCACCAAGAGAAAGCCTCCAAAACCATCAGCTTTAGATTTTAGCAAGATTAGGTGCTGCAAATATAATTCTGGAAATTATCTGCCAGCTGTAGGTATTTCCCAGGAGGAGAAAGGGAAACACCTCTCCGCAGCCTCCACACCTGGCTGATGCACACCTGAGCTGTGACGCACACCCAGTGCTGCTGCTGTGGAGCTGAAGGTGTCTGAGCCTGTAATTCAAACAGCACCAGTGCCAGTTTCCCTTTTAAAGCTGTGGCAGTCAGGGAGAACCGGAATGGTTGGTCAATCAGAGTGACAAACATCTGCTAGATGAGAGGTACCGGCACTGCCTTGTCTCTGGCTCTGCCAGAATATTAAAGTTTCATCTTCCTGACATTACTTTCAGCAGTGAAAGAGGATGAAGCATCCAAAGAAAGCATCTTCTGATTATACTCTGGGGACTGTAATCTTGCAGTTCTCTTAGATGCTGTGTCTGTGTCAGAAACTTACAATTAATTTATACTGTCTTAAAAATGAACAGTCAGGATTTAAAAGACCATGGCATGTTTTCGTATTGCAATATTTACTGATTTCCTCAGAGGCCAAGGTCTGAAGGAACATTTCACTGGGGGAAAAAAATAGTACTTCTTGAAAACTTAAAAATTGTTAAGAATTAGACATAATAATAATAATAATAATAATAATAATAATAATAAAGATAATGTTAAAAGTAAATCTCAGACCTGCTGAAAAAACCCCAAACCTATGACTTCTAAGACAGCTTCATAACTTTTAGGGACCATGGCATTATTTTCTAAAATATATTGTTGTCAAAGCTATGATTTAGCTCATAAAAATCTTTGTTGCTTAGGGATAATAGCACATCCTGGGTTAATGGATTCTGTAACCTCCAGTGTTTCGGTTATTTTTAAGAGGCAGGCACTGGCAGCCAGCTGGAGAGCACTTTATTAGCCAGCATCCCCGGAGAGCAGATACTATGACACTTGATATCTTTTTGGCTTAGAGGATATGGCAAGGACACCAAGCTCCTCACAGCACCTTGGAAAATGAGAGAACGGCAATGACACAGCTGAAAACGTGCTGTGCATCCCACTGACTAGGGCTGCCTTGGAACAGGAATTCTGCCATCCGTGCCTGCCCTGTCCCACTGCCACCAAAACTGGGGAGTGGGGCATGTCCTGCCTGCACCCTGCCCTGATTTAGCACCTGCTGCAAGCGTAAATAATTTATATTTTTCATATAAAATAATACTACAATATCTATGTTAAGCATTAAAAATTTTGAATGCATTTTACACATTTTAAAAAATCTAATGGTGTTTGAAAGCAAAGGGCTGTATTCTTGACTAATATGACACTACTTGAGAGATCATAAACAACTTTTTTAACATCAGATCTTACGTAAATTCTCTCTCTATCTCTTTTTATATATATATATATGTGTGTATATATATATATATATATATATATCAGATCAAGCCCCATTCCTTCTAGGTATTGTAGATCCTGTTTCCCTTCTTGATCAATACAAGTCCCTATTCTCTTTGGAAACCCCCATTTGAACTTCTAGACATTCAATGTTTAACTTTTCAATATATTTTTTAAGAGAATATTTACTGATATATATGGTAAATACATATCTAATGAACATAAAAATACATAATGCATGTCTATTCATATATATGTAATTAGTATTAAAATGTATTAAGGGGGTTTCACTGGCTAAAGTATGTAAATATAATGAATTCATCGACGCCTAAAGATGATAAGCGTTCATTTGAAAATAAAATATTTCAAAATCAAGAAGACAAAATGAATTTCTGAGAAAGTGTTATGTCACTTTTAAAAAAAATTTTCTATCGATCAGAAGTGTTCTGTCTCAATGGCATATACAGCAGCTTCTGAATGACTTCATCTCTAGCCAAGGAATCTGTGGTTGGACATACACAGTTTTGTTCAGCTGCTGACTCTTTGTCATCTGTTAGTGATATCAAGATGTCCTCCACAACATCAATGACAATCCTAAACGTGAGACACACCAGGGCTTTGACCTTTTCTTTTGTGCGAGTCTTATCTTGCTTTTGCCAAACATGTATTATGCACTGAACCCGACTTGTTAAATTCTGCCACACCAGAGATCTGTCAAATCAGACCCGTGCCAGTGTTCTAGTTTGAAAACGGATTTGCAGTCCTTAACAAACCCAAATCATGTTGTCTGACAGTCTGATTTCAAATGAAGCAGCAGCACACTTTCTGCAAGAGGTGAAAGACACCTTACCTGAAAGACATTGGTCTCAGTAAAATTACCAGTCTCCAAATCACAATAATTCTGCAGCTGAGGCAGGAGGGAAAATGCCAATAAAAAAATGAGCCAGATGAAACGATGTGTCATTTACAGGAGAAGCAGGCAATAAAAATCGTATTTCCCTCTTGGTTCAATTCCATTCCTCCAGCACGGTTTGAATATAATCTAATATAAATGTACCCTTTCCACAGCAACTGTTCTTATAGAGTGATTCACCTCATCTTGATTTCAAGTATCCATTTGCAGGCCAAGCACCACGAGAAGCTTTAAAATATGACATTAAAAAGACAACAAATAAAAATGTTTCAGATATAAATAAGTTCACAGACCAAAAGAGGGCAAAGTACTAAGAGTATATTGCAAAGCTAAATGGGTCTATGCTGTGTAATGAGATAATTTTGGAATAGAGAGCATGAAAAACAGCCCTTAAGGAAACAAGGCTGAGACAGCTTTGGTCTCTGCTCATATTCCTGAGCCCCCTTCTCTGGGCATGGGTAAAGGGGATGCCCTGTGGTGATGGCAAACGTGTGCAATTTGTTATTTTAAGAAGAAAAACCTTCATTAAATGACCAGGGTGACAGCAAACACATCTACTCAGGACTTTTAGTTCATAAATTCTTGTTTATTAAACACAGTGTTACCTTCCATGAGCATTACCAACCTGAACCTTGCCTGCACACAACAGCAATAACCTGTTAATTATCATGAACTACACCAATGTTACTCTCCAAGCATGAGGGTTCTTACACAAGACTAAAGATACTACTTACAGCTCAGTATTGTGATACAAGCAGGGGAATATGAGAAATAGTATAAACCCCATTTTATAAATAGTTTCACAGAAACAGAAAATGGAGGTGTTGGACCCTTAGGCTTTAAACACAAGCTTTCAAGGAATTCACAGTCATTCCCCCAGCGTATCTCTGCATCGGACAGGAATTGCCTGGGCAATTTTTGGAATCTACTTTTGATTGCCTGCCCACGCTCAGACAGTGTCCACCTTCTGCCTGGGAGTCATGGAGCCAGGGAAGAGTGGCAATGAATCATGGAATAATTTGGAGGTCACCGGGCTGGGCGTCCTACCCAAAGCAGGGCAAACATTGAAGGTAGTGACAGTCTGAGCCGAGAGGTGACTTTAGCCTGAGCTCAGCTCTGTATAATGCAGGATTAGTTGGAACTGGTGTGTGTCTGGAGGCCTCAGGCATGGCTGGGGCAGGTGTGGCATTGTCTGCACCTCACTGTGTTGACACCCCTGTTATCTCCTATCGGTTCTCTCTGAAAGGTTTTGCAATTTTCTGCTCCCGCCTGGGCTAAACAGGGAAAGAGTTTGGCTTTGGCACCGAAAAAAAAAGCTGAGGGACAACAAAGACACTTCTAACACAAGGTGCCTGTCCTAAGGTGCAAGAGTCTAATGCGTGAATGCCATGATGAACTAATGTGGAAAATGACTTTAGCAGCAATCGATCCTTGAACAAACAAACTAAGTAAAAGATGCAATTAAAAGGTTAAACACCAAGGAACTGAAAGGAAGCAAACAAGGAGAGATACTGAAAATTTGCCATGATTAGAAGAGTGATAAATACCAGCTAGTTTTTCCAACAGAAACATGGACACAGGAAAATCCTTCAGAGAAGGAGAAAATGTCACTGAAATCAGACTGCAACACTTGGAAGGGTGTTGCCCTTTGTAGGGCCAGGCAGGGTCCTCTGCTGAGTGTCTCCTGCAGAGTAAAGGAAGACACTGAGCTAGAGCTAAGGAAAAAGGTAAATTGCAGTCAGAAAATATCCACCATACTGTCATTGTAATGCTGATGGCTCAAGAAAGCAACAAATGGAAAAAGCTGCTCCTCACAGCCCTCAGAAAAGAGAGCATTAGACATCTTTCCTATTACAATTTACCCCAGAGTGTGCTGAGGCTTTGCGTTGGGGCAAGGAAAACAACACACCAGGGTGTGAGGCCAAAATGCACTTTGCACTGTTGAAGTAAACATGTGCTCAGGTGGATGCTGCAGGAGAAACACTGATGTCAAACAAGGCCATCTCGTGTCTTGTGTGACACCCTGAGGGACTACGCATCGCTGGACACAGCAGCCAGCAGCACCTGGCTCAGCTGTCCCACATGGAAAGTCTGGAGTTTGTTGGCATTATCATTCCCTGGACATGCACAGCCTGAAAGGCAGGCAGCAGCAAAGGGAGTCGGATGCATCCAAGCTGGGAAAACATCGGTATAATGAGAATCTCAGCTTTGAATCCTGTCTGCACTTTAGTGCACAGAAACACAAATCAATCCTCATGTCTTGACAGCAGCAGTACAAGGTAGAGGGGAAAAAACACACGAGACAATGGTGGCAGCTGCTTCCCCAAAATTAACAAGACTTGTTAATTGAAAAACTACAGCTGTCCACAGCAAACTTTCAGTGCTAGTTATTTGTGTCTTCACACCTGGGTGTAAATGCTGGAAGAGTCAGAACAAACAAGCAAGGGCTCTATGCAGGCCACCCATAAATTAGTCCTCCCAGTGATTAGTGTTTCATGTTGCAGTGGGGATAGCAGGTGATGGAGGCTTATCCTGGGAAGCTGCCACGTTAAAAGTGGACACTCTATCCCTGGAACTGTTCAAGGCCAGGTTGGATGGAGCTCTGAGCAACCTGGTCTAGTGGAAGGTGTCCCTGTCCATAGCAAGGCAATGAAACTAGAATGTCTTTGTTGGAAGTCCCTACCAGCAAACCATTCCAAGATTCTACGATTCTATGAAGTCAGTGTCTGGCAGCCCCACAGACCATGCATCTGTGTCTGAATGCCATCCTAGAAGCCTTCAAAGCTAGTCCCTGAGCAGAATCCTAGCTATTAATACTCTTCCTCAAATATCACGGAATTTAACAACCTGAAGGGTGTGCAAAGAGCACTGTGCAACAAGCGGAGATGGCAGAGCTGTGCTCAGTCCCTGTACACTTTAAATAGAATGGAAAAGGTTCAGATACAGAAAAGAGCAATGAATGAATCACAAGAGAGAAATCCCACTAAAGTCAAGATGAATGTTGCAGCTCATTAATTTTAGCAGGAGGTTCAGGGATTAAATTGGTTGTTGAGTCTGGGCCCAAGTCCACTTAAAATAATATGAATGACTGGGAGGGCAATAACTCGCTATAAAGGTCACCAGGGCTCTGAGGTGCAGCAGCAAAAGACCCCCTGCTCTTCCTGAGCAGCAGCTTTGCTCCTAAATTCCCATGTAGTGGTTGCAGACCCCCTGAATGGGTCAGGGCCAGTGGATGGGGAACTGTGGAGATGCTTTGCACAGGATTATGATGTGACTGAAGTGGGCAGAATGAAACTAGGGGAGAAAACACACAGATTCAGATATTCTCTCAGATTCCCTTCAGGTTCCCTCAGATATGGGATGGTTCTTCCTGCACAAGTGTTTGGAAAAGGGACATGGGTGCTAAATAGCGCTGGAGTTTTCACTCCAGCTCTAAAAATGTCTGTTTCTTGTTCTTAGCCCAGACTCTGTGTGTTCCTCTCTTCCTGGCTGTGTCACCACAAGTCAGTGCATGAAGCTGGCTGTGAATGCAGAGCGTGTGCTCCAGCCAGCACAGGCTGTCATTGCCCGGCTCGCACACAGCCATTCACAGCCTCCTTCCTCAGGATCAATGGGATGCATGAAAGGCTGCTATATCAGATACCACACTTCGATCCCCAAACCACCAAAGAGTTACAGTGCCAAGAGACAACAGCCCAGAAAGAAGCCAGGAAAGAGCTGGAAATGAAATACTCTCCAGATAGGGGATTAAGTTCCAGAGAGGTTTTAAAAAACACTGCAAAACACTCGTATCCAAAAAAACCTTTCTACTGCAAAGTATTGACACTTCTTCAAGCCTCATAAAAACTGACAAAAAAGCCTACATGAAATAATGATTCTCACAAGAGACACTATGCAGAGACTCCAGGAAATTCACTGGTTTTGATATTGATATTTTGTGTTAAGGTGTTTCAGTAACACCACCATGAAGGGCAATGAATGGAATTTGACAGCATTTAGAAGGGAACAGAATTCACGTGCTTGCATTCCCTGACCTCCTTTGTTCTATAGTGCAAGGTGAACTCTGTAACAAACACATCAGAGCAGCTGTTCAACAAAAACCTTGTAGATTGACCTTACTGCTAATTTCAAGTGTATTCTGTAAGAAAGAAACACTCTATTTCCAGGAAAAGCAAATAAAACAAACTAGAACATCACCTCTAGCAATGACATGAAGTAGAATATGCTTAAGGAAAATAAACTGGCACTATTTGCTTACATCTAGTAGCTTTACTGATTCATGTTTATTTGGTAAAATGCACTGAAAGGAAAAATAGAGAGGAATTAAGGTACACACAGTTTTGATTGGAAGGCCCTGCAAACTGACTCATTATTTTGTGTCTGCTCTGGTGAGAAAACACAGCTGCAGCCCCTGCTGCATGTAAGTCCATACAGACTGATGAGATGCTGGCACTGGCAAAGAGAGGATGAGGATGGCTGTAAAGCCTTCACCACTGAAGCCCTCCTGTGCTGGCAGGACAGGCCAAGGGCAGCAGGACAAAGTCCTCCAGTCTTCTCTATCTGAGACAGAAAGGCGCAAAAAAGTTCTGTTGGGATGTCTTAACAGCCGAGACCATCCATTGCACATCCCCCAGTGTGAGCAGCTTGCAGGGGAAGTTATTTTAAGTGCTTCAATACAGCAATGGCTTTATTGCAACCATATCATACTTATACTGGCATAAACAATACACTTTATGCCCCTGACTAATTTTTGAAAAAATATTCTTTTACTATTTTCAACTGCCCACACTGTTGGCAGAAAAAGGGCTCTGGAGAAATTCTGCTGGAGATCCTGCACAAAGCTGGTGACAGCTTCTGGGAGAGTGCCACGGGAAGCATGGAAAAGAATTATTTATATTAATGCAGCTACAAAGCTTTTATTCTGTGGATCCCAAAGTACCTTAAAATGTTACAGTCTTTCACAGAGAAGAGAAAACATCCGGAGATTAAAGCACCACTTAATAGACCATAAAATGAGACAGGCAGCACTCCTAATCCCAGTGTCCTCCCTTTCCTTTCTATACACTGAGTAGGCACTGGAATCATCATCTATGGGGCAGCCACTGTGTTTTAGGGAGATGAGGATAGGTACAGTCATGATAAACTGGGTGATTCCTGCAGGACATTAAGGTGTTGTAGAGGAGGTTTGGAGAACTAAGCGATGCAGGTCTGCCATAACTTTCCTCTAATGTCAGAGGCTAAGAATGACATCCAGCAGCTCTTGTTATATGTGACAATGGATCCATTGGCTTTAACATTAAACAAAAACCCAACACCTGTTGAAAAAAAAACCCAGCATGAGATCAAAGAGAAATATCTGCAAAGAAAACAAGACAAGACTTCAAAGCCCTTCATTGATTCTGTCACACTAAAGTCACCATGTCCTGAGGCATCGCTCTGCATCTCCGTCTATTTTGTGTTTAGATACCACAATCACCACAGTGTCTTCAAGTGTAATTAACTGACGCTGAAATTGCTTATGCTGCTGCCTTCCCATGAAGGTCTTGGAGGCTGGCACACAGCCCAGCACATTACTCACTCTAACACAAGATGTCAACATCTCAGAGCAAGGACTCTTCTCACTGTCAGAGTTTCAGAGCTCTCACCATGCATGTTGCCTGCACTGGCAGTGGACCACACTCAGTCTTGCCTGTGACGAGCTGCTAGACCAGAGGGCTTAATTTGGGCTGCTTCACTGGCAGGAGGTGAAAGCCCCACATGCTTCATATCATGTCTGTGAAATCACGGATCCTACAAGAGCCCTTTAAATGGTTAATCCTTGGCAATCAAATAGTAACTTTCATTCAAATATCCTAAAAACGGGGAGAGGGAGTAGAAAGGGATGAGTAAAATCCCCAGGAGCAGCAAAATACCACTGTGTAATGTCTGAAATTGTCATTATTTCACATCATAATTGCATCCTTGTTGGACTTGGACACAAGGAGAGGAATGTCAGACAGCTCTGGTGATGGCTGCATTTCTAGCAGTGCACATACAGTCTGTAGGACACATGTTTACTCCTCCAGGGCCCAGCAGAGTTAAGAAAATAGTTTTGCAATCTCAGAAATAGCTCCCTGCTTTTTGCTAAATAGGAAAAGATATATGCCTGTGTGATAGGGCAGTGTTTGATACACAGTTGTAATGTCAGTGTCCCAGGGAGCATTTGTCAACCTTGGTATGAGTCTCTCAACACAAGGACTGTTACCATCCAAGGAGAGTCTCTGAAGTGGACAGGTATAATAAGTGCAGTCTCATTTTCTCACTACTTCCAGGAGCCTTTTTATGACACAGCTGTGTCTGCCCTGTGAATTTCTTGGAAAATTCAGGTACTAGTGAAGTGTGAGGTCTAGCAGAAAGTAGTACAAGTCTGGGAAGAAAGAAGGGAAATACCACAGTGTTTTTTGTGTAAGGTTTAGTGACAAACTGTTCTGCTCTGACATTTAGACCCCAGATTGTTCTGTGGAGCTCTGGGTGCTTATCAGTGCACAGTTGATCGTGGTTTCATTAAATGTAGCAGGGAAATAGATGGGAATCACCATGTTGTTGAAACCCATGTAAATATACAAATCCTAAGCAGAGCCTCGGGCTTTATGAAGACCATTCCCAGCCCTGAGAATGGGGCATGTACATCCTCTTGTGACTGCACAGAGCCATGACCGGCACATCACTGAACCCCTACTGTAAGTTAACCTCAAGTAAAAGGAAGAATAGGGACTTCAGGCTTTTCTTCAGGACTAAGAATGTGGCAGTAAACAGAATGGTGCCAAGTGCAGGACTGCAACATTGATGGGATAACACTGAATGACACGGAGAAATTATCTGTGCTGTAATGACATAGGGTGATTGCTGGCTTGTTGAGGTCACTGAGAATATTCTTGATATTAAAGAGTGGGGCAGTGCAAAATTTGTTCTCTATTTTTGCATATCCTAAGTGACAAAGCACTCATCAGACTTATAACCATTCTCTAAGGACAAAGGTAAAAGAGCCTCCTAAGCCCAGCTGCACTTCATGGCAGATAAAATCCACTGCAGTTGTCCCTTGGACGGAATGCTGCCATGTCACGGTCGGCACAGAACCTCCTGCACAGTGCACAGCACCCCAAAGCCTTGTGCTGAAAAGCTGATACGGTGTTTGTTCAGAGAAACTGAGCAGACACAGAGCTCTACTCTCATAAATGAGAGGGCCCATCAAAGAGAGCTTCTAAGGTAAATACATCCTCTTAGCGGGGCCTTATCTCTGCCCAGCAGATCAAAGAGCACTCCTGCACTGCTGCACAGCGTGCAGGCAGTATCACCAGTGCTCTGCAGAACAGGCTGCCTGGCTTGATGACTTGCAGGCCTGTGAGACATGCATCACACGTGGAACTCGTGATGATGAGTTTGGGGATTTTCAATAAACAGATATCTAATGTTAGACTGCCATTTGGGAACCTAAGCTAACACCCTGACCTTCAGAACACAGAAAGCTTCACAGCACCCAAGGAGTCCAAGTGAAGGGACTTTTCAAAGATGCAAATTAATTTTATCAGCCACTAAAAAGGGATAATTCAAAAATGTGTTTGAAAATGTTCTCAGGACCTGCATGTGCCCTGAAATACTCACTAGCCACCAACACTTGTGATTTTCTAAAAATGCTTTCCATTTGAACTTTTTTCTCTGTCTCCATTGCCTGGTGAAAGATACATATACAAAAAACAGGCCAGGCAGGAGGAGGTGGCAGAACTTCTTATACCCAAAGCGCTGTCAAATATACAACACCAAGCTTGAAATTGGAAATCTTAGGTCACTTCTAAAATCAGTAATTTCCAGCAAAAGTTGGATTTTGAAGGAATAATGTCACATCTAGGAGATTATGAAAGGGATAGTTATTCTTATTTGGTGGAAGAAGAAGCTACTCACTGGCCTATCTCAGCAACCTGGGGTAGGATTTGTTATAAAAATCCTACTCTGCTGACAGAGAAGAGGTAACCACTGGAAAAGGATGGTTAGTTACCTTTCCCTTTCAGGTTCACTGGATATGTGATCTGCTCTGACTGCCCTCTTTCATCCTTCCTGGGGCAATGGCTGGAATGTTCTGCTGCCAACGGAATGCATAAAAGGGATCAAATGAATCTGAGGCCACAAATGAGTTACGTAACCAGGAATGGCTGATCATGCACCACTCAGCTTCTCATGACGTCAAGGTGATGGTATCAGCAGGGATATTGCACCCCTTTCTGCTTTTGCTTTGATCCCTGGGCACTCTCCAGCAAACTGGGTCAGGGATTCCTCCCCTCTGTCTTCTGGGTTTCATTGGACCCTTCTGCCACCCCAGACCCAGAGCACCCACTGTCTCTAACTGGTGTGCCTGCTTACCCCAACACTGCTGCCCCAACATACAAATGGGGCACAGTGAACAGCCAGACCACTGCAAAAATTATTAATTGTGTCTCTTTGTGTTTTGGCACCTGACTATGAGCTCCTCCACAGCATCACTTCCTCTTGTCTCTAAGGTTCCAGCTGTGAGCTGGGCCTCTGGCACAAATTACTTCTTCATTGCCACACAGATAACATGAGAAGTCTGAATCCAATGCTGCCATTCTTGGGTTAATTTAAAAGGAGATCCTGTCATGAAAAGTCTCCATTTCGAGGTTATGTGCCCCATAAAATACTAGTAGTATAACCAGAAAACATTGGGTACTACAATAAAAAGATTCATATGTTCTAAGAAGAGGAGAGCGGAGAAGTTAAAAAGCAGAATAAATAAGACTTTGACTAAAAAGAAGCATGCAGTGTAGTATTCAAAACAAACCCCTCAGCACCGGCATGACACTGCTTTCAAATTTGTCAGAGGTAGAGGGGAACTGAAACAATTTTAGCCATAATTCCCCATACACTCATGGCAAAAAAGGCATGTTTTACACTAAATTAGTTACAAGCTTGAGTCAAGCACATTGTACACACTCTTTACTTATATGATCCCATGTCTGTCTTCCACAGAGGCTCTGCTTCACTCAGTCCACAAGACAGAGATGCAGAGGAACTTCCTCTGACTCACCAGATCAGATGAACCCTATTAGCTTCAAGTCAAGAGTACAAAATGAATCAAAGTGCCTTTTCAAGCAGAAGAGCCCTGCTAGAAGGAACAGCGAGAACAAAAAAAGCTCAGGAGAAAGCTGAGCCCGAAGACTGAGCAGGAATATTACAAAGTGAATAAGAAAAGCCAACAGGGAGTTTGAGGGAGAGAGGGGAAGGAATTTATGCATTAACTTGCCCTGTCACTGTGGGGTTTGCCCCCTTTTAGGCACTTGGATCACAGTTCTCCTCTCTTCAAAAGCAATGATAAAACCTCCCTTTATGCACTGGTGCAGAGTCTGGCCCTGCATGGCAATTTATGACTTCAAATGTACAGGTCAATTAATCCTTCCAGTCTTGGTGAGGCAAGAGGTATCTCCAGGGCCCAAAGACCCTCTCTGAGTGGAAACTGAAAAACAGAGATCTGACTTTCTCCAAGTCACAAAGTACATCCTTGGCAGAGCTGGGAGGGGTTCAGAAAACTGCAGGGTGCAGAAATCCCAGTTCTGAGCTCAGCCCATGCATAAGCTGCTCACAGTTTTTAATGGCTGCTGCCAACCACACTGACAAAGGGTTCTGGGATCGGCTGTCTTTGTGTCCTGGCAGTTCCTCTCACAGGCTCCGTGCATTGATTCACCTGGTAGTAGGAAAACAGCTTCAGGGCAATGATGAGATACACAAACAAGGTCAGCTGCCCTCCAACTACGAGAAAGGAGAGTAAAACAGTTACAGTGAAGCAGGAGATCACACACCAAGTGACCACAGCTTCCCGAGTGCAGACAGTGCAAGAGACCCCCCTGTGTTTGCTAATCCAACTGCAGATATCTCTGTTTATGCAGTCTGCCAGATGCATTCGAAACAGACACCTGAAGTCATTCTCTTGTCTGAAACAAGATACAGTGGCACTCCTATGTGCAGGTATGATTTTATTTTAGACATACTTGGAACTAAACTCAGTCCAGCTGCTTGTGAACACACACACAGCTTGTGCCGTGAGGGGCCTCCTGAAGGGATGGGAGCAGCCAGCCTCACCCTGGTTGGAATTTGTTCAGCAGTGAGATACAGGGACTCTTAACGAGAAACAAGCTCTGCACTGGAAAGGACAACCAGGACAAGCTGTCAGTGAGGACATCAGAAACACCACTGGAAAGCAATCGTTTGGCAACACGTGAGCCCAGTGGTGCCAGAAGAGCTGTCATCTGCCACAGTATTTAGAATAGGAAGTGACTGTGGGAGGGTTTGTTTGTGTTTTTTAATAGCAGCCAGTATAGATGGCTAAAACCACAGAACACAACAGAAAAACCCGCTACCCTCACTCTAATACCTTTCTCTCTTCCCAGGAATCACTGTGCCATTTAGATGGTGCTATTAAAGCCCTAGTTGCACACAGCAGCCCTACACAACAGCCCATACAAAAACAGGAACACTGGGAAAGTGGCTTCACGCACTATCATTTATTATTCCACTTGACTGAATGTCAGCCACATGCCTGTCAGATCCATTGCTCCGTGGAGACATGCAGACACACAGAGAAGCTGCAGTATGTTCTGAGTCCAGCCTGAAATAGCCCACCCCAGACACAGAAACAGAGGGGATGCGTAGCACAGACCCCAGGAGAAAAAAAATCCCATTTTCTGCAACTTTTTGAAGCTCCCAGTGATTTAGTTGTTTCAGCAGATGGAGCCATTGCAGTATTCACCATGGATCACAAACTAGGCCAGTTCAGGCTGCTCGAAGGGAAAAATCCTTCTGCCTGCTCTGAGGACAGTTTCAAAAGAATCCTTGGCTGTATCCAGGCAAGTGTGTGTCACTTAGGCAACTACCTGCTCTTTTAACAAATGGACTGGCTTGCCCTGAATGTCGTAGGACTGATTTTTAGATCTATAGGATCATTAGTGTATTATACATTAGTATCACAACTGAAGTTTATGGTTTTAACGTGCATTTCAAAGCTGGTAGGTTTCCAAATCAAGCCCGCTCAGTAATTCTGGTATAAAAACCCCAGCCTTTGCCATGAGAAGCACCCAGTTCCCCTTACTGGTGCTAAAATTCATTTTTTTTAAAGGCCTGATGTCCCTACCATGGAAATGGCATCTAGCTGCAATTGCTGAATTGTTGTGTTGCAGGATAGCCCTGGCTAATGGAGTGGGGCTTTCAGAATAGCTGCACACACACATATTGAGGAAAGTAATACAAATAAGAGCACAACAATTCAAGTTTCCAGAAATATAGTCACTTATGAGTATGACTCCTTAAAGGTTGTAAGAAGATAACTATGATCATAAACTTGGGCGTGAAACAGCAAGCAATTCATGGTACAATTAGAATTTGAGATAAATGGATTAATAATCTCCTGCTCAAGCATCTAATTAAGAAGAAGCTGAATTCATCAAAGGCTGCTGTTGACATTATACATTACTGAAGGGGAATGGGGATTTAATATCCCCTTGGTATGAAAACTCATTACCATTTTCCCTGATGGAAGCTACACATATACAAGGGGCAAAGATTATATCACTTAATACAGAAAGACAAAATGACAGAATTGACCCCAGCTTTGCATTCTGTGTAAAACCTGCTCATAAGCTACACAATGACTTAGTGAGTCTTCCCCACATACTTTTAAATGCTTTGTCATTTTCAGGGTTACAGACAACACAGAAGCTCTTCTACAGTGCCAACCACACCAGCTCTGGGACATGCTGCCATTGGACTGCTGGTAAAGCAGGGTAACACTTCTAGCCCAAACCAAATCTCTCACCTGGAGCTGTGGCTTTCACTCCACAGCAGGGAATGTCACACTGAAAGCAAGTTTGGAGGCTGCAGCACCAAACCTACACTTTCAGCACCGTGAACCTAAGAAAGACATGAATGTTTTGTTGTATCATCCAGGGACACCTGGGCCTTATGAGTAACCTGCCATAAATCAAGGGGAATTTGGTGAAACTGACAACTCACAGAAGGGTTGGACAGAAACCAAAGTTAGGCATCCAAGGAATTTCTGCCATGAATTTCCACTGAAGGCTGGAGGTCCAGCTTCTGATCTATCATTCCTTCCCAGACTCCAAATCAAAGACTTCTCATTGCACTAATTCCTGTGGTAGTTTTGGATTGAAACAGCTATTGAAATTGAGGCCACAAATCCCTTCTCATTTGGGAATAAATCTAAATTTAGACCCTAGTCTTCAAATGAATGCATGAAGCTGATCTACCTCACTGCATTACTAATAGTCTTTACAAATATATGATGTCCTAAAGGCATTTTGTTTCCCTTTGTGTATATGTGGCAAAGAATTGGATTAAAAGGATGGATACTGCTAGAAATACCCATCATTATACAGAGCAAACAATTAATAACGAAGCCGTTCACCCACCTTTTTAAAAATATCTTTCTATAAAAACTGCAGGAAGCACAAGCAAAAGAGAAACTGGAAAAAAGAAAATAATAAAAATTATTAAATAACTGTATTCTCCACTGGTGTGAAAACATGGCTGGTATGTGTGGCCAGAGGCTGGGCTGGGGCTGAACTTGCTGGCAGCAATGGCAAACTCAAACTTCTTTGGGGATCATACATCAAGCCACTGCAAGTCAGGAGTTGCATTTATGGAGCTGAAGCTTCTGAGCCCATGGGCTCAGCAGAGGTCGTGTAGAATGAACACAGCGAAAAGATGAGACTGAAAATAAGACAAAGCATATTCCTGGCCAGCTGCTTAGCCATCCTCCTGGGGGGGTCAGACTGCCCTTGTGAGCAATCTTCTCTGGATGAAGCACCTTGGCATCAGTGAAAAATCTGGGCAGACACTCTGTATGAATCAAGTTTTCAACAGCTCCTTTTAAAACTGTGTAGTCCAGTCTCTTCCAACCTTTTTGCTGGAATCTGCTGAACTAGGGAAGGAAATCAGTACCAGTCTTTGACATCTCAGGAGGTTAGGTTTCCATGAGACGTTCACTCTGAAAACTAAATGCTAATTTAAATTCAATGTTTTTAAGGGTGCCATTCCTAATCAGCTTTGCAGAAAAAGCCAACTGATTTGGTGTGGGCAGTCAGAGTGAACTGGGAGGATGTCATTACATCCACAACTAATTATTTGGAAGAAAAATGAATGCAAGTGAAAATGTAAAAGTAGGTGAAAATGTAACAGCAGAGGAACATTCTGCAATAACAATGTAACCTCATGCAGGGAAACAAGATGAGCAGTGTTTATTAGGAACAGGAGCTGAGTGTCTGTTTTCTAGTGCTTGAGATGGGTTGACCTTCAGCCAGCAGCCAAACACCCACCCAGCCTTTTGCTCACTCCATTCTGTGGGGAGAAAGGGAGGAAGGTGAAAAGACTTGTGGATCAAGTTCAACAGGGAAAGCAAAAGCAAAAAGAGGGATTCATTCACTACTTCCCATCAGCAGGCAGATGTCCAGTCACTGCCTGGGAAGAAGGGTCTCAGCATGTGCAACCATTGCTTGAGAACACAAACACCATGACCACAAACATCCTCCTCCTCCACCTCCTCTCCCTGAGCTTTTATTGCTGAGCCTATGTCATAATGAATGGAATATCCCTTTGGTCGTGTTCCTTCCCCAACTCTTGCCTCGCTCCCCTGCCCACTGACTGGAGGAGGGAGCAGAAAGAGCCCTGCCACTGTGCAAGCACTGCTCAGCAGCAGCCAAAGCTCTGGGGCAGCAGCAGCACTGCTTTAGGCACAAATGCAGAGCAGGGCACCACACAGGCGGCTGTGAAGAGAGTTAACTCCAACCCTGACAGATCCAGTGCACGGCTCTGTCACAGAATTATTCCTGATGCTTAAAGCCAAAGTAGGCTTGAATGCAAAGGATGTTATAAACAACCTGCTGCAATTTTAAGCAATTGCATAAGACCTTTATCTTCAAGGTCTGACTCACACATTTCACTGTCGCAAAGCTGAGACTTGGTTTGTGGAACGAGCTCATTAGGAACCACAAACTCTATCATGTTTCACCTGAAGTAAAAAACAACTATCATCCAGTCTGACATCCCTGCTAGAAAGCCATAGAATTGTGGGCATTTAGAATTGGAGCACAGAAACAACTCTGCCCTGCATACAAGCCTCAGAAGGGACGTAAGGGAAAGGCAAAAATATATATGACACAACACTTAACTCTGCGGGTCCGGGATGGAGACTCTTAGACAAAAGAGAGGAAAAGCAAAGTATTTGCATTGAAGCACCCATCGAAGAAGGTGTCAATGTATTTAAGGACTGCTAATTGTAACATGGAATTGCTATCCATGGTTACATATTGATACATATTGATGTTATCTTCCCCACAACAAA
Source organism: Dicrurus megarhynchus (assembly GCA_013399195.1). Classification (NCBI taxonomy): domain Eukaryota; kingdom Metazoa; phylum Chordata; class Aves; order Passeriformes; family Dicruridae; genus Dicrurus; species Dicrurus megarhynchus. Next base: position 135,023 of record VXAD01008061.1, read on the forward strand.
GTCAATAGCTGCACTTTCTGTAGTGGATTTACATCTATTTATACCACGGAAGTATTTTGCCCCAAATTCTGTGAGGAGATAGATTTTTGAACTCCTTTTTTTTTGAAAACAAAATCTAAACCCATCAGTCATCTCAATGCGATTATGCTGGGTTTGCCAAACCTTCCTCACTTAATGTGTTTTTCTGTTATTTTACTAGCTCTGCTTGTAAATACAGGATTGTAAGAAAAATGAGAAAATCAAAAGATACCCAGCTTCTCTTAGAAGAGGTTAAAACCCTGTCAAAAATCCTCATCTGTGTTTGTGTGATAAAAGCTGCCACGGAGTACAAGCCACAAAGTCCAGATAAAATGTGTTTGCTTTTAACACATCTCATGGGGTTTTGTCACTTTTGAATATAACATTCCTGGATATTTAGCTGCTGGCACTTGCACACTGCTGACTTACTGGCAGTGAGATATATTGCTGGGCACATACAGGGGTGTTTCACGAAAACCAAGATAAACTTTACAGGATCACAGAGCAGTCCCTGCCTGACAGAGCAAAGCTGTCAGATCTGAGGATACACCGAGACAGGATGTTCTCAGAACTACAGAGCCACTCAGCTGTCAGACGATGCAAGCTGCCTGTCTTGTCTCTCCTTTGCATTCTCCCACACTGTGAATCACTGGAATTCTTCCAGATAGGATGCTCAAAAGGAATTGCATCTTTCCCTTAATCCCTGGACTCCAATGGTTAACCCCTCAAACTCTCCCCACATGCTTCCCAAGCTCCCCCACCTGGGATCACCTGACTGGTCTGGCAAGTGATAGTGGGTAGAAGAAGCTGCAGGGGCCCATGGACATCCCTTTGTATCAGGATGCTCTGCCCACGTGGGGGTGAAAACACTCTAAATTCACCCTAAGTGCAAAAGTGAGCAGTGCTGGATGGAGAAGGAGGGTCTGCTGCTTTTGGTGATGAAGAATGCTGAGACCAGCCAGACTCATCAATTCCAAAGTTAAACATCACAGGAGCAAAAGAGCTTTGCCCATGGTCCTTGCTATGGGTGAGTAACATCAGCCTCTACTTAATAATTATTTTGCTGGCTTGGATACAATTTCTTCAATAACACTGCAATAAATAGTGCACTGGGAGTTATACCTACCTATTCTGCACAGTAAATAATTCTGATTAAGGTCTCTTAGTCTCATCATCATCAATTCAAATAAATAAGTTCTTTTATTCATATAAATATATTTGGTTTACCATCCTTGCTCCTGAAGAATAAAGTTGTGCAAAGGATCAATATCACCTATATAATCCCTTAGACATAAACCACTGATGAAGTCTGGGGGTAGAATTGGAACCAGCTGCATCTTGTCTCTGAGAAGGGGTTTAGAAAGCAAGTGGGTCCTTTCTGCTCCTCGTGACTCAGTGGGAGGGTCTCACTGATAAACCTTGCCCAAATCTTCCATTCTGCCTGTGATGCCTTTGAACAGCTCAGAAATTGCTGCTCTCAGCCTACCTCTAGAAATTGATTTGCAGCAGCCACCTCCCTGTCTCCCCATGACACCAGGAATGCCAGAAAGAAACTGGGTTTGCTCTGCTCCTCATGGAACTCCTAGCTGATATTATATTAATAGTCATTCTCGCACACAGAATTCTGGGACACAGAATTTTTGGTGTGCTCATTCTGACTGTAATCACATTATATCAGCCAAATTCTCTGCATCTATTCAGCGTAACCTGACATTTCTACAGCATTTTCTTTTATTGAAGGATGAAAATCTTCCTCACGAGTTAAGAACAAAATTCTCTCCTATTTGACACAATGCAGTGTGCTCCAGTGAGGTGCTGTTAGATTTCCCATCCCACATGTGGTCAGAGAAGAAAGAGTTTGGATCTTTTCCTGTTCTAGTATGCCTCAAAAAACACGGGACAGCCTGGCCACATACCCACAGTCCAGAACTGCAAAGCAGCAGCCAAGAGGCAATCAGATTTAAGGAATTCAGAGATTCTGCTGGCCAAAGACAGTGAGCCATGGGCCAAAAGGAGCATTTATGCTCCAAAAAAGCCCTGGAATATCAGCATTCTGCTCATCTAGTGCTGACAGATGAAGGGCTGGAGTAACACTGAAACCATGGTTCAAAGAGCACAGGCAGCTGAACACATGAAATGCAGATGACTGCATCCTCTCCAGCTTGTGATCCTGAAGAAGCCAGATAGAAGAAATCTCAATGAAGGCAGTGAAGAAATTGTTTGGAAGGTATTCATGTTGTGGTAGCTGATTACATATATGTGAGTTGGTAGGAACCTACTCTCCCTGCAATTCAGAATTCAAGCTTTCATTCTGGATCTTGAGAAAAACATAGGGTTGTTTGTTTTTTTTTTTTCCCCAGTAACTCACTTAATAAAACCCTCCAGAGTAAAATAAATAAGAGTGAGAACCTAGAATGAAGAACAGAAGTATTAGGATATAAAGAGAAAAGCGTTAAAAGTATCTGTAGCCAGATTTACAATTGCTTATCTGAGTCTGAAAGACAAAGAATAATCTTTTCTTCACAGCAGTAAAAGCTGCAGATTTTAGCTTGTTTTTACTGGAAATGTCCTGGATAGCTCAGAAAAAAAAGCCCCCACATCATTTAGAAAGTGAAGCTCATATAGCAACCCGTCCCTGTCTCTTGCTTTCAAACAGGTCATCAGTTTCTAGTTTTTATGTAATTTCCTAAAAAAAAGAAAAAGAAAAAGAAAGGGTTTTTTTCTGTGCACAAAGATTGATTCATTAGATGTTTTTTGTCTCTGGGCATTGAACAGCCTTTAGCTGAATAGAGTTGGAGTTCATGCAACCTAATTGGAAGAGCATCATTTCCAACATCTCCCTAGGATATTTACTATGAATGGTGAGACACAAGAAAAAGAAATTGCTGATGTTTAGTGTTTTATGCTGTGGAAAGGATTCTTTGTTTTGCTGAGCAGCTTGAGTGCTTTACAAGTAGGAAGGGGTCTCCCTGTCAAGAATGAACACAGTACTTTTCTTTCATCCTCGTCATGTGAGTGGATGTGAAAGAAACTAAAATACTTTGAGTTTTCTACTCAGATCATCAGAGTCACCCTGAGATATTAAAAGTTTGAGAAATGTCACCCCTTTGGAATTTGTTGCAAATACACAATTCTGCACAATCATCAGCAATTTCCTTAATTTCTTGTTATCACAATTACCGTTTTCCCACACTTCTAAACAAAACCAATAGTGACTTGTCATCTAGGGAACTCCAAATGGAAGAACCATCAACCATTTGGGCAGCATGCCCAACTAAATGATAAAAAGCTTTAGCAACATGGCACCGCTCCTTAAAACAAGAAACTGTCTTCAAATGCCTGCTGCCGATTTAACTGCGACTTTCCACTTACCAGAAAAACGACACAATTGTCGAAAAAGCCTTGGAAACTGCTGAATCCACTCCTGCATAATAACAGAGTGAATGACAGCTGGGAAAAATATTGTAATTCTAGAAATGTTTTTGTTCTTTCAGAAATTTTTTTTGCAATGCCAGCTATAGCATCTGGTTGATCTTATGACTTCAGTACTCCTTTTTTAGAAAGTGTTTAAAAGATTTTGAAATTCATCGTACAAGCTGGCCAGACTCCCTGCTGCCTTCTGGCCAAGAGACCCTTGCTTGGAAGATGGGAGCCAAAAGATCCTTCCCATAGGATGTTTGGTTACCCTAAATCCCTTAATTTCTTCTGTGGCTGTTCTCCCACCCGCAATAAGTGTAGATATGTGAGGACACAATCCTCCACACATCCTCCACATGGAAAGGAATGATACTCTGAAATGTAAATATGAATATGGTGTACCCTTAATACTGTCGCTGAACATCTCACACTTGCAGATAAATTGAACAGGAAAGTGATTATCTCCCCAGTTTTAGTACTGATTTGTGCTGCTACCCTTTTTCCTTCAAAAAATGAAGCTGTACTGGACTGCAGAACCTGTCTCTTGGAGAGCAGAGTTTATTCATATGACGCAGCACTTAACTCCCTCAGGATAATCCTACTGAAGCCAATTGGTTTACTTGAGTTATACGCCCGCATTTGCACAACAAAGAGGTAGCAAAGGCACAGCACGATTTACAAATAAGGTCTCCCACTGCCACAGGCAAGTTAACTGATTAGGAAATGCAAATTTGTTGAGTGTAACTTCCAGGAGGGAAAGGAGTAGCTTCAGTAGCATCAGCTACTTAGTAAATAAGTAGGTGAAGCGACTCAGACATTCCGCCTGCGGCTGTGGGTGAGGGATGTGTGTTACCGCGTGTGCTGCCTTCCACCAGCTCTACTCTCAGGAGTGTGAACACCACACGCCCGTGTTCTACTCAGGATCCTTCGGCCAGGGCTAGACAGTAAAACTCTGGCTCGTCAGTTGTGTCATCTAGGCAGCAATAAACCCTGCCAGCATTTCTGATTGCTGGATAACTAATGCAAATAAGAAAAGCAAATCATTCTGTAATCCTCTCTACCTCAGAGGGGGAAAAGACTCAAGATTAACCTTAATTTGTGCTGTGGTTTAGTCCAATATATAGAGACTGATGATTCCTCTCCCACTTTGACCTTAAAAATAAGGTGAGGAGAGGCCACAGGGAGAGGTACTTCCTTCTCTCATCAGCATCCTGCAGCTCTTTCAGCCGACTTACTTCACGTATTTAATGTTATTTAGATTACCCAGGATGGCTCTATCAGCTGCCTCCGTCATCACCTCAAATGCAGATGCTGACGTGACACAGCTCAGTAATTCTGCAAGGCACACAGACATCAGCCTGCTCCAATCAAAGGCTCCGGAAGAAGCAGGTAACGTAACCTTGCTTCCCCAAATTCATCTGATATTAAATTGGCTGAATTCTGTGGTATTCAAGATTTAGGAAGTCCATAGATCAGATGTAATAGCTGTTACTCAGTTTCTAAGATTTTACTCTTTCCTGTACTTTGCAATCCTCTAATTTATCCACTGTACCTTCAAGTCATTTGGGTTTTATTCAGCACAGCTCTACCTTAAATCTGTAACACTTTGCTCTGTCATTATTCAGTTTTTGGCATATATCAGTTACGACACAGGACATTTCCTTCAGGAAGGTCTTGAAATCATATTTTTGGAAATATAATATGGTTTAGGGTGCTGGTCTCGTTATGCATATTTTTACACTAAGATTCACACACAAGTGTTCAAGAATAAGAACCTGCCCGGTACCTTTCTCAGGATGAGAAGGCAAACACAGTACAAAAAGGGCTGACATAATTGTGTCTACCAAACTCATTATCCTTTAAATTTCTCACAAAAGAACCATTCTCCAACTGATTTTACAGTGAGTGTAAACATCTTTCCCTCAATGTTCTTTCAGCTTTGCCCAGTACTTCAGGCTTTCTGCACCTCTGTGCTTATTTCTGCTTATTTACACACTAGAGGCTGAGGCATCTCAGGACACAGGGAAATTGTGCTTTTCTTTCTTCTTTTTCCAGATGTCTTAGCTCTGCACCCTGGAAAAAGCATATTCCATTTGCATAGTTCTCTCTTCTCACTCACACAGTGCACACTTTCATATTTAGCAGAGAGATTTGTTTCCTAAACCTCATTAAGCAGGGAATATTTTTACTAATCCAATTCAGCAAATTATAATTCTATCAGAACTGTCCTTTAGACAGAGCTTTCAGAATTTGCCCTGCAACTCATCTGGAAAATGTGCACAGATAAAAGGATTTCTTTTCCAGAGAGTCTTAATCTCTCATTTAAAAAAACACCCAAAAAACCCAGAAAACCAATATAGGACAGTAGTTAGTGTTGCTAAATTTAATACAATGTCTGTTTTCTATGCCATAGAAAAAAATTCCGCATCTTACAAGAAATGACCTTTACAGTAAATCTCTCTGGGGGCACGCATTGCCCTTACAGCTGCTGTCAGTATTTAATGCACCTGACTAATGGGGAAAGGGGACACTGGGATCGGCGGTGTGGGTGTCACACTGACAAACACACATGGGTACATTTCTTCTGCTCACACAGCTCACAAAATCTCACCATTTCTTTGTTGGCTGGATTTTTATAGCACAGCCTGCCATGGTACCCACGGGACTTGGAAATGACGGAAGCACATCATCCTGAGGTCTCAGCCCACACTGTCTGTGCTTTATTTTTCTTAGTATGAAATAAAACAGCGCAAGGTTTAATAAACTGGTTCAAATTTTATTGTTTTGCATGGATCTGACTTTGATGAAGATGTTAAAATACCAGCATAAAAACGGTAACAAATCACAGTGGATCCAGCTTGAGCAAACAGCAGCAGGAAGAATGCTGAGGTCGTAAGAATTAAAAGATGATTAAAGATGCATTGGGCTACGCCTTAGTCATGGACTGAAAATGTCATTAAAAAAATCATCAAACCCCCTATGAATAACTCCATGATTATTTCTCAGGGAAATTGTCAGGTGTTTCAACACTGCTCAGTTGTTTATTTTCCTTCCTCAGCAGAACAAAGACTGAAATATTTCCTAGATTATTTAAATGTTATTTTATAGACCACTGTCTATAGAAAAAATAATGTTTTCAGCATATACAGCTCAGGGAATAGCAAGAAAATTTTAATCTGATGAAAAATGAACTACTTTCGAAACAACAAAACAATGAGCAAAAAAAGCACAAGGTCAGATTCTAAAGTGAAGTAAAATTCTGATCAAAATGGGGCATAACCACTGCTTTTATCCTTATACAACTGAACCCAGAATTTAGCACAGGGTATTTGATTCTGCCATCAAAACATGACTTGATTATTTATATTGCAGCACTAAAATGAATTACTTCGGGATGTAGCCTCCCCTTGAAATCCAAGGTATACACAGTTCATTAGCACTGCTCTCTGCCTACTCAGCACAGCCACATCCATCAGCCTGATCATGTGCTCCGCAGGATGAGCCACGTCCTTAATTGCCAAGGAGAAACATGGGCACAACCAACCACACGGGCAGCATTCCCCTGGCTTTCCATGAACTCTCCGGTGGGTGCGGATGAAGTGTTTAAGCCGCAGGGAAACAGCCCTGCCTTTGGAGCAGCCATTCCGAGGGGCCCGGCCGTGCGCTGGGGCAGCATCCTCAGCGCCGCGGGGCTCAGCGGGACAGGGCAGCTGTGCCCAGCCTGCCCTGCCGCGAGCAGCGATCCCTGGAATGGTTTGTGTTGGAAGGGACCTTAAAGCTCATCCTGCTCCAAACCCCTGCCATGGGCAGGGACACCTTCCACTAGCCCAGGTTGCTCCAAGCCCCGTCCAACCTGGCCTTGGACACTTCCAGGGATGGGGCAGCCACAGCTTCTCTGGGCAACCTGTGCCAGGGCCTCACCGCCCCCACAGCGAGGAACTTCCCCGCAACACCCAGTGTCAGTGTGAATCCATCCCGCTGTCCTGTCCTGTTCTGATACGACTCCAAGACCCGCCTTTAACGCAGCTCGGGCTGGTGTGCGGGGGAACGGACGGGACCGGCTGCGGAGCCGCGGCGGTGGGGCAGCCGCGGTGCCGGTGCCGATCCCGATCCGATCCGATCCCGATCCGATCCCGATCCCGATCCGATCCGATCCGATCCGATCCGATCCGATCCGGTCCGATCCGATCCGGCCCGATCCGATCCGATCCGAAC
>VXAD01008061.1:142677-210616 GCA_013399195.1 Dicrurus megarhynchus
CCGATCCGATCCGATCCGATCCGATCCGAACCCGAACCCGATCCCGACCCCGACCCCGATCCCGATCCCCCTCAACCGCGTCAGGCGCGGGCGGGGGCGGGCAGGGCGCGGCGCATGCGCGGCGGCGGCGGTGGGCGGTGCCTCACGGGCTGGCGGGAGCCGCGGCCCGGCCATGTCCGACTCGTATTTCCCGGTGGGGCCCGGGCTGGGCATGGAGGAGAATTTCCTCTCGCTGGACGACATCCTGATGTCGCAGGAGAAGCTGCCGGGGCGCGCTGAGAGCGCGCTGCCGCGCCTGGCCGTGTTGCTGGGGCAGGGCGCCGGCAGCGCCGAGTCCGTCCCGGAGGTAACGGGGGAGGGGACACGGGCCCGTCGCTCCCGGGAGGGGTCGGGGCGCGGGGGGCTCTGCCCCGGGGCCGCCGCCTCGCCCCCACCTCCTGTCGCTCCTCCCAGGCCCGGCCGCCCTCTCTCCGTGGTCACCGCAGTGGTGCTCTCCGCTACTTTCTCAAAAGTTATTTTTTCTTTTATCGTATGCGCTTTGCCTGTTTGGTTTTTTCCTCTTTTCTTGCTGTTTCATAATCTGACAATTATTAAACCACAGAGCATCAATAAAACGTCCACTTTCTGAGTTTTGCGGTAATAACGCCTCTAAAGTGTGTCTGGTTTATGCTACAGTCACAAAATCCTGTTCTGAAAACAAAATCGACTTTTTGTAGTGCTGGATCTTCATTAATAAAATTCACTCTCTGTCTTTGGGTCTGCTTTAGGTGTACTTTCATGGCAAAGATAACTTCTGGCTTCTCTCCTTCTTCCAGGGATCAAAGCTGGAAATCCCACTGTGGCTTGCTAAAGGGCTGCACGACAGCAAAAGGAGAATCATCTCTGTGGAACTGCCAAAGATTTACAAGGAAGCCTGGAGGACGGTGTTCAGTGCTGATGCCAATGTGGTTGATCTGCATAAAATGGGGCCCTACTACTATGGATTTGGCTCACAGCTTCTGAATTTTGAGAATCCAGAGAATCCTGAGATAGCTCAGACTATCCTGCAGGCAAGTATCTGAATCAGGTCTTGAAATTTGGGGTTACATTTTTCTTTCTTCCTTTTGTTCCCAGTCTTCAGGAAAAATAACCTGGTATAATCCAGATGACTTCTGGATTGAATATGGATGACCTTCTTGGCAACTGCACAGGCTGGTGCTGGAAGCCTCCAGTGTGCATCCAGGAGTGTAATTTTAGCTTGGCGTTTCCACACTGTAAATGTCGTGTTTCATAAAATCCCGTAAAACAGGACTAGAGGAGATACAAGATTATCTAACTGTGCCTGTACTGCAAGGCAGAATTAATTCACTGCTATTGTTTCAATTTTTCTACCCTGTTTTTAAATTCTCTAATGCTGAGACCTCACACTGCTCTGGGCAATCTCTTCTAGTGCCTCTCCAGCTTCACCTTAGGAGGTTTGCTCTAATGTCTGAACCAAAGCCCCTTCACAGCAGTACAAGCTCTGTTCTGTTTGTCTCGTACAAAGTAAGTGCTGAGGACAGATTATTCTCTTCCTTCCTGCAGCAGTCCCAGTTCATTTGATATCTCTCTATGGGTCATGCTTCCTAACTTCTGACTGCTCTCATTGTGCACTGGTCGTGTCTCTCCAGTGGATCTGCATCCACCATGCCATGCCCTGAACAGCATTGCAGTCTCATGCTCAGGACTTGTGCTGATGAAAACAAAAGGATTACTTTGTGAGTTTTGTGTGGCTGTGATGCTCTTGGCTCATTGTGGTGCAGCATCTGGTTTGTCACGATGCAGTCACGTGGGTCTGTGTTTGGTTTGCAGTGCACAGTGAGATGGTACAGGTTGCATCTGCAAACAAATAATTTCCTGACTTTGTACAATTTCTGCCTTAATGTAAAACCTTCTCTTAGTCCTAGGTGAATTGCATCCCATTGTTTTCACACCATATTTGTAATTTGTCAGGATTGTTACGAATTAAGAGTTCTGCTCCCCGACATGCCTGTAGTCATCCCTTCTCCTTCTCTTGCATGTTGCTTGCTGATTTAATAAGCACAGCTTCCATTCCTTTGGCAAGCTCATTAATTAACATCTCAAACAGTACTTGGTTCCATAGAGACCCCAGTGGGACTCCACTCAGTGTGTTCTTTCCTCCTGACAGGAGCTGTGGATGATGGCTGTCTCTCCTGACCATCTATGGGTGGTCTAGCTAAATCTTCCAAGAATGCCCCATGACAGATACCCCTGTGCTGCTTTTCCTGCCTGTGCGAGGCCTGGCATCCTGCCCTAGCAGGAAACCAGGCTGGGCTCTGGGAGTTTGTTCTTGGCAAGTCCATGATGGCTGTTATTCTTTTATTCTCTTGCAGAAGTCTCTGTATTGCTTCTTCGTTCCAGTATGCTTCCAGGAATTGATGCTGATGGATTTATAATTCCCTGGCTCTTCCTTTCTCCCTCTCCATCTCCCCTTCCTCTTTTAAAAGATAGATGTCATCTTTGTTTCTGGACTTCAGTCTTCTTGAGCTTTTAAGCATAACCACTAACAGCTCTGAGATCTCTTCAGCCAGGTCTCTAAGTGGGCTGGGATGATTTTTATTGCATTTTTTTTCCCCTTTCTCTGTGATTTACATTAAGGCTGATGCAGAGAGGCTTTAAAGTGCTGCTGCTTTCTTGGAGCTGTCCACTGAACATGTGCTTTGTGCATTGAGGAGGTGCCCATGCCTTTCCTTGTCTTTTCTCTTTCTGCTAATGGACATCTTAGGAAAAAAAGCCGCAGTAGAACTCATTACTTATTGACAGAAAAATCAAAGCACACCAGGTTGGATTTCTCTTTTTAAAAGCAAACAGGAGGGGAATTGCGCTGACTTAAAAACCTGCTCCAAAATATCCTGGAACTATGAATGGGAAGTGTAACTGTTCGGTGACAAAGCCAAAATGACAGTTATTAATTTATAATATATTTATCCTATAAATTCTGACGGTTCTAAAATCAGCTTCTGAAATAACAAAGCACAGTTTTCAAAGAGTTCTGACCCTTTTTTTCCAATTCCCAAAAGCAAAGATAGAGAGGAAAATAAAATAACCTTAAATATGTCTTGTTGCTTAGCTTTTCAAAATGCTGTTTATAAGCTTTAGATTGGTTTGGTTTTTCACCTTTTTCTTGGTTAAGTGTTTTTCTAGCAGACTGAATGCTTTTCAGCAGCACTTTGGCTTAACTTCCAGGACATTCACAACTTGCAGCTTGCACGTTCCTGCAGCAGCTGCTGTGGCATGAGATTCATTCCTCCTGCCCTAAAGCAGCGATTGCTTGAGAAGTGAGAGGGAATAGATCATAATTGTATTGTATCCTGTGGCTTCCTCAAGCCTGTTGTGAGGAAGCGGCCAAAATCCAGTTCTGTGTTTTCTTCCCATCCAGTATCAGGCATTTGATGTCCCAGCTCAGGCATGAAGTGGTTTTGTCTTTGTAGCCAAACTTAACAAGTGCTGTGCTGGTTGCAGACCCTTGGCTTGCTGTGAACAGGAGCCTAAACCTTTGGCTTTTCAGTTTTGAAAGCTCATGCCTGCAGGTTTGAGCTGGGGGTGGCTCTGTGTTACCCGTCAGTGACTCTGTTTGTTTTCTTCAGACGTTCATTGCCCGTTTCCGCCGCATCATGGACTCCTCTCAGAACGCCTACAACGAGGACACGTCTGCGCTGGTGGCTCGGCTCGATGAGCTGGAACGGGCTCTCTTTCAAGTGGGCCAGAAAGGGCTGAATGACTTCCAGTGCTGGGAAAAGGGACAGGCTTCTCAAATCACAGCTTCCAGTCTGGTGCAGAACTATGGGAAAAGAAAGCTCACAGAAGTGGATGGTTAAAAACCTGACGATCATGAAGTTACAGTGGGGGACACAGATTTACAGCCTGTCGTAGAAGAGAAAAATTAATCCATTTAGGGAAGGACAGGCTCCCTGTCCAGTAATGGGAATTCTTCTCTGTAACAACTTTGGATTAGACTAGTGAACATTTTAAAGGCAGAGGGCAAGGGTATAAAAAGTAGATCACACCACTGAACAGCCTTACAGCTTACTCTTAGCACTCCTGAGGAGTTGCAGCTAAAGTGTTTGCTAGGTGGCTGAAAGGCTATGAGAGGATTTTCTAAAAGGGTAATAAATACTAATTATTGTTCCAAATTGATATTTACGATACCAGATCTGGAAAGAAGCGTAGTTTATGTATTTCATGTTGCCCTTCCCATCCCAACCTCCTGGAAACAGCTGTTGATTCTATGAACAGCTGTTTCCAGGTTCCCTGTTCTTTAGAGAGCTCCGGCGATGTGGAAAAAATGTGGTACAGCATTAATTTTTTCTCATTTCTTACACACTGAGGTGGAACAGGTGCTCTTTGTGAGGCAGGAATGTTTTTCTTTGCTGACTTCTGTACACAGTGCCAGTGCCCTGGAGAGAAATACCTCCTCAAACCCACGGAGCAAGTGGCTGCACAGGTCTCGTGCTGCCTTGTCCTCTCTCTCCCTTTTTGGCCCTTGTGACCTTGGTGCTGTGCAAGAAAGAGTGTTCTTGTTTGATGCCTGTGGCTTTTGTGCTGGATGTGTCTCTGTGATGGGTGTTCTACAGAGGAGGAAACAGAAGGCAGCAAAGAGTAAAGTCCTGGACCACATCAAAAGCAGAAACTTTAGTGGAAACTCTGCCCTGTTATCCGCCTTTGAGGTAGTTGTTTCTCCGTGAGAAATTCTTCTGATTTCTAAATTTGGTTAGTAGAAGGGACAGAGGAAATGAACTGAGTTTCCTTCCTTCTGATCCATCTAAATGAATCTTGGAAAATGATCCTGGTAAATGTCATCCTTGCCAGTAGGAGTGACTGTATTTGGAACTTGCTAAATAGCACACTGGTTATCATCCCACGTAGCTGCCCTTAAACCTGGATCATCTCAAGTCCCATTGGACTGGAGACAGAAGACATGGTTATCTCTGTGGGACTTAGTTCCTGCAGTCATCAGGATGGTTGTCCTTTGGAAGCAGTATTAGACATCCTACAGGTGCTTCTAAGCCTCTCCAGAAGGAGGACCTTGTGGAGAACCTTAGCAGAGGAGCCAGATCCCGATGCTGCTGAGCACTTCGACTTTTTTGGGAATCCCTGGGAGGTGACAGCAAGATCCAGGTTTCAGAGGAGCTGTTACTGGACTTGCAGTTGCACCTGGATATTGGATGCTTCAAACAAGACCTTGAGTACAAAGGGCCATTCCTTGGCCAGAGATGTTCAAGCTCAGCCTGTGGGGTGGTGAGAGGGGCAGTGTTATGCCTTCACAGCTATCGTGGTGCCTCCCCCTCAGCTGCACAGGGCCAGCTGTCCTGCCACAGGAGACTAATTGGGAGCTTGCCTGACAAAGTATTTCAAGTATGTGCAGGATGAAATGCTGCTGCACTTAATGACTTAATGGCACATAATGGCTTATGCATTTGTCTGTTGTCCATTTCTGGATTTTTATCCTGAATAAATGTTTGGTAAGGGAACGCTCGTAATGTGAAAAGTCTGTTGTTAATTGCCCCACAGCAGAAAAATCAAATGGAAAAGTCCAGGTCTATACAAAAGTGTGGCCACGATAGATAATCCCTCTGCTCTTACAGATAATGTGGTCAGGAGCTAATTCGTGCAGTGGTAGCAGTGTAGAAATAGTTCCTGTCTGACTTAGCCCGGGTGGGGACTGGCAGCTTGCACAGGTTGTGGCAGAGACCCCGCCAGCCAATCAATAAGCTATTGCTTTGATGAATTGCGTTTTTAGGAACATAAGATGGGTGGAGATGACTCCGAGTTACCTCGACTTTGTTGTAGTGGTGGGTGGGAGGTGGGAATTGGCTGTCTCTGTATCCAGATCCTGCTGCTCCAGGCACTGTGGCAAACACTTCATGTACCATGGCAGAGCTGTGATCAGTGCTGCAGGGGAAGCAAGTTAAAGTCCATCTGTGACAAGAAGCATCTTTCAATTGGAAATAATATTTTACTGACGTGTTGGCTTTGGGATGTAGCTGGTTTATAACCAAAATCATTAGTTCCATCAATTTCTGGACTGGTTTTGGTGACTATCCAAACTAATTTTCCTGCATTTGTAAGAACATTTTTTTTCTCTACTGCTGGATGCAAAATCCAAGCAGACGGTTGCTCACTTGCCAACATTTTGTGCAACAGCCTTCAGAGTAGGGAGAAGAAAATCCCTGAAGTAGTCTTCAATGTCACTGGCTTTATGTAAGTAGGCTATGTCACTTCTAGTAACCATGAGTTTAAGACCCTTAAAAAATCTGATCCTGTAATTTTAAATTACAATATTTGGTTATGGTTAGTAGATCTTTGTTAGCTTTTTTTTTCTGTCCAGAAGTACAAGAGTGCTCTTTACTTTTTGTGAACACAGCTGTCCTTTTCCATGGCATTGCAGCAAGCTTTAAGTTAGAGGAGTTTGAACTTGTGTGTTTTCAGAATGGTACAATAAATCTTCATTACAGAACTACTCAGGAAAGATCTGAAAAGGACTTTTAAGTTTTATTTCTCCCCATGTCCTTCAGCTTTTAAACTGAAAGACTACTGATGTTTATGACAAAGCAGTCCATAGACACGTTTTACAGTATTGCCACAAATGTTTTCATTGCAATCAAGTGAAAAAATAGGCAAAATTTGAGCAGCAACCAGGAGGAGCAGCAACAAGTGTTCTGAGAACTGACATACTGCAACACCATGTATTATTTTTATGAGAGACACAGTGGCACCTTGCTGAGTTAGGAGCACAAACTTTTCTCATTTTCAGTGGTGATTTTCTCCCTGTTTTTTGGTAACCAGCTACAACAAAAGCTTCTTTCAAAATTTTAATTGAAATCTGAGTTTAGGTTGCGCTGCCTTGTCCTAGATTAGAGCGTACATGAAGAGCGGATGTCATGGTTGGCAATGCAAATGAAGGACTGCTGCAGAAGGAAGGAAGGAAGTGGTGAGAGAGCTGTGGAATCCAAAGCCAGGGAGAAATCTGCCATCCTGTAGGCCCTGACCATGCTGGTGAAAAAAGAACCCTGAGGGGGCTTGAGAAAAGGAATGAAAACAAGAAGGAAGAGGAGACAGTGAGCTTCCACCTCCCCTGGGCACACTGAGTATGCTTGCTGGGCTTTGCTTCACAGTGGAAATTGCTCTGGGGAGCCTCTTCCCTGAGGGCTGGCCAGGCTTTGCAGCACAGGGGTCAGGCTTGCTGGGAGACCCCAGAGCTGACTCCTTGCTGTGCTCTGGGGAGCAGGAGAGCACCAAGAGCACAGCGCTGCCACTGGAGCACTCCTTGGCTGCTGTGGAAAATTACAAGGGGGGCACAGCCCCAAAAAGCCAAGGCATTTGTTCTGGTTTTCCAAACACTTCATTAATGTCATTGACAATACCAGCAGATTCCTCAGATTAGCATGCTTCTATTTTTGAAGAGTTATTCCTCGTGGCAGGCTGCCAAGCAGTGCCAGCGGCCTCAGTATCCGTTCTATCTGGATTGGCAGGACACACTGGTCCACTGCCTTTCGTTAGCCTTTGTGAGGACTTAGAGCTGCAGCTCTTTGCAGTGCTCCCCCACACCTTGGGGAAATCCCTTCTTTGGGATTCCCAGCTAGACCTGTGCAAGGCAGAAATCTCTGTTGTAGGACAAAAGGCACTTTTCCACTGCTGGGTTGAGGCAAGGCACAGGCAGCAGCTGGGCTGAGCGGGGTTTGGGGAGTGAGGAGCATAGAGGGACACAGAATAAGGAATCCCAGTTTGCCTGCAGATGAGCTTGAGACACTGCAACCCTAAAAACAGTCCCAGACTTACTCTCCTTGGATTTCCCTGTGTCTAGAAATGGGCAGTGGTAAGGAGATGTCTCCTGAGGATCATGATGGTGCTGTTCCATCTCTGTTGTGATGCTGTCATACAAAAAAGGGTGGTAGAAATCAAAAGGAGGTTGAAAACTGGACTCTCAGCTTGTGTGGCTTGTAGGACAGGGCTTGTCTCTAGCTGTCCTGTTGGTCCCTTGAGGGCCCTGGGTTGTCCCCACACTAAGCAGAGGAGGATTGTGACAAACCCTTACAAACCCTTGCTGAACATAAAAGACAGTTTTTCCCCTGACTTCAGACCAAGCAGCTGCCAAATGCTTGGGATGTAGTGTGGCTTTTTTTTTTTACTCAGGCATTAGAGCAAAAGTGGAGTGAGGAGGTGGCTGTGGGACTTGGCACCGCTGCATTTGGGAGGAAACAGTGAAGCAAATGCAGCAATCAAAGCAGCCCTCACATGTGCCTGTTTCTCTTGCTGTGGGACCACCCTCGGCAGGGTGGGTGTACCTTTGCAAACAGCCTCCCATCACAGCAAGGATTTAAGATGAGTTTCTTGCCTTCAGCTCACTTACAAATACAAGATTTGCAGGGTTTTGGCTGTTTAGTTGACATCCTGCAGCCCCTTTCCTAAGTGCCCATGGGTGCTGAACGGCCCTTTCTCTGCTGGGGTGAGGGAACAAGCCATGCACAGGCCCCGGGCAGCACTAACAAACCAACTGTGGGAGTCCCACCCTTCACAAAGGCTTCCAGAGAAAAGTCGCCCCTCCCCTCAGCTGTGCTGATGGAGGCCCAAGGAGTGCTGATGGGTACTCCTGGGCAGGGCTCTACTCTGTTGTACTGCCCCTGTGCCTTTGGGGTTACTCCAAGTTTGCACCAAATCAGCAGGGTTTATTGCAGTCGTGGTGGATTTTACTAAGCTCTGCCTGGAGGCTGAGCTGTTATTTTTCCTTTCAGTTTGGGCTCTCAGGTGCACAAATGCAGCTTTGGCTGCCCAGCTGAGTCTGTCCCTGCTGATGCAGGCGGAATGGGGTGAACAGACCACGGCCTCCCTGGATGGCCAGGCTCTGATCACCCAGCACTGCTCTGGATTCACACA
The DNA here is from genome assembly GCA_013399195.1 of Dicrurus megarhynchus. NCBI lineage: Eukaryota > Metazoa > Chordata > Aves > Passeriformes > Dicruridae > Dicrurus > Dicrurus megarhynchus. The sequence goes on from VXAD01008061.1 coordinate 151,591, forward strand.
GCATCCTCCAAGCGTGCCCTCCCCGGGCGTGCAGTGACATTAAACTGAATGGTCCCACCCTCATCCCTGGAACTCCGCTGTGTCCTGGCTGCACCCAGCGCCCCGGGGCTTCATCTGAGTCAACCGGGCAGGAAAAAGGCTCGAGGAAAAGAAAATCACTGCAAATCAGGCCTTGGGAACAGCATCTGCTTTATGGCAGAGACCGATTTAATCTCCTTAGTAATCGCCTCAATTGTAGAATCAGCAGGATGCTAATTAATTGAGAGGCACTCAGCGACAGTCATTGAGATCCCTCCTGGCTTTAAGTGGAAGCCTTTGGGTTTGGCAATTGTGCTGGCTGCTGTCCTAGCAGGAGGGTCTGCCTTGGGGCTCCAGCCCTGTGTGGGGTGTCTGACACCAGTCACCCCGTGGCTGCCCGTCCGTCTCTGCTGGCCCTGCCTGGGGCTGGGGTGTCCGCAACCCCTGAGATGATCCCACGGCTGTCAGGAAGCACTGCCCTGGCCTCCCACCCCTGGCCTCTGGCCCGGGGAGCCAGCAGAGAGGGGTGGCTACAATCCAGGAAACCCCTCACCCTGCCTCCCTCGGGCCATTCCAGCCTGGAGCCAGCCCCTCATCTCCACCCTGAAAGCCCACAAGCCGATTGAGCCCAGCATGTTAATTGGCTGTGACAGCTCATTTTGTTATCTTGTTTAGTTATTGATGGGGTGCGTGTGACTGGATTCGCAGCGAAGGTCAGTGCCAGGATGGGCCAGAGCCCCTTGCTTGGTGCACCCCAGCACGTGGGATGGGGCTCCAGGAGCCCTGCCAGGATCAGCTGTAAAGCAGAGCAGGGTCACACAGCCAGCAGCCATGCCAGGGGGCATTTTACCCCAGAGATGTCCAGCACCCTGACTCGGGAGCACATGGAGACTCCAAGAGAAGTGGGTTTGGGTGGGTATCTGGCACCCACTGGTGCAAACCACTCTTTCCAGGGCTTGGTGATACAAGGATCAGATTTAAAGCCCCTAAGGTGGGAATATGCACGGGCCAGGGCAGCACCTGGTATCCAGCCCTCCCCAAACCAGTTTGGGAACTTCATCTTGGTTTTGTCTTATGTTTCTCCTACAAGGGACAGGACTATAAAGGGAAGGAGAGGATGAGTGTGCAGGGATCTGGAGAGCTGAGAGAGGAAGGTTTGTGGTTGTCCAGTTAGCCAAGAGCTGTGGGAGGAAGACATGAAGACCTGGCTCTGGTGGAGAGGGTAGTGTTGCACAGAGGTAATGTGCTGTCCTGGGACAGCAGTGACATGCCTTTGGCCAGCCCTCTGCCTCCCTCCCAGCATCTGCTGGGTCCATGGCCCAAATGCAGCGCAACAAGAGAGTGCATTAGTGAGAAGTGGGATGAAATCATTAGGATTGATGGATCCCCTCAGAGCTAAAGGTATTGATCAGCTGAGGGCCAAGGAGAAGGTCAGGGGCAGAGCTGGTGGGGTGCAGGCAAGGGGAGCTGGGTGTGGGGCTGCTTCTGTGAAGGCTTTCTTGACCAGCTAGGAGGAGGGACTGCAGGTGGCTGCAGCTGGTGGGGACTGGAGAACTGTGGAAACTCTGAGAACAGAAGTTGAGTGTTCCCAACCCATCACCCTCCCCCTAAAGCATCACAGCAGCTTGCAGCTAGAGAGGTCAGCCCTTGGAAATGGCATTATTCCATCCTCCAAGGGAAGGTAAGAGTGGACAACTTTGCTGCGTTGTGACAGGTGCTATGCAGTTGAAAATGCTGATTAATGCTGCCTTTGAGAGCGTGCCAGTCTCTGGCCTCTGAGGAGAGAGCCCCTGCTGTCTCTGCTCTGTCTCACGCCTATCAACCTGCTAAACACACACATGCCGTCACTCTGAGCACCCGGCTTGGCTCTGCTGACAGGTATTTATTTAAAGCCTGGCTTGGCTCTGAAAAGAGGCTGTGGCAGAAGCAGCACAGTGGGCCTGGGCAGTGCTGCTGCCCGCTCCTGTGGCTGGGAGGAGGCAGGAAGGGATGGAGGGGCTGCTCTGGAGAGATGGGCAGAGACTTCTCCCTCTGGAAGAGGTGTCTCCTGGTGGTGGGTGGCTCTCTGGGCCCACAAAGGGAATGCCTAAATTGAGGTCAGAGTTGAGCAGCTTCATTGCAAGGAGAAGGAGTTGAAGGCAGCGCGCTGCTGCACACATGCTGCAGGCACACAGTGCTCCAGGGCCAGGTACTTTCCTCTGGAAATCAACTTTACTCTGACGTGCTCAGCCAATCAGTGCAGCTGATGGACCCAGACCTTCAATTCCAGGCAGAGGTGCCTGTGCAGAGGCAGCTTTAGAAATGGCTGAGGGCGAAGTCCCCAGGGCTGCCTTGTTCCTGGCCCCAGTGCAGCTGAGCCATGGGAATTTTTCTTGGCTGGTTGTTGGTCTTTTTTTTTCCTTCTTATTTTTTTTTCTCTGGCTTTTGGACAAAATCATCCCACTGCCCTGAGGCAGAGGGGCTGTGAGCACTGGAGGAACAGGGCTTGGAGGAGTAGTTGTCCTGCAGAATTGGTGGGCAGCTTGAACAGCTGAACGAGAGGGACTCAGGGTCTGAATGAACAGAGAAACTTGAATGGGGCCCAGCCCTATTAGAAGGACATAGGAGAACATCTCGTTAGGACAGAGCTCACAGCCAGGATGGAAAATTACTGGTAGCCCCGTGTTTGGAGGGCAGGAGGCAGCCGGGGGGGATGGGCAGCTTGCCAGCCCCAGCACATGCTTTGTGGGGCACACAGGGCACGGCTCTGCTCTGTGCCAGGTCACGGAGCCTCTGCTCCCGTCCCGGGCTCACGGGCTGTGTTGCAGGGAGAGGATGCTGAGCTCCCTGCAGGATTTTACCTTCCCAGGCAGCTTCAGTGGAATGCGTGGTGTCAGGCTGTGGAGCAGCAGGGCTGGCTCCTGCCTGTCCCTGTCCCTGTCCCTGTCCCTGTCCCTGTCCCTGTCCCTGTCCCTGTCCCTGTCCCTGTCCCTGTCCCTGTCCCTGTCCGCAGCCCGAGCCCTGAGCTCACGCACAGGCAGTGCCGCGGTGCAGCCCCGCCTTGTTCTGCATGAGCCCAGCAGTTCTGGGGGGCACCAACCCTGCTTGGCACCAATCTGGGAGCTCTGGGCAGGGTTTGAGGTGTCTCTTTTGAGGCACCCAAGATCTAATTGCCCTGCTGTCATTCTGGCTCTGATTATTTTGGAGCTAGCAAGGGTGTGGGCCTTTTGCTGCCCTTTGGATGTAAGGCTGGGGCAGACTGTGCCTGCCCTAGGGGTGGGGTGCCCATCCAGGGTGGGATGCAGGATGGGGCCCATCACCAACAGCTGGCACTCCAGCACTGCTGCCTCAAGCTCAAGCCACCCCTCACTATGGTCAAGGCTCCAGCATGCGATCCCACGCCCATGGAGCATCTTTACCTGGAAGACACCTCTGCCTCAGCACCAGCACATCCCCACAGCCACCAAAGTCACACTCTCACTGCTTTATGTGCACTGCTGGCTTCTGGGAAATGGCTCCTGAGCATTTTTGAAAATAGATCTTTGGGTTATGTCTCACCAACTGCTAATTCTTGTTTCTCCCTCTTTTGAATAGCTTGACTGAAACAACCCATCCAAGGTCCAGGGCTGAGCAAGGCAGAACCAGCAGCCACTGGTTCCAAACAATATCTTTATTTAAGGGCAAGAATAAAAACATCACACTCACGCACAGATGAGACTAAATTTAGCTGTGACTCCTCTGCACATCGTCACTGGCCTGCCTGTGCCTCGGGGTGGTACCCAACCCCTGTGAAGCCCTTCGATATAGACACATTGATCGCACTGCACAGCCAGCATGGGCAGCCAGCACATCTGCCCCAGGCTGCTTCTCCTCCTGCCCCCAAATCAGCCCTGTGTGCAGCACAGGATGCAGCCTGGAGCTGTTGGACATGTGTCAAACCCTGCCCTGCCCTGGGGCTTGGATTCAGGCCTTTGCTTCACCGTGCTGGTCTCTCTTGTGCTGATGGCAGTTCTGTGCTCCATCCACCACCAGCTGCCCTCCTTCAGGATGGGTCCTTGTGGCACTGCCAGCACTGGGTGCCACTGAGGGAAGGGTGGCCAAGGGCTACAGAGCTACCTGCAGCAGGGTTAGGGGTCCCAGCTCACCTCAGCCAGGCTGAGATGGCACCATCACAGCAGGAGTTTGGGGGAGGGGGAAAGGGTCATGCTGGAGCATTTTTGTTGGAGTTTTATGGTCTCTGTCTTTTTCATGAAATCTTTCCAGGTTTCTTCCAGAGACAGAGAAAATTAAAGGTCCCAGGGCCTCTAGTCCTGCCACCTCCCTCTTGCCATCAATGGCATCCATGGGTTCAGCAGTTCTGGCCCCTCTGCCTCTCTACTTGAAGGTGTGACTGCCAAGGACAAGATAAATCCCAACCATGAAAAATCATTTATTCCCATAGAAATCCTTGGCAACTGAAGGAGGAGGAGGGGTTTAAATGTGAGCAATGTCAGGAAGATCAGAACCAACACTGTCTCATCCCTGACCAGTTCAGAGAAAAGCTCTTGGCTGCTGGACCCACAGAAGAGGGGGAAAGCCAGCACTGAAGGCAGGGAAGATCTGACCCCATTGAAGTTCTAGGTGAGGGCTGTCTCCTAGCTGAGGGATTTAAGGGTCCCTGAGCTCCCTGACATCATGGGCTTTTCCTCTCTTTGAGGTGAAAAGGTGAATGCAGCCTGGATGCAGAACTCGTGGTGACTCAGCGGGAGAGGTTGAAATCAGCTGAAATCTGGTTGCCATCCAAAAAGCCTGGGACAAGCTGTTAAAATGGATGCACCAGGGATGGAGATGAATGTCAGTATGAGCAGACATTTCCCCAGCCCCTCAGCAGCTGTTTGTAGGATGAGCTGCCTGTGGCCACTCCAAGGCACCCCATGGCCCAGCAGGTAAAGGTGCCCTGAAGCAGAGGGGTCTGTTGGCCACTGTGGCTGGCTGAGAGGCGATAAGGCTGAGCTCTGGGATACCTGATTCAACCCAGGTGCTCAGGAACCAAGCCCACTGAGAGGAGGTGATGGGGTCCTCAGCAGTTCCCCATGGGGATGTTTTGATAAGGGCCAGTTTGGACGGTATGTCCTGTGCAGGTGCCTCAGGCAGCACAGGAATGGAGGCTGTTACATCCTAGGTGTGGGGAAAAAATCAGTTAAAGTGAATACAAAAAAGTACAGAGGAAGGAACAGTGTCAGGATGGGCTTGCCCAGCTTGGAGGCAAGCAGGAATCAACCCTTGCTCTGGGGCAGGCCAGGGCCCTCTGTCCTCACAGGACCAACTGTCCCAATTCAGGACAATTCAAGTGATTCACAACCTCCTGCTCTGCCCCAAACAGCTGCTGCCCTACACCTCCAGCATCAGTCTACGTGGGGTCATCATGACCCCCAGTTATGGCCTCCACTCCTGGGTAATCCTTCTTGACTGTCCACCATCTGCATTCCCTGGCAGCCCCAGACCATTATGGCCCTGCTGTGGGGACCCTCATTGCACAGGTCCTTCTTATCCTGGAACCACCTGGCAACCTTGCTCGGGACCATCCTATGCTCAGGGGAACCTGCCTTCCCATGCCCCAGAGGGCCCTCAGGTCCCTCGTCATCCGTGGTTTTGTTCCTGGATACTCCCAAGCCCTTTGTCCTTCATGGCCCCACTCTCCGGGACTCCCTACCTCCCTTGGCCACCAGTGGCTGTGTTCCAGGTATCAGTGTTGTTCACAGGTCCCCTCTTGTCCCAGATCTTCCCCGAGCACCTCGATTATCACCTTCCCCTGCTCTCAGGGAAACCCAGACCCCTCGTGCATGGTCCGTACCTGGGGCTTCCCAAGGCTCCCACTGTCCCCTGCTTCTGGGACTCCAAGATCACAGGGACCTGTTGGACCTATTGGCCATCACTCTGGGACCTAAATGGTTCGCTACAGGGTGATGTGTGCGCTCGNCAGCCCGCCCCGCCCGCCGGGACCCGCCGCCCCGGCATGAAGGTGCTCCGGCACAAGATCGAGCTCCTGACAGGTACGGCCCGGCCGCCCGTGCGGGGAACCGGGGGTGTGAAACCAGGAGGGGCGATGCGGTGATGGGGCCGGGGGGGGTGAGAGCCTTCAGCCCCTGCCTAGGACACGGAGCTGCCCCCCACCCCCTCCGGCGCCTGCCTTTGCTCCCGCAGGTGTGGGCTGCCGGGGTACGGTCCTTTCCGGGGTACGGGAGGTGATGCCTTGCTGCAGCGGGGAAAGCCCAGCCCGCTGGTGCTGGGGGAAGGGGGGACGGAGTCGGCAGCCTCCTGGCAAGGGGGGCCGCCCAGCAGACAGCCGGGGGGTGGGGGTGCCCGGAGGATTGCTGGAGCATCCCTGCGGTGCCTCCCTGCTCCTCAACCAGCCTCCCCTGGGAGTCTCCCCGCTGCCCCGAAGAATGCGCTGGTCTGGGAAGGAGGCTGCTCTTAGCAACGGCCACTGCGAGACCGCCTGAGCCCCCACAAAGCCCCCTGGTGCCACCAAGGCCCCCAGACCCTGGGCTGCTCAGCCCATGCATCAGTGGCACCGTGTCCCCCAGCCTGGTGGCTCTCATGGTGTGGCTGTCCAGTCCTGCACCCCTCAGCTCGGCCACACTGTTGGGCTGGTTAGTGGGGGCTGCTGGGGGGCAGACCTGTGTCCCTCATGGGGACAGAGAAAGCTGTGGGTGTTCCTCCTGCACCAGTGGGGTGGGATGTGGTCCAGGCTGTGTCACACTGGGGTTTTCCTTCACCCCATTGTGGCTCCACAGCGGTCCTGCTCGGGGGGGCAATGCTGTGGGCACACGGCCGTGGCTCAGACTGAGCTGCAAGTTCCCTTCCTCCCTCTCCCAGCCTCACTGAAGGCTGCCTTGGCTTTGCTGCCTGGCAGGGGCCAGCCCTCACTTCTCCCGATTTGTCTGCCTGTTTGTTGCACACTGCTCAGTCAGCCCCAAGTATCCATGCCAACATCCTGTGGGCGCCACATCCGTGCCAGGGCAGGACGCAGGTAGCCAGTGTGGGGACTCCTGTGAGACTGAGACAACATCTGGGGGATCCCTGCCCTGTGACCAAACACGCTGCCAAGTCTGAAATGGAGCTCACAGCCTTGTCGTGATCACGATATAAAAATAACAATAATAACAATAATAACAACAATAATAATAATGCTGCTACAAGCTGGTTCTCCTCCAGTAAGCCAGCAGTGGGCTGCAGATCCCTGGGGAAGGTAAGCCAGTGTGCCCGTTCCTGTCCCCATTTATGTATGCCGTGCCAGGGCCCTGGTGGGGCAGAGCACTATTCCCAGACAGAGCACTAATGTCCTGCTGGGTTTGGGACTGATTGGGAATTAGGGAAGAAACATGTCCTGGCTGTGCCTAGGAAACTGTGGCACCACACTGGGAAGGCAGAGTGGGAGCAGAGATGGGTGTGTTTGGGGTGGTACCCTGGGAATGGGTGCTTGTTGAGGAGCACTGGGGTGAGCGGCAAGGAAAAGGGCTCGTTGCTGGGCACATTACCCGGGCATAAGATGGGAGCCAAGTTGTTTTGGCTAGGAGACCTGGAGCTGTGGCTTCCTCACCAGCCCTCCATAGCGACAGTGGCCCAGTGGGGCTGGGTGACACTGCCCACAGCCCCACAGCCCCACAGTGTGCTGCCAGGAGCAGGGACAAGGGTTCCTGTGGGGTGGCATGGGAAGCAGAGCACCCAGGGAAGGTGGCAGCGTGGATGTGACCCTGCTCACAGGCTGTGGAACGCATGGCACTCCCTGACTTACTGACCCCTCCTCTGTTCCCACACTCAGCACCACTTTAGGAGACTGTCCTGGGGACCCCTGTGCTGGGGATGCTGGTTGGTGCAGGGCTCTGCCACGTCCCTCCTGAGCCAGCTTTCCCCCCACCACGCAAGCAAGGTCACGGGGCCTTTCCTCATCGCTCAGCCACCTTCCCTCCCATATTAGCTGCAGGCTGTAATTAATAAAGGCATTCAGCATGCACTGAGTGCTGTTCCCAGCCACCCTGGGGCCGTGGCCACACGGTGGGTTGGTGTGCTCAGCGTGGGACACTCCTGCTCCCTTCCAGACCCAGCTATCGGTGAGGCTGATTTTTCTCCTGTTTTTTCCCCTGGGGTTGTGGGGTTGCTCGATCAGTGGCTCTGCAGGCTGTGTTGGCTCGGCTGTGCTGGTGGGCTGCAGGCTAGGGCTGTCCCTGTGCACAGAGCCATTTCCCCAGCAGCAGCAGCCCAGCCTGGAGCAGCGTGTCCCTTATTTGTGCCTCTCCATGGGGCTGATGGCACCTGTGGACATCCCCTGGCCTGGTGGGACCCTCAGGGCAGAGGGTGACATGGAGATTCCTGATGCTGTGTGCCCTGGGAATCTTGAAAGGCTTCGCAGTGGTGTTTCTCCCTCCAAAGAATTCTGGATTGTTGGATGGCTCCCAAGGAGCAAGACAAAGTGCCATGTCTGCAGAAAGCAGGCAGGTGGCACAGCCTGCTTGAATTTTGAATGGAAAACCTGGTCAGAGGAGCAAAACCCGGCTTTGGAGGGGAGTTTATGACCAGCTCCTGTATTTCTGGTGGCCTTGCAATATTCGTGGCATTTCTTGGCCTTTCCACATCGTCAGCCTGGGCTGATCTAGGTTTGGAGGTGGACAAAGTGTGAAGCAGGCTCAGCCGAGGCTGTGTGGATGGAGCAGGTCTATGTGTGCTGCGGTGCTTGTACAGCCCAAACCATTCCCGTTCTGCCCAGGGAGATTGCACAGGGGGGAGACAGCTGAGGGGATGTGGGATCAGTGCTGGCCCATCTGGAGAAGCAACAACTTGTCCGAAGGCTTGGTCCTGTGGAAAGGGTGAGAGCAGGGGCTGCAAAGGCAATGCCCGAGGTCTGGATCCTGCTCGAGTGCAGATTATCCCCTGGCACTGGGACTTGCCAGTTACCCATCCCATTCAAACACAGGGGAGCCTGGATTGTTCCCTGTGTCCCCATGTCTTTCACCTTCTATGTGCAGCCAGCTGCTGATCTCCTTGCTCTCTTTTGCTCTCTGAGCTGGGCTTGTGCCTGGGGGCATTTTTGGAGATGCCAGTGTTGGCTGGGGTCAGCAGCACCCAGTCTCACACTGCTGCTGAGCAGCAGCTCCATGGAGAAGTCTGTCCCTGCAAGTCCTGGGGCTGAGGTACTCACTGGCCAGCACCTGATTCACAGGCAAGGAGAAGACTTTGGGAGCAAAAGCTTCACATTTGGATTTCCCCCATCATTGCTATACAAACTTCAGGCTGTCTCTCTGCTCTCTTTCTGCTTGGAACATCCCTCTGCCTCCCAGCATGGCTGAGAAACATCACCCCTCATTCTGGCTGTGCAGGGAGATCTCCCTCTGTCCCATCCATACCTATCTGCAGCCTAAAACCAGCCAAAAATTTGGATTTTCTATCTTTGACCGATGCTGAAAGCTGGGATGGGAATTTGGATGTTCTTGCTCTGGACTGGGTGCTTACTGAGGTGACCAGCATGGACAGATGAGGTTGGTCCCTCAGTTTGCCCAAGGTCATGCCCTGGAGGCAGGTTTGTCCTTAACCGGGAGAACTGGACCTGGGTAGGAGCTGGGAGCTGAGCTCATCTGGGCACTGCCTGCTCTGTGCCTGCTTCCAGCTCCCAGCAGAGGGGCTCACCGCAGCCCCTGGGCAAGCTGAAGCACCAAGTCCCCACAGTAGATGGGTGGAGTGAGGCTGACTTGGGTCCCATCCCTATGGGAGGGAGACCCATGAGGCTCCGTAGGGCTGGGGCAAAGAGGACCGAGGCAGGACCTGCCCTGACGTCTCCCTTGCCCTGGACAGGGCTGCTGCTGCAGGAGATGACCATGGCAGGGCTACACGAGCTGCGCTTCACCGAGGAGAAGCCGCTGCTGCGGGGACAAGATGCCGAGCTGGTGAGTTTGGTGACCACGCTGGCTCTGGCTCCTGCACGTGGGGCACCAGGATGCAGGAGCTTGGGAGGGGTTGTGGTATAGGGTGTGTGTGTGGTACTCTGTGCGCGTGCTGGTTTTGGGTGCACATGTGTGGTCCTCAGTGTGTGTGTGCGTGCGGGTGGGGATGAGCCAGCCTGGCTGAGCACAGGTTCAGGTTCGGTGGGATGTGTGTGTGTGTGCAGATGCTGCACATCACGCTAACACACACCTGTGTGTGCACACAGGCAGGTAACACATGCACGTGTGTGCAGCTGTTGCAGAGGTGGGTGTGAGTGCACATGCGTGGGCATTGTGTCCCCTGCAGCCCCGGGGAGCGGGTGCCTGGGGTGTCAGGGGGCTTTGTGGGCTCGGGGGGAGGGTGCTGCAAAAGTGAGGGGTGTCTCTGTCCCTAATGGCTCCTTCTCATCCCAGGAGAACTCGGATGTCTTCCTCTCCACTGTGGACACAGACTGGAAGGTAGGACCAGCCACGGGAGGTGCTGCCCACCCCTGGGTTTCACATGGAACAGCAGCCTGTGCCTGGGGAAGGCTGTGGGGCACTGAGTGGACTCAGGGGCGTTCTGTCCCCTCTTCCATGGGGACGCAGTGCCTGGTCAGTGTCTGTGCACGGGGTTGCACATCCATCATGGTCCTTGTCAGGAGGGGATGGGGGGATGCTGCCAGGCATCTCTGTGCTGTCGGATGTTACTGGTGGGCACTTGGCCATAGGCTGGGGACAAAACCTTTCAAACAGGCAATTTCTTCTCAGGAAGGCCGAGCTGCTTTTCCAGCCCCTCTACCATTGCCATGGCAATGGTTTCCCAGGCGATGCCAGCTCCCTGCTTACATAAGGATGTTTGAAAGCCTCTTTCTCTTTTGGAGGGCTGGGGCATTGCCCCCTATACCACCCACCTCTCTTGGAGAGCAGGGCCCCTCTGCTCCCTTGGCTGGCACCTGCCCATCTTGTATCTCCATTTGTGCTCTCCAGAGGAGCCCCATGATACAGCTCTGGCACTCATGGGAGCTCAGCTCGTAACTGGCTCCCATGTTGGTCTGCATCACTCTCACACCTCTGCCCAGGCTCATCCTGCACCAGGCTCCCTCTGTGGGGACCAGGGTGGTAGGGAGGGAGGGTAGTGGGGCTGCCAGCTTGCTGCCTGTCCCTCTCCCAAAGTGTTCCCCTCCCAGGGGCACCAGTGATTGACTTCAGGCTGTGTGCTGCCACTTTGCCAGCAGTGGGACCATGGGGACAGTGGGCTTGGGTGGTGATGGCTGAGCCCTTGCAGGTATGGCACTGAAACAACAGCACCTATAAGGACAAAATAAATGTGGATTTCATTCATCCTGGGATAAGGGCAGGGGAGTACAGGTCCTTGTTTTAGCAGTGCCCAGAATTTTGGGACTGGCCCACTCAGTGTCTGTCACCCATATGGGTGGGAAGGTGCAGCTGGTCAGGGAGCAAGGATGCTGGGTGCTGGCTGCTGTAGTTCACAGAGTGGGAGGTACCTGATGGCCCTCTTGAAAGCCACAAAATAATTAAAAAAAGGCAGTGGTGGAAAAGAAATGGTGCCCTCCCCAGCAGCTCTAAAGCTGGTGAGGTGCTGGGGCTGGCAGCAGCAGGGTGTGCAGGGTTGAGCTGCTCTGCTTGCTCAGGGCTTTCACTGCAGGTGAAACCAAACCTCCTGGTGTCACCAGTGAGAGTGAGGAGGGAGAGGGAGGTGAGGAGGGGAGGGAGGTGGCAGTGCCAGGCTACCCAGAGCTCTTGGTAGCACCAGAGGCACCAGAGGCTCTCGCTCAGCTGTGCTGGGGCAGGGCTTGGCTGGCATGCAGGGGATGTTAAAGAGCAATGCCCCTCCCAGGACAATCGCTGCCTATTGCAGGGATTGGCCCACGGTGGCACTGAACCCACCGTGTCCCTGGTGCTGCCCAAGCGGAGCAGTTCTGGGCAGCAAACGCCACAGGATGCACCTCCATGCCCTCGGGACCTAAAAAAGGAACTGGGCAACGATCAAGGCAGCTTTTCCCAAGCCAGCCAGATCCTGCATCCTCCTGGCTCCCCTCCAAGAGCCTCAGGGTAGGGATGGGATGAGTTTCCTGGGCTATGCCAGGGCAACTCCCTTCTTTTCCCCACTCTGACATTTGCAAGTTGGTGCAGTGCAAAGGCTGGGGGCTGCCTGCCATTCCTTGGGGAGATCTTACCCCATTTTCTAGGCTCACCTCCTTGGGATAATTCAATCCAGCCCCCAGCTTAACTCTTCACTGTCCCCTGCTCCTCCCTAGAGCCAGTCATTGATGGGATGCTCAGGCCTGGCTGGAGCAGTGGGGGGGACTGGGGAGCCCCCACTTCTGCCACCAGCCAAAGTAGAGCCCTTGGGACATAAGCCAAGGTGCAGGAGAGCTGGCGGCAGGTGCCCTGGGACCTGGGTGCCCTGGATCCTGCAGGAGGTCTGGGCCACCCGCCAGGCAAATGGGCTAGTAGCCAAGGTGGTGGTGATCCCATTTGATGCTATTCAAGCAGAGTCAGCCTCGCTCAGCCCTCCCATCTCCCTGCAGCCCTTTTGCATTCACCTTGGCTCTTCCACCCCTTCTGTGTTCTATTTAGCCACTTTCTGTATTTTTTTGTCCCTCTGCATCTCTTTTTTCCTGGGAGCTGTGGCTGTCATGGTCTTTGGCTCTACAGGCAGTAGGGCTGGGGAAAGCAAAAATGGCACCTGGAGTGGCAGGAACCACCTGGGAGCTGGGCTTCCCCATCACACACGGTCCTTCATTCGCGGGGATGCCTCTTCCCAGGCCTGGGTCTGAGCTCCCCGCGGGACAAAGCAGTGCAGAGTGAAGCCTCTCTGGTGGAGGCAGCATCAATGCCATCCCTCTGCCTGTTTGTCCTTTCTCCACATCCAGACCTTCTGGCTGTCCAGCCCTGACTTGTTTGTAGGACATGGCTTTCAGTGAGTTCCTGAAGGGCATTGAAGGGACTGTGAGACTACTTCTCCATCCATGATTGCCCAGTTTTGTGCCAGTCATGCCAAGCTGGGCAGTGGTGCTGGGCTGGGCAGGGGCAGGCAGGGTGCCGGGGGAGGGCACCCAGAGACTGCTGGGGGGTTTTGGGGCTGTGGTGGCACGAGGCCTCATTGGAATCAGGGAAGAAACCATCTGCCTGCACACACGTGCACATGGGAATTCTCACGTGTGTGTGTATGCACACAGCATGTGTCAGTCCAGGGACACGATCCAACCCCTTGGAGCTGCTGGACTGACTTTCCTCCTGCTTTATTTATATGCCACTGGCAACAGCTAGGTCGGGGCTAAATCCGGCACATGTCCTGCGTGCCATCATCCCCCATGATGGTGGGATGAGTGTGCTGCTGGCTGAGGCAACACAGGTGTCTGGGCAGTGTTTACATGTGTACACGCGCGTGCCCCTCCGTGGGCATGTCTGTGCCCCTCTGTGCACACGCGTGCAAGGTTCTGCAGGTGTGCAGCTGGCTGTGCACCCACGGGCATTAGCCATGGCCGTGGCATCCGTGCCGAGCACATGCAGCAGGTGCGCTCTTGGCATGCACGCCCCCACGACATCCATGTACAGGAACATGTACTGACACACACCCGCAGGGCCTGGCCCTGGGGGGTATGCACAAGCTTTTAGCGGAGTGCATTGTGCTTCGGTGTTGGTATGGCATTAATTTTCCCAGTTTTTCCACTCGCAGCCAGGGTTCTGTGTGCCTGTGTCCGTACGTGTTCCTGTGCATGCCCACGCGTGGTCATGTGCGCGGGGCAGAGCGCGCCAGCCGTGTCCTTCTCCTGATTTTCAGTGTGTGCCCGTGTCCATCTGTGGCTCTGTATGCTGCCGGCTGCCCGGGCATCGCTGCGGGGCCTTGGCCTGGGCGGCTGCGGGCTCAGCCGTGACCCTGTGTGTCTGTGTGGGGCTGCAGCCAGCTGTGTGCAGCGGGCTCTGCCCTGACCGTGCTGGGGCTGCTCCACGGGATGCGAGTCCAGACAGCCCGCCTGTCTCCGTCTGCCGAAAGAGGGAAGATGGAGAAGGTACCGCACGGTGCCAGGCATTTTTTCTTCATAAACAAGGGTATTTGGGGCCAATTGGAGCATGAATAATTCCCGCGGCAGCCAATGGTTGAGTGCCGGCTCCATCGCGGCGCTCGCCTGCAATGGAGGCCAAACCTGCCGAGGGGGAAGGGCGAGGGAGGGCTTAGCGCAGGGCTGGGGCTCCGCTATAAATCCCGGCGAGGGGCTGAGCCAGCGCAGAGCTCTGCTTCGCCCAGGCGGCTGTCTTACCGTGCCCCACACCGGGACCTCCGGCTTGGCCCACACTACCTGAGCATCCTCGTCCGCCCAGTTCCTCACCATGCCAGAGTGCTGGGATGGGGTAGGTACCGCCGTTCCCGTGCTTGCTGCCCTCCCTTCCCGGGTGTTTTCCTGCCCCAGTGTCTCTCTGCTTGCCCAGGCTGGGCCTTTGCACCCAGCAGGGCTCGGCGTGGGGCAGGCAGGCATTGGGGCAGGGAGGACCCGCTGCTGGGGAGCCCTTCCTTCTCCCAGCCCTGCTGCCGCATCCCTGATGTGCTGCAGGTTTTGGGGACGCATTGTCCTTGAGCATGTCCTCCCCGAGCCCGGCAGAGATGCTGTGCCGAGGCTGAGGGTGAGCAGCTGTGGCCCGTGCTGGGGTTGTGTGCTGATGGGGGGCACAGTGCCCCTTGCCCACCCCCTGGGCTGCAGAGGGAGAGGGTCTCTGGCTGTTTTGAAGCAACCCCTTGGTTGCTTTCTGGCCTCTGCGGTGATGGCAACACCTGATGGCAACAGGCTTTGTGTGTGGGGGTGAGTGAGTTGGGAGCACTGCAGCGGTGAGCAGGTAGCCTGGACATGGATGGGCTCTGTCAGACACCTATGGGTGCTGTGAGCCCCACGCCCCTCCTCGCTGGGGCTGCGGGTTTTCTGTGCCCCTCTCTCCTTGCTGCCTGCATCCCCTGCATCCCAAGCCTCTTCCCCCAGCGAGCATCCCTGCGGCAAAGGGCAGGGCTGTGGTACCCAGCGGTGCTGCAGAGGCTGCACCATGGGCAGGATGTGCCTGGCTTGGCAGGGGGCGGGGGGCAGGAGGGAGCAGTGCTGAGCAGGGATCCACTACCTTGGGCATGTGATTTTGGGGTAGGATTGAAAGCTGAGCCTGTTGGGGCTGTGATGGGTACCATGGGCATGGTGATGGCAAGGAGGCAGCCCTGTGCCCAGGATCAGACCATACAGATGCCTCCTGCTCTGTGACCTTGGGCCAGGCCCTTCCTCTGCCTCAGTCTCCCAATCTGTTGTTGCAGAGGGATGTCACTGCTCATGGACTTCTGCCTGGTGCAGCTGCAGGGGGTGGAGGGACAGCTGTGGATGAGGGCTGGGGTCAGGGTGCCCTTGGGAGCCAAGAGATGTCTCCACAGAGCCCTGGATCTGCCTTTGGGCGCTGTGGTCCCCCAGGGACAGCAGGTCTCAGTGAGGGGAGGCACTGCAGTGAGGAGACCCCATCCTCAGGCGGTTCCTCCCACCCGAGGCCCGTGTCCTTCAGAGTCCTTGGTGGCGTGTAACCCGCGTGAGCATCCACGTACCTGCTCCCCTCCCACCAGCCCGTCCATGGGGCTGCCAGTGCCAGCAGCGAGGACCATGATGCTTGGGCACCCTGCCATCATCCCCTGCCCTGCCCTGCTCGGCACATGATGCTCCTGCACCCACCAGATCCCAGCCTCGAGGTCACTGCCGCTGGACTGGCTGGCAGGCACAGGCATCTGGAGGGGACCTCCGGTCCCTTGTCCTTGGGGTGCACCTGGGCTCAGGTTCTGATGCTGGCTGGGAACAAGGGCCAGGATGTCAAGGCTGGAGTCCTCCTAGACAGGGAAACTGAGGCACGTGGTAATATTCATCTCTGTATGGGGGCACTGCCATTTCAGACCGGGGTTTTACAGTTACTTTACCTGTAATTTTGGGATCAGGTTGCAGCATTTCCTGGAGTGCTGCCCAGGGTCTGACCTCTGCCCGTTTGTCCCAGATTGAATCTGCACCCAACTGGGCCATGCTGTGAACCCCTACTCCGTTGCCAAAATTTCCTCAGCCTCAAGCCCTTGAAGATCTCTCCTGTCCTGTGGTCCACCTGTCCCATCCTATTATCCTCCTCTCTCAAGCCCTCTTGGATCCATCCCTCGATACCATCCTGTGATCCCGTCCCGTGATACACATGTCCAATCCTACATCCTATGATCCCATCCTATGATCCTATCCAAAGTCTTCCCTTCCCGAGTTGATGGAGGCAGTGAGCACTTGTATGTGATTTGTCCTGCTTTCTGCCCCCTCTGGGATGCCCAGAGCAAATTTTTTTCCTGGGACAGCTGCTCCTCTTTCCCGTGTCTTCCCATGGGACCCAGCCATGTGGGGAAGCAGCAGAGAAGGGTGTGATGGTGGGGCAGGAGAGGATGAAAGGATGTCCTAGGGCAGGTGGGCATCACCCCATCTCTCCTCTTCCCCAGGAACATGACATTGAGACCCCCTACGGGCTGCTGCACGTGGTCATCCGGGGCTCTCCCAAGGGGAACCGCCCGGCCATCCTGACGTACCACGATGTGGGCCTCAACCGTGAGTGCTGCTCCTGGGCTCGGGGTGCAGGGCAGGCAGGGGTGAGCCCAAGGCTCCATGGGGTGCCAGGACATCGCCCCTGGCTCAGCTTCTTTGCCTCTGCTCACGGCTGCACTGGGTTCCCCCAGGCATCTGAAAGCACCAGGGGAGTTTGGATGCTCAGCTGGACACGCAGCCCAGGCCAGGCACAGCCAGGAGTGCTTGGCCACCTAGGTGCTGGCTGCCTGCCTGCCCGTCCCAGGCAGGGATGGGACATGGGGGATGCTGGGCTGGTCCTCACTGCCGCCGCCAGCCCGTTGGTATTCAGAGCATGGACCCAGCTGGCAGCAGGGCATAGTGGGGGACAAAAGAGACTGGGAATAGCAGGGAAGGAGGGACCCCGAGCTGAGGCTGTGGCGTGGAGATGCTGCACTTGCTGTCAGCCTGCAGCCCTGGACCTGCACCCCAGAGCCCTGTCCTGGGCTGTGCCCTCCAGCTGAGCCAGGAGGCCCAATTCCCTGTGAGTGGGGAGAAGCATCTCCCGCTCCGCTGGCGGCTGAGTCACTGACACGCTGCTGAGCTGTGTCACCATTGCAGCAGCTCTGGCTGCTCAGCTGCACGTCATGCTGGCTGCAAAGGGCCTTACAACTGCCTCACCCCCACGTTTTGGGAGGGATGTCCCAGCACTGATGCCATGGGACAGGACCTGTCCAAGCCCAGGCAGTGTCTGTATCCCACTGCAGTGGTGGGGTCTTGTCCACGGCAGCACTGGGGATGTTTCTTCGACTCTTTCCAAGCAGGGAGATTTGCAGCTGTTCCTCAAATTTCGTGTTTGCTTGAGCCCTTTCTGGGGATTTTGGACTGGGCTAATACCCCAGGCTGCTAATCCTGCTGCCCACTGGGTGGTCTTGCAGTCCTGGGCTTTGCATTCCCCAGTCCCATCCTTCTGAGGCTCACCAATGAGGTCACCCCAAACTCCTTATTCTCCTGGCTGTGTCTGTCCATCCCCGTGCCTCCTGACACCTGGAGGGATGCAGCCCTTGCTAACAGTAGTTGTGGTCCCTGCTGTAAGGATGAGGAGCCTGGAGGGAAAGGGATGGGATGGCTTTGGTGGCATGTCACCTCCTGCCTGAAGGGCAGTGGGAGGGTGGGCAGCTTCTGTCCATGCTCCCCTGGCCCACCAGGCCCTGGTGTCAGGGTGTTTGGTCTCTGATACCCACCTGCCCTTTGACAGACAAGCTTTGTTTCAACACCTTCTTCAACTATGAGGACATGCAGGAGATCACGAAGCACTTTGTGGTGTGCCACGTGGATGCGCCGGGCCAGCAGGCAGGAGCCTCACAGTTCCCTCAGGGGTAGGTGCCAGCTTCAGGGGCTCACTGTGCCTGCTGGGATGTCACCTCCCTGCCCCTTGGGTTGTTGCTGCCTGGCAGTTGTGCCCTGCCTGTGGGTTTTTCCAAACTGTGCCAAAGCCTGTGGCAGACGAGTGGCCCAGGGTAGGCAGCATGGTGGTTTGCAGGTGGGTGGCATTTCCCTGCCCATTTCAGGCAGCCCAGCTGCCCTGTCCCAGACACCCTGCTCTGAACAGTTCCATAACCACCATCCTGTGCCTCCCTGTGCCACAGGTACCAGTACCCATCCATGGACCAGCTGGCTGCCATGTTACCCAGTGTGGTGCAGCATTTCGGGTGAGTCAGCCTCTCTTCTATGGCTGCTGGCTGAGGGTCCTGGGCAGGGAGGTGGGAAGAAGGCAAGGGTTTGGGGCTGGGGGAGTTGTCCCTGTAAACTGGCATCCTGCAAGTCTTCTTGCTGTGGGTGCAGGGGTGTCCCAGGGAACATGTGTTGGAGCCCACTGTCCCCTCATATGGACCTCTCCGTATTTCCAGGTTCAAGTACGTGATCGGGATTGGTGTTGGGGCAGGAGCCTACGTGCTGGCCAAGTTTGCGGTGAGCCTGGGGCTGGGATGGGCTGGCCCTGAGTTGCTTGTAGCTGCTGTCAGCCCAGGGCGTGGGGAAGAGCAGGAGCTGATACCTCCAGGCAGTCCCTGCTGCTGCAAAGGCTCCTGGAGGGTTGGGGGACCCAGGATGGCAGTGCCATGGCCACGGTGGCTGGGCAGTCTCTCCACAGGTCTCCTGTTTCTCCCAGGACAGGGTCACATCAGCTCCATGCAATCCTGTGCAGTGGCTCTGGTGGGGGGCTGCCCAGGGCACATCTTCCCTCCCCTCTAAGCCTCTCCCCTCTTGCTCACTGCAGCTCATCTTCCCTGACCTGGTTGAAGGGCTGGTCCTTATGAACATCGACCCCAACGGCAAAGGCTGGATTGACTGGGCAGCTGCCAAGGTGGGCAGGGCCCCGACCCCTCCTCCCAGTCCTGGCGGCTTCCTGGGGCAGGAGGCAGCCACGGGCAGTGCCGTAACTCCCTGTGCTCCCTCCACAGCTCTCTGGCCTCACCAGCACGCTGCCAGACATCGTCCTGTCCCACCTGTTCAGCCAGGTAAGGCTGTGCATCCTGCCAGGCCCCTGCCACCAGCCCCCCGGCCCAACATCCAGCTGGGTCACCCAGGCTGTGCCCTGCCAGGTGCCACAGTGCCACTGGACCTGTCCCCTGCACAGGGTTGGGCTTAGTCAAGCCCTGCCTGGTCTGAGGCTTAACCTTGATGAGTGTGTGACTCGTGCCCATGTTCCACCTGGGTGTGCTGCCTGCAGCACCACCGTGCCCAGCTGCATTGCCCAGCATCCTCCTCCTCATTCCTGCTGGCTGGCATGGCATGGGCAGGACTGGGGGAGCAGGGTGTCTCCCCAGCACCTGCCCTGATCTCCATGCCCTGCTGGCACAGGAAGAGCTGATGAACAACACGGAGCTGGTGCAGAGTTACCGGCAGCAGATTGGCAGTGTGGTGAACCAGTTCAACCTCCAGCTCTTCCTCAACATGTACAACAGGTGAGTGCTCCAGGCAGCCCTGCTGCTGGGCTGTGTCCCTGTCTGTGCCAGGGAGAGGGGCTGCAGTGCTGGTGGGTGGCTCTGAGGTCACTGTGGGAACCCAGACCCTTCTGGATGCTGTCATCACCCTCCAGTGCATGCAGGCAGCAGTGCGAAGTTGTGTGCCACTGCTGCCTGGGCATGAGGGAGTGGTGGTACCTGTGCCAGAGCCTTGCCATGTCCCAGAGCCCACTGCCATGGGAACACATTGCCATGTCTCCTCCTGCACTGGGTGCTGGCACAGGCCTGGGAAAGGGGGCAGAGATGCTGTCCCATGCATGCAGGGGGTTGGGAGCCCTGCCACTCTGATGGGTGCTGCATCCCGTGGCACAGACTCTGCTTGGGCCAGGGCAGAGATGGCCATAGCATCCTCCATGCACAAGGTGCCGGGACAGCAGGGCTGGGTGCTGCTTCTTGAGGCTGGCAGTGGCCTGATTCTTGTGCTATGGCATCAGTAGTGACATCTGCCCATGGGCTCACACTGGCCTTCTTTCTCCTCCATCAGCCGCAGGGACCTGGACATCAACCGGCCTGGGACTGTGCCCAACGCCAAGACGCTGCGGTAAGAGTCACGCCAGCAAGTCATAGAGGGGTCCCGGGGCAGTGGGATTCGCCCAGGCCAAACCCTGACCAGGCCCCTTTCTCCTCTCACTTCCAGCTGCCCTGTGATGCTGGTGGTCGGAGACAACGCGCCTGCTGAGGAGGGGGTGGTGAGTGACAGGGCAGCGCCTGCAGGGCGGCAGGCGGGCGATGCCCACGCGCGGGCACGCACATGTTCCCTGCCTGCTCAGACACACGGCAGCGCCCTGGAGCAGGGGCGTGCTCGTGTGCCAACCCACCTGCTCGTGTGGGCACCTGCGCACAAGCAGCTGTGTGGGGTTGCCACACCTGGAAAACTTCCCCTTCTTCGTACGCCCAGATGTGCTCACGCTGTGCACGCTCGGATGTGTCGGCACACGGGCACGCTCCCTGCTCGGCCACGGGCACCCACACAGCCTCTGGTGCACACCCACGTGGTTGTCCACCCTTGCACATCAGCCACAGGTAGAGTGCAGGTGGCCACGTTTGTAGGGAACGTGTAACTGCACGCACACAACTCTCCTCTGTCACATGCATGCTCGTGTGCGTGTACACACGGGTGTGACACAGAATGCCTCACCAGTCCCCTCACCTCCTGTTCCAGCCTCCACCCTTGCCCAGATTGACAGGAGGAAAGTCCCCTGTGTCCCATGGCAGGGGATGGTGGTCCTGCAGGCTTAGTGCTCACCTAGTGCCCTGTCTCCTCCTGGCTGAGATGGGATTTGCCAGCTGGAATGCTGTGGGCCAGTGGTGGTACATGTGGACAACTTCTGCTTGGCTTCTGGCTTCCTAGGGTGCTAATAACATCTCTCCTGCCTGCAGGTGGAGTGTAACTCCAAGCTGGATCCCACCAACACCACATTCCTGAAGGTAGGCTGGTGGCAAGGGGCAGCCAGGACGTCCCTGCTGCCTATGAAGTGCCCCATTGCCTTCTGCCCCAGGGCTGCAGGGTGTCCCCACCGACCCATTCCAGGTCTATCATGGCCCTTGGAGCTGGGGGTGTATGGGGAGAGCTGGGTGACCCCAGCAGTGGCATCCTGCCAGTGGGTACTGGGGGATGGTGGGCAGTACAGGCACCCTCCCAAACTAAGCAGGACCTTCTCTTTGCAGATGGCTGACTCCGGTGGGCTGCCCCAGGTCACACAGGTGAGCCTTCACAATTTCCCCAGTTAACTGGGCATACTGGGCCCTAAGGCATGCACTGGTGCTGTCCCTGGCTAGCTGGGGATGGGCTGATGAGGGCATAAGGGTCTCAGACTGGGGCTGCCAGAAGCAGCTCAGGGTTGAACGGGGATCTCGGCCTCGGTGCTACCTCAGCTCAGCTCAGCCTGCTCTCTCCCTACAGCCAGGCAAGCTGACCGAAGCCTTCAAGTACTTCCTGCAAGGCATGGGCTACAGTGAGTGCCGGGGCTGGGCGTGGGACTGGTGTGGGTCTGTGTGTGCTGACCTGCTGCAGGAGAGGAGCCTGGCACCGCTGCGTGTCTGTCCTCGTGGAGAGCTGCCCGTGTGTGTGTGGCACCGTGTGTGCAGCTGTGGAAGGGGTCTGTTTGAGTGTCCCCAGGGGCGTGGGGTGTACAGGCTCTGTGTGCACACAGATGTGTGTACAAGGGCTCCGTGTCTACATGTGTGTGTGTCAGGCTCCCTGTGAAGGTGTGCACGTGTGTGTGTGTGTTTGTGTGTGGGCATGCACGAGCAGGGGCTGTGTGTGTGCAACAAAGACAAGCAGAGCCCACGTGCAGAAGTCTGTGTGCGTGTGTGTGTGCACAGTTCATGACCACGTGTGTGTGTGTGTGTGTGTTTATAGCTGTGTGTGCATGCATGCCAAAGTCCACGTGCACGTGTGTGTGTGTGTGTTTGCAGGTCTGTTGCACGTGTGTGTGTGTGTCTGTGTGCAGTCCGTGTGCGCAGGGACAGCTCCGTGTGCAGGCACACGTGGGCTGGGCAGGGGCTCCTGGCCCAGCGGAGCAGCCAGCAGGGCTGACACTCTCTCTCTGCCCTCCCTGCCCTTCTCCTGCCCCTGCCAGTCACCCACCTGAAGGATCGGAGGTTGAGTGGAGGCACAGGTACCGCTCAGTGCTGCTCGGCCCGTGCCCGCTGCTGCATGGTGCCTGCCTGGCCTGTGCCCTCGAGCTGCCCGGGCACCTTCGGGAGCAGCCTGGGTGCAGGACCGGCCCTTCCCAGCCGGATGCCCACTGCCTCGCTCCGCTTTGCCTGAGAAGGCACCCTGAGCCAGGGCTGGGGGCTGAGAAATGGCATTTGGAGAATTCCCCCTCCATGCAGGCACAGCCTTGGCAGCGTGCCCACTGTGCCCTCCTCCAGGTGGGCCAGGAGCCGTGGCCACCGGCCATCCCGTCTGGGGGAGGGTGTCACCTTCCCTGCACACCCCGGGCAGCCAGGGGAGCTCCGATCCCAGCTCACTCCTTTCCTGGAGTGTGGTGGTCAGGGGGTCCCCACTGCCTGATGCCCAGAGGTTGCATGCCCAGGAGTGAGCCCGGTGTGCAGCCTGCCCCAGAGCACCCCTGCCCTGCTGTCCCTTACCAGCCTGGAGCTGCTCATGTTGTCACAGCACCGCTTGCTGCAAGCTTGCGCTCAGGCTCAATTGCATCGGGGAGCAGGGCTGGTGGCAATGTTGGCTCAGGTCCCTCAGGTTTTCAGAGGGATCTGAGCACCCTGGCCGTCTCTCTGTGCCCGTGCAGTGCCATCTGCCAGCATGACCCGCCTGGCACGCTCCCGCACGGCCTCCCTCACCAGCGCCAGCTCCGTGGATGGCACCCGCCCACGTGCCTGCACCCACTCGGAGAGCTCCGAGGCCATGGGGCAGATCAACCACACCATGGAGGTGTCGTGCTGAGGTCCACGCCCGCCGCCGATGTCTCCTTCAGAGCCATCTCCCATCCGTCAGCATCCCGCCAGCACCCACCCGCCCCGTGGACATCCTCCACCAGGGCCCTCGCTTCTTTGGGGTCAATTTGTCTTCTTTGCCGTTGGCCTCATCCCCTTGTCTGGTACAGGAGAAGGAGAGGGGCTTCATCCAGCAGTCACACATGGTTCTGCATTGGTCCTCACCCTCCCTAGCATCGGCTTGGCCCCGGCTTGGGAGGGTGGGTGGCAGGGGGACAGGGCCAGGATGGGGTAGCAGGATCAGGGTGGTGAGATGGGGACAGGATGTTGGAATGGGACGGGATGAAGGGATGAGACAGCACGTGGAGAGAACACAGGAGGTAGGTTGGTCTCCCAAGTTCAGCTGATGGCTGATGAAGTCAAAAGGAAGACAGGAACAGGGAGCAGCGCTTACTGGGAGGTCACTGGTCTGTTCCTAGGGATGCAGTTTCCATTTCTCCCTGATGGCCCTCTCTAGGGAGAGCTAGCATGGGATCCCCCAGCACACCCAGGACCTGCTACCCCAGAGCTGGCTGAGCCTCGTGAGAAATCACATCCCAAACTGTCCCTTCGCCCTGGTTATGTACCTTGAGGGCTGCCCTGGGGCAAGTGAAGAGGGGTCAGCCCTACTCCAGAAGCTGTCAGGGCAGGAGGGTGGCAAGAGTGTCCCCCTGCCTCTGCCCATGCCCTCACCTGTGGTGGCACTTCCTTCGTCCCTTGTTGCAAGAAGGACAATTACCGCCTGCCACCAAAAATGCACTGGGGAGGGGGGAATTGGCTGGCTTGGCCCCTGCCACACTGTCAGTTCCACTCCCAGCTCTTGGGCTGAGCCCGCCAGGGTCCAGAGGCCACTGTTTTTGGGGATGTCACACAGCAAATCCCACCTCAAGTTTTGCCACAACCCGTGGGTGCCATCACCGTGGAGCCATTAGCAATAAGACGAGACACTCCCCCCGCCATGCTTGGGAGCCCTCAGCACCCTCTGCCCCGCAGGGTGCCTCACCGCAAGGTGCCGGCAGTGTGGGGTGACCCCTGGGATGTGGGGAGCACTCCATGGTCTGGCTTTGCCCACACAGCTGGCCAGACCCCCCATGGCTCCCCAAATCCACACCCCGCACCTCCAGCATTTTGCCTGCGCACTGAGCGGGGCGTCTCTCAAGGGCTTAGCTCCCCCCGGGCCGTGGGGCCCCATCCGGCCACCAAATCCAGGTGGCTCTTGCCTCTCACACTCGGCATGGAGACCCCTGTCATCACATAACCCCAGTGATGGCCACCCAGCCTCAGCAGTGCCCAGCCCCTCCTGTGCCCGCTGTGAGGTACAGGAGGGATGGCCCCGGCTCTGGTGATGGGTGCCCAGGTCTCTGTAGGTGGTCCATGGGGGACCTGAGCAGGGAACCCACCAGGTGCCACCATCTGGGCGAGCAGAACCAGCCCACTGGAAGCAGGTCCCACCCAGCCCCACAAGAGCATTCTACCCCCCAGACACCATCCCTGCTCCCCAGTGAAGGGCACAGAGGTCCTGGGGCTCCCAGCGGGTGTATGAGGGCTTTTGGCCCTGAGACCCGTGCCCCACCTGACCCCTCCCATAGTAAAAGGCCACCCCAAAACACCAGTGTCCCCCTTTGTCCCCCACTTTGTTCTGCTGTGTGCTTCCTTCTTGGTGTGACTGAAAGCTACGTAGCTCCTTTTTATGGTAGATACCGCTGCGATCTCTTGTTTTCTCAGCGTGTCCTTCCAGATGATATATATATATAAATACCTATACATAATATATATATAAGGGTTTGCCCAGTCCCTGACCTTTTTGGGTTCACTCCTCCTCGCATTCTTGTCCAAGCAGTGCCGTGTGGTTTCCCTGGAGGTGGTGTGGCCGTGCTCGCCTTCAGTTCCTCACCTTGGTTTTGTTGGTTGGTTGGTTTTCCCTGGTGGTTTGTTCTTTTGATTTTTGTTGGTTTTCCTTTTTTTTCCCAGTCACAGCAGAATTTAACACATTTTCCTGTCTGAGTGCAGCCTGGTTTTGTCACAGTGGCATCGAGGCTGCAGCACTCGTGAGACAGCAATATGTAAACCGGATTTAACTAACCTGTTGCTATAGAGAGGAGTTACTGTGTTGGAAATAAACCAACAAACTAATAAAGATGTTAAGAACCTGCTGTGCTCTTTACAACATGCTGCAGGGAAATGGGTCTGAGCCCACCTGGGGCCTGCCAGCAGAGAGCTGGCAGGCACAGAGGACAAGGGGGACACACCTTGGCCACCAACCCCACTAGTGATGCCCACGGAAGAGAGCCCAGGACCCCAGGGAGGGTACACATTGGGGGAAGCTGCGGGGTGCTTTGGGTTTGGGGTAGCCAGGAGTGGATGGAGCCTGGAAAGCTGCCAGTTGTAGCCCAATAAGGTTGGATCCAAGGGATGTCCACTGGGGAAGAAAAGATCTGTGGCCGCATAGCTCTGGGAATAAGCAGGGTGCTTGGGAGATCCTGCATCCCTGTCCACTGCCAGGACCCCTGTTTGTCTCCCCATCAAGGTCTGAGTGTCCCAGGCCATAGCCCTTTCCAAGTGCATGAAGTTCTTCCTGGAAAGGACCCTGTCCCTACATCCTAGTCCTTGTCCCTGCTCGAGTGTGTCAGTGTCTGCCTTGTGCTGGGTCACTCCAGACTGGTCCCAGTCCCTGAAGAGGGTCCCAGAGCCAAAGCATGGAGAATGTGGCTGTGTAGTCCACACTCATGGTTGCCTGGGGTGGGCAGAGAAAGCCTGGACACGTGGGGAGGGAATGCAAACAGCCAAGTCTGAGCCGAGGCATGGGCAGGCAGCCCAGGAGCCTTTCCTGGCTGGTTTGGTTCTGCTGGTCAGGGTGAGCCTCATCTGGGGGATGGAGCACACTGCACACAGCCTTACCACTGAAATGCACCCTTGTCACTGACATGCAGTAATGCTGTATGTGTCCAGGGCATAATGCATGCTAAATGCTGCACAGATGGCTGGGATAGGATGTCAGACAAACGATTTCCAACTTCCCACTGAATGCAATTCATGGAGTGCTGGATGCTGAATACTGACAGACTTCAACAGGAAGAAAACTAACAACTACATATCCCTACAGTACTACTGCTAGATTAAAACTCTGTACTTCAGATATTAGCCTAAATAACCTATTTTTTTGGGACCTGGCCCATCTCACCACTTTGTTACCTTTCCTTGGACCAGAAGCAAGTTTCCCTTCCCATATGTTTACCCAAGAAAATATGGTCACAGCTTTTTTTAATACTGCCAGTAATACTCGCATGAGAACAGGCTGTTGATGATGATGCATGAGTTTTTATTTCTAGCAGGAGGAGATCATTTAGTACGTGTAATCCCTCGGGGGAACCTGCAAAGCAACGGGAGCAGTGAAAAAATTCAGGCTGCTTTTTCTGGCCAGATACGGATGCCATTAGTGGGGAGTGAGGGAGCCATGTAGGTCAGTGTCTCAAATAGTGCATGAAAATTCGACTTAAAGGGTCAGAGCCTGCGGTGCATCTGTGAGGCTGCACTGCCACCTGGTGCGGTCTGCAGCGCTCACAGCCTCTGCCCAGCGTCGCCTTTGCCTTGGTTTTCGCTTAAAACACCTGCTAAAGGACAGCAATGCTGTTACAAACGCTGACTGTTGGGTTTGGTTATGTGAACGGATAGGAATATGACAACACACGGGTACGGGAATCAGAAGCAGCTGAGCAATGGTGACAGCCATTCCCTCTCCATCTGTCACAGCTGCACCGGGGAGGGGGCTTCAGCTGCCAGGACACAGTTACTGCAGATTACTGCCAACTCACGGAATGCTTCAGCCTTTGCAGCTGACGGTGCTGTGTCACCAGGTGAGCCAACCTGGAACCTCCCAGGTAGGTGTTAGTACAGCCAGGTACTTCTCTCCAGCCAGGCCTTCTTCAACAAGGATCCCTGACTAATGAGGAAGAGTCTCATCCCCGAAATGAGGTGGTGACAGCTAAGGGCAAAAAGCTTAAAGAACAGTTAATTTCCCATTGCTTCCCAGGGCCTCGCTGTATTCATGCCTCTCTCTGAAAACAGAGAGCTGGAAGCACTTAATGCCCCCAAAATCACAGAACTGTTCAGATGGGAAGGGACCTTTGGAGATCATGCATTCCAATCCCCCGACCAAGGCAGAGTCACCTGGAGCAGGTGGCACAGGAACGTGTCCAGGTGGGTTTTGAGTGTCTCCAGAGAGGGAGAATCCATGAGCTTCCTGGGCAGCTGTTCCGGTGCTCTGCCACCCTCCATGTAAAGAAGTCCTTCCTCATGTTGAGGTGGAACTTTTGTTTTAGTTTATGGCCATTGCTCCTAGTCCTGCTGCTGGGCACCACCACCAAGTGTCTGGTACCGCACTCTCGGCACCCGCCTATGAGATGCTTATGTGCACTAATGAGATCCTCTCTCAGTTGTCTCCCTCGTACTGAAGACCCCAGAACTGGACAGAGCACACCAGACGTGCCTCACTAGGGCTGAGCAGAGCGGCCTAAACCCCTGCGATTCCTGTGCCGAGCTCAGCCGGAGCCCCTAGTGGTGTCCATCCCCTGGTGGTGTCCATCCCCCCGGTGACCGGAGTGACCCCGCCGCACGGGGCGATGCCGCGGGAACTACAGCTCCCATGGTGCCGCGGGGCCGGGCGGAAGCGGGGCCGCGCCGAGCTCATGGCTGCGCTCAAGTACGCGGGGCTGGAGGACACGGACAGCGAGGAGGAGCTGCCGCCGGGCTGGGAGGAGCGCACCACCAAGGACGGCTGGGTTTACTACGCCAAGTAAGGGCGGGCGCGGGGCGAACCCGCTGGGAGCGCTCTGACCTCCTGCCCGCCCCGGGGCAGCGTCTGCGGAGCCGCCCCCGAGCGCGGGTGCGGAGCAGGACCCGCCGCTTCCCCCGCCGCGGGGCTGGGGCGGCGGGAGCGGGGTGCGGGTGGTGCGGGGGCTGTGTGCGGTGCCCGCCCGGCTCCGGGGAACGCTGGGCTGGGTGTGCGGGACGGGCTGTGGCAGCCACAGCCGCCCCTGCTGAGCCCCTCGGAGCGGTGCTGAGCCACCGCCACCCGCCCCGTGTGGGAGCGATGCTGGAGCCGCTCGTGGCAGCGGCCGGGAGCCGTCCCAGAGCTGTTTCAGTGCACCTCAGGGCTCCGTGGGCGATCTTTATGCATTCTGGTTAAGCCTTACACAATACGGCAGATTGGTCGGTTTTCTTCTGGTCCGATGGAAGTTAAAAGCCGTGCGTGCTGTTCCTCAGCTCTTCAGTACGCCTTGGGCAAGAGGTAAAGAATCGCATTTAGCACCCTCTGCCCGTGCCACTGGACGTGATTCCATCCTCCCAGGTTACCAAGGGGATGTGCTGCAGGATGAACTAACTCGGTAGAATATACGTTTATACGCTTTCTCCTCTCATGCGGTTTCTGTAGCCGTGCTGATCCTGGGATCCCCTTCGGTCCGTTTAAAGCTACAAGATTTATTCTCTTCCACAAAAAGGTGGAACAGTAGGGTTCATTCTCACCCGTGGTGAGTCGGCCTCTTCCTCCCAAGTTCTGCGCTTATAAACACTGGGCAGAATGCTTTAGTTTATCCACACCTTGTTTGTAAACACTCCAGTTTCTCTCTAGGTGTTTGTTTTCCTTAGGTCAATTTCCTGTATACTTCCTTTGACTTCAAAAGCTCGCTCAGGAAGGAATCACTTGGTAAAAGTAACCAACCTATGAAATAAGGTATTACTGAGCAGAATTGTTACACCATCAGTTCAACAGGTCAGTTTCTGAACTCTTGTGAAACTGGACCAGTTCAATTTAATGACATAACATGAATATATCTTTACTGTCTGAAAATCTCTCCCACTGTGTCTAAAAATATATTGGACATGAAGAGGTGTTGCACTGTTGCTGCCTTTATTATACAGTCTGTATGTGTGATACTTCTGCATATTCTGGGAATTTATTTTAAACCAGTATGAACTTTTAGCTGGAATAAGATTATTTTAGTTTAAGACTGTGGTTTAAGACTCCAGGACAAAACTTCTAAAAGTGTTTATGATGAGTTAGGTGTGCACACAGGCGGACAGCATTTGTTTGTCAGGCTGCTGTAATTTGGTTCAATAGCTCCTATTTTCAGGTCACACAGGTGCATTTGTCTAGTCTCAGCTCCCCAGCTGTGGTCCCTGCAATACCATGTGCTGTCACTGTGGGGTTGCTGTAAGAAGGAAAAGTTGCTTGTGTTGTGTTTAAATTGCTGTTGGGCCTGTAGGTTATTTGTGGTTATTTGTGTGCTATTTATTGCTGTTGTCACTCTTTATTTTACACTTGGGCAGCTATCAATTTGGACACTCAATTAATCCCTGCCTGACTCTTAAAACTTGGTTGTTATTTAAAAATACTTAATGAAAGGTGAGATTTTAATATCCAACGTGATCTCAGCACTTTGGTTATTTTAAGACCTTGTTTATGTGCACATCACTTTGATTATTAGTCTATAGTGCAAAAAGTCTTATGATGGAATATTTTAATTCTGCTAGTGATTTAAATGATTAAAGTCTCTAAATTAGAAGAAAAGATGGGATACCATTGTTATGCATATTAAATAAATATCCTGCTAGTCAAGGCCTGTGGATAAACTTATCTGTCCGAAGCTACAATTGCTCATGTAGAAGTCCAACTTACTTATGTTATACTCTGCAAATCAATGTTGTTAGGCAGGAGTTTTAGAAAGGTGCTTTTGTAATTTGAAGACTTTCTAATATTATTACTATTAGTTTGAGATAAATTCTTTTCTAGCTTCTTTCTTCCTTATTTCTGCCAAGGATCATCATCTTTTTGAGGTGTTTTCTGAGTCTGCTAATGTTATTTTTTTAATGAGTTTTTGGGTTTTTATCTTCTCATAAGCAACAAAACTTGGATTGGAAGTCAAACATTTTTTTGAATTTTTATAGCCTCCTGTGCTCTCTGGTTAGTTACTTTCAGAACTGTGGCGATATTTTGAATTACATCAGGAAGATTATTAGGAAATTTTTAAAATCTTAAAACTTTTTCTTTTCCTGCAGCCACCTAGAAGAAAAAACGCAGTGGGAACATCCTAAGTCTGGGAAGAGGAAACGTGTTGCAGGAGGTTTGTGTTAAACTTTTGTAATGAAATGGGATTATGTTACAAACATTTAGTTCTTCCACAAACTCCAACTGATGTCATTTTGATCTCCTAGTTGTCACTAATCACCTAGGCTGAGCTTGCAGAAAACATCTGATTTCTGTGGGGTTTTACCCCTGTGACTGTAGAGTGATCTGTGTAGAGTTATCACTTTGCAGTTTTATGGTTTTCCTGTATTGCTCCATAAAGCCAAAGTACTAATTCCAGGTTACAGGGTTTGTTTTAGTGTGGCCTGTAAAGCATATAGTCCAAAGCTGGAGTTCTGTGTTCCTGGTGTCCATCAGGTAATATTTATGGTTGGATTATATTCTTCAAAGAATGTGTTTCATCAAGGAATATCCCTGGCTCAGAAGGAAGCCTCATTAGTTTTCATTTTACCTGTTTCCCCCAACTCATTTGAATATTTGTGCCAGAACAGAAGGCAGACAGTGTTGCAGGACACTTCCAGAGGAAAATGACTTCTCAAGGGTCTTAGATCAGTGCCTTAAATCAAATCTTTCCAGAAGCTTCTGTACCTGGGGGTACTACACTGTTGGCAAGCCATGTTGCTTTTGGCATTGGTAATCTGACTATGAGTGGAACGTTTTCAGTAAATCTTAAATCAATCACAGTGAAATGAGTACTTTCAAGCCAGGATTAGAAATACTGTGAATGCCATGTGCTAGGTACTTCTGTAGAATCTTTTATATAAGAATTTGTTATGGAAAGATTTGTCATTTTTGTTCTTTTGTCTATCCTTCCAACTTCATTAAATCATTTAGGTTTGATTTATTGTATCTCATGCCCACTTGAGGGCTCTGATCTTTCAACTCTTGGTATGTGTTACACATAACTTTTCCTGTGTATTTTTGCTTTTTAGCAGGGGTAGATACTGAACTGTGAGTAGTATAGCTGTGCTTGGAATGTGCTTGGAAGCATGATTGCATTTTGCTGGGGTTTTTTTTGTGCTATAACACGAATTAATCTTTATAAGGATTTTTTTAGATTGTCTTTTTACTTAACCTGCCAGTTGTTACACTTGTACCAGATCTTCTGTGTGTTGTACTTCTATGGGAGAGCAACTGTGTGTGATCAGGGAAGCAATCCTTCTTTCAAGTTCTGATACTCAAGGGCAGCAGGTAGCTGCACCACCTACAGAAATAATGCAGAATTGTGTCTCGTCAGTCTGAGAAATCACTTAAACTTCAAATTGAAGAGTATTCTAATGCCTGAAGATAATGTTTTATATGCTTCCTAGATCTACCATATGGATGGGAGCAGGAGACTGATGAAAATGGACAAGTCTATTTTGTAGAGTAAGTATCTCAAATTGCAGAGCATGTTGAAGGAGGACAGCTGGGTTACATGCTGAGTAGCCTTTTGAGTTATGATACTGTGACAATATCAGCTGGAAAGACAAAGAGATTAATAAATACAGCTTCAGAATCCATATGCAGATATTGCAGTGTCTGCTGTTTCAAGGAGAAGTGTGGGGTCCTTTTGTAGACTTGCTAAGAGAACATGATCTTCCCTAACATAACAAGATTTTTTTCCTTTTTCCCCTGACAAAATTCTGCCTTTTATGTCAGGGGTTCACGTGAAGTTCAGAATGGCTTGTGAAGTATGTAAATACAATTATTAATGGATGCTGTCACAACTGGAAAAAAAGTTTTATTAAAAAAAGGAATTGGCATGATTTTAAGCAAACTGAAAAAAAGAGAATTTGACTTTTGGGAATTTAAATAATCCACTTGAATTGTACGCAGCAGTGGTTGAAATACATTTAAAATCTAAATGCAGAGTACAGAGGGGTTCAAACAGTTGAATTTTTGTGTTCTTTTGCAGCCACATAAACAAAAGGACTACCTACCTTGACCCAAGACTGGCCTTTACAGTTGAAGATAATCCAGTAAAACCTACTACTAGACAAAAATATGATGGGAACAGTACTGCAATGGAAATTCTCCAAGGTCGTGACTTGAGTGGGAAAGTGGTTATAGTCACAGGAGCCAATTCAGGAATAGGTAGGTTAACATTGCACATAAGGTAAAATATGGCAAACTTTATCTTACAGGCTACTTGGTTGTTTAAACATCTCTGTATTTTTGGTTTTCAAACTTGATTTGCACTTTTTTCCTATAAAATCCCTAGTTAGAGAGGAGTTTTTTAAAAATGCATGGAGAATTTGGAGCTTACAGGAGATCTACAGGAAAGACATCGAGTGCTGAAACAATTGATTTTTGTCTAGAAAAATATTGGTGGAGGCATTTTACATGATGCAGATATACAAAGGATGGCTGTGAAAGAGCAGGGAAGTTTCTTTTTATGATTTTGGTGGCTAGGACAAGGAGTGAGGTTTGTATGGCTGCAGGTAAAGTATTCAGAAAAACTTCCTAATGCCAGCAAGTAGACTCAGGTGAAGATTTTCCCAGGAGGCTGTGGAATTTTTATCTCTGAAGGCACTTTGAAGTGAATCTGATGATGAACTTCTGTTGGGATGTTTTACTCTATGCTCCTTTAGTTCAAAGAAATACAATTTATGACCTTTAGTAATCCCTGTTAGTTGTGTTGTCTCACAGGTTCACAAATCCTTTCAGACACCCAGCTTGTTTAGGTATCTGTTAAGTATTACTGCTTCTGTAGTGGGTGAGGGAAGGATTCAGGTAACTGTCAATCTCTTGTTGCCTTTCATTGTTTGCACTGTTCTTTGTGGCAGGATTACATCAATATTGAAGGAGTCCTTATGCAAATCATTTGGTGGTTTTTATTTTAGGTCAGAATTTTGACTGAAGTCCATTTCTGAGGGCATTGGAAAACCTTGGAGACGATCTGGAAAATGTGTTAACAGCAGAACTTATCACTCCAAATTCTCTTGGTCTTTATTTCTTAATTATTTAAGGGAGTGTTATCCCACAGGAGTCAGATGAAGAATTTAGAGCTTTCCTGTGCCTTGCAGTTTAGGCCTTAACAGCGCCTGTCCTGCTGTCACTGCCGGATGTGCTGCTATGGATTGGCACTGCAGTTGGGGCAGCAAGTGTTGTACTGACCTGTCTCAATGAATCTGGGCTTTCTAGTGAGGTTTATGTTCCAAATTCTTGGTACAGCATTTCTCTACGTTGCATGCAGCAGTACAATTCGCTTTGTATGCAACTTCGCAGTCTCTGAACATTTAAAGAATTACTTGGACTCGAAGGGATTTGCCTTCAGCAGGAGCAGAGTTGCCATTCAGCCTTGCTGAATGAGTGGGAGGTGTTTCAAATTTGGCAAAAGATTAATCCAATATATATGATGGTTTTGTCAAGATTTTTTTTTTTGATGTTTCTCTCTTAGTTTATAATCTGGATTGGTCACAAGTAATCAATCGTGTCCTCGCGCCACATTTTTTGGCTTGTGACATACATGCCCAAGTAAACACACACACATCTATATCTACATTTCTATCTATGTATATATACTTTCTTGATTTCTGTTGTGGGTGAGGGCAGGATGTCATCCCTGTTCAGAAGCATATCAAGAAGAGTGAGAACATTAGTGAAATAAACCTTGAGCTTGTGCTGCCATGTGAGGTTAGGACAGAAAGAGTCCCTAAGTATGAAGGTAGCAAATTGGTGATTAAGATGATATTTATGGCCTATACAACTCAAAACTTTTGCATATCGTGTTGCATTTAGTGCTGCTTTAGTCCTATGCAGTGTGTGATGTTTCTTACCCGTTACCATGGAGCATGGATTAATTAGCTGCTTCAAGGGGACTCTTACCAGTTTTGGAGCTTGTTTTGCAGTTATTTTAGGATTTCAGTGCTGTGCTCCATCTTGTGTTGTAGATATTCCTTTTAAATTTTCTGTGTATAGTGGAGATAAGTTTTCTCCCTGAGTATTTTGAGGAGTAAACAATTCCTGTGATTTTTTTTTTTTAGAGGTAAGCATAAATTATTCCAGGGAAGTCTTGTTGTCCATTAAGTAGAAAGAGATAGAAAAATAACTTATTACTTGTTGAGCATTTGTACTCAGTAGTGCAAGGAAAAAAAAATCACTGAACCCTTTGATTGTTGTCCAAATGAGTTTCAGTTGTATATTTGAAAATAACTGACTATGGCATCTATCCGTTTGTTGAGAAATGTTTCATTTCAGGATGGGTAGAACAAAGATCAAGCTGTAACTTGGTAGACTGCAGTCAGAAAAATGCATTTTCAATTACTGCATTGCTGGATGCTCAAGCTAAAGTTTGGCAAATGCTGAGAATCCCTTGAAAGATGGATGAACATACAAGTGATGTTTTTATTCATCCATATACACTGCTTTAAGATAGCAATGTTAAAAACAGATCAGCAAAGATGGAATGATATCTTAATTCACTTTATTTGTGAATCTAATACAGGGAATCCTACATAGCTTGTCAGGAACACTTCTTTTTTTTTCTTATAGTTGAAAAATCTCTTCTTCTGGAAAATAGAGATGCTTGCTAGTTACTGAGGGAATACTTTGGATGACTTCAGCAGTTTTAGGGTATTAGTGGTGTCACATGTTGCCTCATTGCCATTAACTTAACGTGTCTGTAAATAGGGAGACTGTCTGCCCTGTGCTGGTTCTTTTCATTCCTGACTAGCAAAGTGGTCTGTAGGAATTTCCTGGATTATATACCCACTTTCTTAACTTAATCCTTAAAATTACTGTGAAAAGTGTGAGGGAAAAATACTAAAAAGTGACATTTATAAACACAATTATTTTCAGTTAGCAACTTGGAAAAGGTTAACAATTGATTCTGTTCTTAGAATACAAAGAGGTCATAGCAGATCAAGAGTTATTAGTGAAATATTTTCTTTTTTATTTTGGAAGCTTTCTCTTCTGACAGTGCAGTCTAAGTATTCTTTAGGGTTTCTTTTCTCATCTATTTTTTTTAAGCTCAATCAAAATTTTACTCTGAGTATCACGTTAGAAATTTGAGGTAACTTTTGGTCCCAGTAAAGCTGGTGTATTACAAAGTAGGACAGACTTGCTGAACAGTTTAGTCTTGTGCTGCCAGTCCTGGTTTTAAAAGCCAGTATTGTTCTCTGTACATTTAAACAGGAGTAGTGTGAATTTTCAGTTGGTTCTGTTAGAGTCAGTAAGACTTACTCCACTAGGAGGAATTGAAGGCATCTGTGCAATTTTGTGTTGCCTTTCTTTTTAAAGGTCTCAACATGAGCTTACAGAGAAAGAGCTTCCCCAGTTTGCTGCTGGTATGAGCCAAGTCTTGCTCACCAGTGTTGCCAGTAGAGGTCTGTGTTGCTCTTTGGAAATACTGAACAAAAGCGACCTGGTGCTTTCTCCTGTTCTTAGGAAATGCTCCTGGAATTCTGTTGTTTGTGTTCTTAATTATTAGGGCTAGAATTGTAAATTTATAAAAGCATGTCAGCAGTTCCTCTAGGTTTAATTTTATACAGAGATGTGGTATTTTCAACTGTGTGTGTCAGCGATCTCAAATAGTACTTTTTTTTTTTTTTTAAATACTCTAACTTGGTTTTAGTATCAGAGAGACAGTTGCGTAGCTGATGTGATTTTCTGACTTCTATAAAAATTGTTGTCTGTTTTTGAGGATCATATATGGCCTGTATGACCTTGGAACCACAATTTGTTCTGGTTTGTGTCAGGTGCAGGTGCATCTAACCCACGCTGACTGTGGAGTGTGTCTGAGTAGTGAAGTGCAAATGGTGTTGCAGTGTATTATGGAAGGGCAAAATGGGTCTGTCCAGTCAGGCAGATTCCACAAAGTAGGGTGTTTCTTAGTGCTTTTCCACGATTTTATCACGAAACTGTATTGGTAATCACAACCAAGCAGTTGCTCAAACTGGGATTCCAATTTTTCTGCCAGATGAAGGTCAGAAGAAGCCTGATCATTGCTTTTGTAAGGGATGCCCAGAACAACCAGATCAGGTTTTTTTCAGATGCTGAAGAAAATCCAGAAGCTCCAGCCACAATGTCTTGCTGTATTGCTTCCTTGATTCTGTTTTAATGTTTTAGATTGTTTCCTCAAAATAATTGTTGTTTAGTGTTTTGTTAATCAGAATTCTCTTTTTTTCTGGCACTTTTTACTTCTGTGCAATGGAGAAGCCTTAGCCAGGAGAGAAGCTGTGGATTAGGTACTAAATCAGTGCTTAAAAGATGGGTCACTGCTCCAATGAGATTTTGGTGTGTACATACATTAGGTGTGAGGAGTTACCATGTTTCTTTTATTTCTTGTACAGAACTTCAGTATTAGCAACTTCTGTCATACTGATGAAAAAGGTTGGGAAATGTGCTTATAATTTATCTCAGTTAAACATCTGCTTTGTGATATAAAATGTAGTTTTGAATGACTGGCCATTTAATTTTTGTAAGTGATAAACAGAAGTTTTTCTATTTTATTCTTGTCTCTCCTAACTTTCTCCCTAATGGCTCTCTGAGCAACCTGGTCTAGAGGAAAGTGTCCCTGTCCATGGCACAGGGTTTGAACTGGGTGATCTTTAAGGTCCCTTCCAACCCAAACCATTCTGTGATTCTCTGATTATGTTTTTTGTGTGAAAAACTAGCTTGAAAGAGGAAAAAAAAGGGTTATTACAAAACTTGTGCAAGTTAGATTGCAGCATATCACTGAGGTTTTGAAACTCCAAAGACCTGATTACAACTAAAAATAATTAGTAAATATTAGCAGAAGGTGACATGTTCTATTAAAACATGTTTTTACAAACCAAGGAAATGCAAAGCAGCCTACTTTTTTCCTCTTAACTACTAAAATAGATGTAGCAGCTATACTTTTTCATTCTTTCTTTGAAAATTTATGTCACACTCACAGCTGATTTGCATCCCCTTAAAAATAGGCACTACTTGAGGATCAGGTGTATGAAATCAGGGAAAAGGCTTAAAGCTTAAACTCTGCTTTGGGCTCAACTCTCAGAACAGGGCCCGTGCAGGTTTTGAAATGCTTTGTGTATTTAGTGAGCTGCATTCCCAGTATTAAATGTTGTAGTTAATTGCAGTGAGGGTTTGTATACAGACACAAACATACCTGAACGTTGTGAAACTGTGGAAGGTAACATTTTGACAATGAGTGTCTTGATAATTTCCTTAGTATTAATCATCATGGTAACAGGTAGATGATTAGGTTTGGTTCACACATGGTGGTGCTTTTGTGATAAATTGCAGAGCTACATAATTTGTGTTTATCTTGTGCCTCTCTTTGTATCACCTGCACCTCCTTCTGAAATCTCTCTCATATGGGGCATTATTTGAACACTTTACATCTGTGAGCAATGTAGAATGGCTACTGCTCTTAAATCCTTCTGTTCCCAGAATAGTAGAAACTTTTCTGACTCCCTTACTGGAAAAATACAGCAAGGTTTTAGTGGTTGGGGATGTGGGATTAACTGTGTTAATTCTAGGACCAATAGTGTCCAAGATCAGATAATGTCAAGGTGGAAATAAACTTTAAACTATTGGAAAGCTGGGAATCTTTGTTTTCAGTAAGCATACAGTGCTTACATTAATTCAGAAAGAGCCCATGACCATTTTATTTGGTCATCACTTTATTGTATTAGGAGAGAAGCCGTTTTCAGTAGCTTTTTACTTTTTTTCTATTTATAAAAGTAGTATAAAAGATAAGTGAACCTGTCCATAACCACTGCAATGCACGTGGCCAGGCTGCTGTGCTGTGACTGTGCTTTTGTACTTTGTAGTGGCAGAAGGTGATGAAAGTGTGTTTAGTGGGAGAATTCCTGATTGCTGAGCTATTGCTTCTGTGTGTGGCAGTGTTTGAGCACTTCCTGTGTTAGTCTTGTTCTGAATCTTTTTTCTAGTTAAAAAGCAGAATCTACCTTGAGAGCCTTGATAGAGCCAGGTGTGGTTAACCTTTGTTGTATTTCTTAGGGCAGTTAAGTGATCACTAATTGAGTAATAGCTATTTAAGCTACTACTCATAAGAGAAGAAAAATTTAAACTTTAAAAACTTACCAAAGTTTTGTGTGAAGACTCTTTAAGGTCTCTAATAGATGCTGGCTACTTTTCACCACTATGCCCTAAATCTGTGGGCAGTGGAGAGATCAGAAAAGTATGATTAAAAAGAATATGTTTATTTCTTAAGGAATCAAAAGTTGACTGCTCTGTACCTGCAGAAAAGAGAATTTTGTGAATGTGGGGAGCTATTGTAGTTTAGAATTTACTGAGGTTATTTGTGGGTGACAGCATTTTTACTGAGGCTTCATCAGCCTTCAGAAAGAAGGTAACATTTGCTGAATCCTAATTACACCAGTGAATGGTCTCATTTGAGTCAAACTCTGATCATATGGGAGGAATAAAACAGACCCTTTACATACATTGAGTACTTGATTTTATTAGTTTTAGTCTGACTGTCTTAAATATGTTCATTGTCTTTTGCTGTACTGCCTGGAGTTTGGTGGTCTAAGCCCACACATGTTTGTCTGTCAGTAAGGAATTATTCAGCTCTTATTTTTGAGCTAGATTGCAAGTTTTCCTTGAAAAATGTGCACATTTTTCTTTGAAAGCACTGTTTATTTTCTAATTTCTCTCTCCTGTTTCCACATGAAATAATGGTTTTGCAACTGACAGGGCTTCTGCAAAGGAACTGCTCAGGATAGCCTTTGTTTCAGATTCACTTTATGATTTCCTGTATGGTTTTGGAATTTCTCTTATGCTGGAACACCTGAACATTGTCAGCCTTGAAAAAGTCAGCTTGTTTTTGTTGGATAGTTTGTTTTGGGAAAAGAAAATCCCTGAGAGAAAATACATCAGTCTGGTTTGGTCTGTATTGTTATTTTTCTCAATTCTAGTCATATGATGATTTTAAGAATTCTTAGTGTAAACTTCTTTTTTATATGGCTTATTATGATGAAAAAAGAGCAGGGTGTTTGCTTTCTAGTAATTATCTATTATTTGCATCCTGTTTCTTACATGAGCAGAAAAAGGGATGTGAGCTGGGGGAGCAAACTTTTGACAATGCCTCGTGAATGGTCTTTTCCCTGGTTTAGTGAGAAGAGTTTGTTGTCTGAATCAAAATTAAGGTTCATAAATGTGTGAAATCCTGTGGATTAATAAAACTTCTGCCTGTTTTTATTGAGAAGAATTTCTGAATGTGATTCTGTTGTAGCTCAGTGGTGCACAGAGAAGGAAATGCTGGATTTTGCTAATGAGATGCATCTCATGTTCTCAAACAGCAGAACTTGGGGTGAAGGAACTCTTACAGCCTTTGCATGGCTGGAGGTTTCCATGCTGGAAGTGTTTCATGTGTGGAGAACTGGAGTGGTGCTTATTTATGGAGGTTTGGGCTCAAAGCTTATTGTGAGGCAGACAGAAAGATCAGCAATATATAACCTTGGATTATTTTTCTTGGCCAAGTCCTAGCTGTCCCTGAGACTGTTTTCATGGGATACTTTTGCATTTATTGGGCTTTTAAAAGCATGGACAAGTTGTTCCTTGATGTATATTTTGATTTTTTGTGAATCTTAGGCTCCATGTGTAGTGAATTATCTTACACCACATGAGTAGTGCTACCATGAAGATGTTGTTGCCTGTGTAGAAGTTTCATTGTTTGCTTCTTACTTCAACTCACACTTGGACAGATTTTTTTTCAGGCATTTCCTTCATGGAAGTCCAAACCTTTGTAGCAGGCATGAATTTTGCTGTACCAGTTTTTTGAGGGAATGGGAATATGGTGCTTTTCCAGGAGAACCTGGGTCTTGCAGGAAGTGTATTTTTGACCAGAGTAGAGTATTGGGGTAATTGATGTAGAAAAGCACAATTTATAGAGGGGAATGTGCCTGTGGGGTGGAACTTTTAACTCCTCCTGTTGTGGGATGTTTGTAGCTGTCAGTCAGGGATTAGTACTGATGTAGTTTGAACAATTAAAAATCCACTAGAAGGGATTATTTTCAAACTCTGCTTAATAGAAGAGGGTTCTCTTTAATTTACAGTGCTGTGTTCTTAAAATTTATGGCAGGTAATAGTGAGTGAGTTTCCATGAGTGCCATCACTCTGCTTTAACTCTGGCTTTAATATTGTGGAATATTAGTATTGCTCTGCTTTACATAAGGCTCCAACTGCTTACTTGTTACATACTGTAAATATTAAGAGGTCCTCTTGGACTTCCTGTAATTTATTTTTCTTATTGAGTAAGCTGAAAATGGTGTCAGATGTTCATACTGCTTTTTCATGTCCATTTTGATGAATCTATTTATTACTTGTGTAATGAGCAGTACACATGGTTGGTTAGCCAAGTTATTGAACTTCATCAACCTTGGCTGAAATTCACAATGCATGTGAAACCTGTTGTAACATGTAAGAAATTACATCTGGGCTAAAAGGTTCAATAATGATTACTACTTGCAAAGGAATATTTTCACAAAGGATGGGATTGAGCTTTGTGCCTGTGTTGTACTTTCTGGTATTCCTTTTACAGAGGAAAAACATGTTTGTAGAACAGGGAACCTTTGTAGGTGGTACTTATTTCTTGTCTCCTCTCTAAGAGCTAGAAAGACTTTTCAACTTGATTGCTTTTCTGTCTTTTGAAATACTTAATTTCACAAAGGTTCTTCTTATTATTTTATGCATACTTCATAGCCCAGAGGTGAAAAGAACTTTTGCATGATTCAGTTTGCCTTGCTGCAACATCAAGATTACTCTTTGCATCATTTTGTGTCTTCATGGTTTGAAAACTCATTGTGCTTCAAGAATTGTTTGATTACATACATGTGCATCTGTATTATTTTGGAATGCTTGTTAGGTGGTGGAGAGGGAAGAGGTTGCTAAAAGCATTTTATTTCCTAAAGACATTGTCTTCTGCGACAAATAGGGACTTTGCTAGATACTGACAACTCTAGTTACAGCCTGTAGTTGTACATTAATGTGATGCTTTTGGCTTATTAGCAGAAAATTTTTAGTGACTACATCTATGCTAAGTAGACCCACAAGAAGGAAGGATTTCAGTATCATGTCCCTTTTAAGTGTCCCATGCTTGATTGAGTCAAGGTGTTACAAGGTTTTGAAACTTAAGTCTGAAACAGTAAATCCCTACCAAGAAGGAAGTGAAAGGAGACAGGTAAAAACCTGGGAAGATAAAGATCAAAATCCTGAACTGATTAAAGGAGTTTTGTCTTCAGAATTTGCAAGGCCAGAATTTTGTCTGAATTGGAGAATAGGAATAGTACAGTGAGAAAGCAACTGACCTTATATTCATCCTAAAATCTACAATACACAGAGTTTTTTAAAAGACAGTGTGAGATTTAGTAAAATATGTCAAATGTCACATTCTTTCAGGAGTTCCCAGGGGAAGACCATCAAAAAGAAAAGTGCTTTTGTCTTCCTTTTTTAAAATTAGTTAATGGTATTTGCAGTTTTTAGGTCACACATTAAACTCATGCTTTCCTCTTGTTTTTGTTTTTCTTCTGTGAATGGGAGATTTTTTTTCTTCTCATTTTTCCATTTATTCTATTGGCTTGTCATTTTAATATGAGAGATATCTCCAGCCTTATGTTCAGCTACATAACCTCAGTATTTTTGTTCCTGTAACATCCAGCTGGTTTTGATTTCTTGCTGTACTTCATCTGTTCCTTCAGAAAACTCCCTACAGTCTGTCTTCAAATCTGAATAGTTTCATAGTAATGCTCTTCGTGTCCTCTCCTTCAATTAATTATGGTTACCTTAGTCACTGTTTCTAACTTCCTGTTCTTAGTTAATATCTTCTTTGTATTAAAAATACTGGTGAAGTTAGGTTTTCTGATTGTTGTTATACTTCCTTGATAGAAATAATGTATGTGTGAGAAAGGAATTGTCACAGTTCAGTTCTGGATGTATTTATTTAAGTCTTGTTCATGTGCTGTGACTTGAGGTTCCGAACAATGAGCATTGCTTAGAAATTTTTCATATTTTTCCCAGTTTATGTTATCTTTTCAGAAGGTACATTTGTGCCTCCTCCTTATTTATTCTTTATCCAAGCAGCTTTAACACAATACATTCTCTAAGTGGGTTTCCTTTATTTTTATATGAAAATCAAAGTCAAAACTTGTGGTTTGGGTTAGTCAAAATTCTGCCTTTGTGCAAAAAATCACTGTTTAAAAGTTTGTGAGGAGGCTTGCTAATTCTTTTTAAAGAAAGCTTGCTTTGTTTGGGTCTGTGTCCAGCTGTGAGCAGATGCTGAGGGGTATAAACTTACTCTTGGTGAAGGATTTTTAATTCTGAAGGTAAAATTGGATTATTTTGTGCCTTGCTAAGCAAAGGGGAGTGCATAAAAATGTGCATGACCTATTTGGCAGCACACTTTGGCATCCTGAGTGAACGAAGATTGCTATCTGTGGGAATGTGTCTCACTGTGTCTGTTTGTGAATCGAATCTGTGGTCCAGGGAATAGAGCCTGGGACTTCCTGGTTCTGGTCCTTGCATCTGGCACCTTAAACACTCATGTCTGGCAAAACAAAAAGTTAGGTATCTAGAATGTAAGGCAGAGAGAGGCTTCATAATAGAATAGATGAAAAAACTTGTATGGAGCATGTAGCTGTAATTGGTCCTTGGCTTTACAGGGTGGTTGTCACTGGGCTCTGGGGTGGGCTGCTGGTGTTCCAGCTGTTAGCAGATAGACTTTAAATGTCTTCTAAAAAAAATACAAATTAATTTTGGTGTGGGAAGATGCATGGCATGTTTTCATGCACTTCTTGAAGGTGTGGCAAAGAGGACTTTGATTTATTTTTTATTTTTTTATTTTTTTATTTGCCCATGGCCTTACATTGTAATTAATAACTTCTAATTCTTGCTTGTTTTCCATTCTCCTTGCTTTGTGTACAGACACTTTTTGTTAATACTGTTCTTATTCTCCATCTTTTGTTTCAGAACTCCATCTCCTGCCTTACTTTGTATGTCGGAACCACATGATGGATCATTTGAGTTACATAACAGCTTCCCATCTCCCTCTTCCCTTCGTAGTTTAAAGCACACCCAAAGGTTTGCCAGTTTTGAACTAGAGAGACCAATGAACTGCATCCTCCCCGTATTCAGATCTTTTCTCAGGATCCTCAAATGACTCTTTTATTAAAACCTTCCATTGCTGCCAAACTAAACAAGTTGTCCTATCTCGTATGGCCCAAAGACAGAGGTGGGTGGTGACTGCCAGGAATCAGGTAGTGTTGTTTTAATTTTCAGTCTGTTCCTTTCCCCCCCAAACTCTGAGCTCCTTAGCACAGGACCTGGCTCTGTATGTTTGATTCCCTAAGACATCTCTTTTTTTGTAAGCTGAACTGTGAGCTTTTTAGGACAGAACCTTGTTTTATTATTTATCTGTAAAATGTCTAGTGTGCATTTTAAAATCTTTCACTGTTTGTGTAACTGACATAAATAAATATCAAGTTTGTTTTAAGAAAAAAATTGGTCCAATTTATGTTGTAGCGCTTTCTCTGTATCTTTACATAACACTGAGCATTTCTCATGAAATGACTTTGAGATTAAAGCTGGGGGGATCTAGCACTTTAGCTGACAGCACAGTATGTCTTTTAATTATTCTGCCTTGGATGAAGCATTCCTCTTTATTGAATTTACTTCTTTTATTAACATTGCACTGTTGTACTTGCCAAAAGGAGATTCAAAACATGCAACTAATTTTTTTTATTATGTTTAATTAGGGCTCAGCTCAGCAGTACAGAAACCTGTGACAGTGTTGGCTAACAGAGGAACAGAAGTGTACTTGTAAAGAAACTAGACAATTTCTGGCTTTTTTCTCCATTTTTGCTTTGGTGGGAAAAACTGTTGTGTTGCCTAAAGCTACTGCTGATGCAAAGAGCAGCTTTAGAGAAGAAGTGTTTGCCAACCCCATTTCTCTGAACTTGGAACTTTTTTTTTTTTTTTTTATATCGCATTAAAAAAAAAAAAAAGCCCAGGAGACACAGTCAAAGATAAATTTTAAATTCTCTGGGATTTTTTTCATTTGAGTAAGCTTGTCTAAGGAGGCTTGTTAAAAATCACAGCAATAAGGGAGGAAAAAAGCCCCAAAGTTTTGGAAAGTAGTTGGGGGGAAATAAAAAGCAAAAACCCCACCCCTCGAAACAGCTTTTAAAATCTAGTTGGTGCTGAGTGTCTGATCAGACTTATGTTCCATTGGGAATGCTCTGAAGGCTGGCATTTTTCCAGAACTCAAACCCCCTTCAAGAGATAGAAATGAGATAGAAACTGAAGTCTCTTTATTGTTGGCCTTTGCTGCTGCTGGTGCTGGGTAAATCCTTATGGTTTCTGTGTGGGACTGGTGTAGGTTTTGTTGCCACCACCTCTCTGTAGCTCGCCTCAGCTTTGCTGTTAAATAACGATGGAGCTACAGCAGCATGCACAAAAATGTTATTTATTTCCTTAATAATGTATTCAAGTAACAATATTTATAATTAGACTGGCTTTATTTAAGCAAATAAACAAAAGAACTGGTCACTTACCCCATAGCTACTAAACCTTCAGGAATAATTACTTCTGAGACATGGAGTGCCCTGAATGTCACCTCGAATTTGACTGCTCAGACCTGATCTAGATTTCATCAGGATGCTGGTTTGATGTGGACTTACGTTATGGGCAGATTTGTTGTTTTCTGCTACTCCAGATTTCAGCTAGATGTTTAATTTGGAAGTGTTTATTTTGCAGTAGAAATAGAAGTGGTGTGTTAACATAACTGTAGTCTAACAAAGTATTTTTTTATCCCTTATGGATACATGCATATGTAATTCTGAATAATTTAGGGTTTTTACTACAATAAAGAATATGAGTCACACTAAAATAAGTTGTGCTTATTTTGAGACAAAGTCCTATTTCAGGTTTCTTTTAAAATGTGTGTAACTCTATTTGACTTGACTCGGTAATAATACACATAAATGCACTTTTAGGTGGAAAGGCTGTTTTGTTT
The DNA here is from genome assembly GCA_013399195.1 of Dicrurus megarhynchus. Taxonomy (NCBI): domain Eukaryota; kingdom Metazoa; phylum Chordata; class Aves; order Passeriformes; family Dicruridae; genus Dicrurus; species Dicrurus megarhynchus. Next base: position 196,584 of record VXAD01008061.1, read on the forward strand.
ATAAAATGTGAAATTGTGTGTTGAGTTGCTTCAGATTCAGATGCCTGTCTGCCTTCATGATATGTTATCTATTACAATGGAAAAAAATGTATGCAAACAGAAAAATAAACTCTTTAATAAATTCTCCTTAAACAGTAAATGATAAAGCTAAATGCTAAATTTTGATGTGTTTTTTTAAACACAGAAATTGATTTGTGTTAGGAAAAGTGGCTGACTTGCTTGCAAGAAGCCCCAATGTAATTTTTAAGGACAATCAAAGGAAAACATGGATTTATTCTGCGCTTGAAGAAACACTGAGAATAAAAAGTTCAAACAGAATAATCCCCAGTTGCAGATGTGATGCTAAGATATGAATAGCTGTGTTAGTTTCTGCAACTTTTTTCAGTATTGGTAAAATGCCATAGCCCACTGGGCTTACACAATGCACTTAAAAAATACTCAGTAAAAATTTGTTTGGGATTTGGTAATAGGTGAAGAAAGGCAAGATGAAAAAATGAAAGCTGAGAGTTGGGGGTTTTTGCCCCCTCTTAAAGGAGTCTATTTTATCTCAACAGAGCTTTGGGATTGGTTGAAATGGAAGATGCAAATCTGAACCCTTTCTAACTGTGATTTTTGGTCACTGATGTACATCTGAAGCAAGGAGTAGATATGAAAGATAGGACTGGGATTTGACAGAAAATTAATTTCTTATCTCTGATTCTCCTTGTCTTCCCTTCAGTTTAATCCCTGGCCCCTGTTCATCTGTTCAGCCACGTTACAGGACCTGTTTGTATTTAGATGACTTGGGAAGTGAAAAAAACCAACCTTGATTGGGATGGTCTGTGCAGTTTAGTATTAAATTTCAGTTTTAGTTTTGTCTACCCTCATGTTTCAACTAGGCTGTTTTAAGACTATCTTAGTTGAAAACCACTCTAAGTAGTATCTCTGCGTATTTTAGGGGCAGAAATTTAGTGGTTGGTGGGAATTGCCTTGACACAACCCAAACAAGGTCTTACCTTGGGACATGACAGGTACCTTGGCTCTGTATTTAATGTGCTGCCTTCTCATTCCAGGGCTCATTCCAGGCTGGAGCCCTTGGCTGTTATTGCAGTATTTATATTAGATGGTAACACCCCTACACAGCGAGGGCTCAGCAATGTGTGTTTGGATTTGCTCTGGGGCCTTTGGGGAGCTGAGATACTGATCAGAGCTGGGTAAAACAGCTGAAAGGACTCAAGTCCCAGCTTCCTTTATGTTATGGCATCCTAGAGTTGGGTTGGGGAGGATGTCTTTGGGCAGTGAACTGGAGCAGATACCAGATCTGGCGGCAACTCCATGGCTTTTAGTTGCAGCATATTTGTGATGAATGTGCCTGACATGGTCACTGTGCTGGGTTTTTGCTTGCATGCAGCACCATCAGTCACAAATTCATCTTTCTTTCCTTCAAATGATGCATTTAAAATTTTTTACAGCAACAACAAGCAACAGATATTTATAATCCCATTAATTTCAGGGTGTTTTAAAATGTTTGTTTAGTGTTGCGCTCCCTTCAGAGGAAACAAAATATTTTGGGGTTTTGTCAGTGACAACAGCAGTGCACTTACTGTTAAGAATAACTTGGCCTTGCCCAGTGCAGTGTATTGCAAAAAAGTGTAAGGAGTGCATATTTTTGGGTTGGTTAGATGGAAAACAGAACCAATGCATTACTCATCCTGTTTCGTTTGGGTTGGCTTTTTCTGTGCTTCATGACTCCAAGAAAAACACGTTTGTCCAATTTACACACAAAGGGAGAGGCAGGATGTATCTTTCATATAACATCACACTTTGCAATGAAAAATATCAGTATGTGTCATTGCCATGTGCCTGCAAACACATGGAAACAAAGCCAGCATTAGTATTCCATGGGAATTGATCATTTTGAATCGAGTCTCTTAAAATATCTTGATGTTTTAGTTCCTTGAAAACTTGCATTTGGAGCAAGTTGAATGATGTGTCTCTTAAGATTTTATCCTAAATATCCGTACTGAAGCAGAGTGGCTGCGGCCAAGATATCCTGATACAGAATGCATGGTGCTTTTTTGGCTCTGGAAGGTGTGAGTTTGTCAATGATGTGATATTTTGCATGTGCCTGTGCAAGCTCTGTTGGATGTTGCACTCTGGAACCACCAGCACAGGCAGCAGTGATCCTGGTCGCAGAAGGTTCTTCTCTAAATCACACCTCAGTGTTGCAGGATTTCAGCCTGAAAAGAGGCTTACCCAGAATTCTTTATCACTTTATCTATAGCACATTTGAACCTTCTTTACTCCTTTTCTGAGGAAGTGTTGAATAAGATGAACTGATTCACTGTCATTGGTGTTTAGGTCTTCCAAGTTTGAAGAAATCCAAGTTATTTCCAGGACACAAGTGTCTTTTTTGTTTATATGTAGTTCTCTCGAGTTCCAAAAATCAGAAAACAGTCTGTTTGCTGAGGTGCAGCAGGTGGGATGAGAGTCTGAGTTTTAAAGACCATTTGTTGCAAGCAAACCCTGTAGGCTTTTACACTGAGAACTAAGCATCAAAGAAAGATGACATCATTGTGTTTCAAGTGTGTTGTAAAGGACAGCTCCAAGGTAGCCTGGGGTATTTGGGCAAAGGTAGAGAAGCTGAAGAAAACTTGCTGTTGTCTAAAATGTTTTTGAAGTTTTCTTCCGTATTCAAACTTCCTTGTATTTGAAATAAAGGAATGTTTTAAAACGTGTAAAGGCCTGATGCAAATTCTTTACAAAATGTCCCCCGGTGACTGATGGACTGTATGCTGTTTGAACAAGAAATCACTGAAATACTTTTCCACTCAGTGAATCCCCTTCTCTATTTTACAGAGGAGGTTGCTCCATTGGACAGGGCCCTGTACTCATCTGGTGTGTGTTGACACAGTGTAGTTGGCATTAATTGAGCGATGCTAACTGCTTCTTAATTGACACCATTAGCTGAAAATCTGCACCAAAATTCAGTGGCAGTATTCGACTGCAGCTAGCCAGGAATGTGAGAGTATTGAACAATCATCATAGAAGATGAAGAGTGAAACTGAGTGCTAATTTCTGAGTCTTTATGAACGAATGCTGTGAGAAAGGGCTGAAGGGTTTTAAATGTCTCTAGCAAATCCCATGGGCTTGTAGCTCTCTTGTTAGTTCTGCTCCCAGTCCTTTAGGTTAGCTGGTGATGTAGAACTCTGCCATAATGTTTATCCCCATGTATGTCTTATTCTTAAAGAGGATTTTCACTTCTGAGTGTCGGATTAGAGCTCGTTCAGCCACAGCAGCAGCAGCAAGAGTAGTTGATCTCAGCACAAACTTGAGATTTCCAGGGCAATTGCTTGAAATTAGTTTTATAAAACTTGCTCAAAATAGTATATTTAAATACTCCATACAATGCAGTGATTACTTTTCCAAAATGGACGTTACTAAAGTATATTATTCTCCTGTCACATTTGGGGGAAGAGTCTCTTTTATTCCTTGTAATTGGTTGTCCTTGATGCCCAAGTCTGTAATTCTATGCTGTTTTTCTAGTGCTGTTTTTCCTACTTTTAAAACCCCCACAACTAACATATAACTTGCTGGCAGTGGGCTGTGCTGTCTCTTTAACCTGGGTTAAATAGCTGGGCAATAGCCTAGTGCTGTGGTACAGGGAAGATTCACCACTGGAGGATATCCCTTGTTTCTTGGAAGAGAAACTAATGTCATTGCTGTTAATGTCCCTTCACTGTGAAAGGGCTGTGTCACTAAGCAGTGCCAGTCTCAGATTAAGTGAAGTTTTAAAAAATTCTTTGATTCTTCTGAAGTCCACAGGGTTAGTTTTGTGGGTAGAATTAAGGTTGCTCTGGTTCCTTATTGGTGCATGTCCCTTACACAGTTATTTAGGCTTCTCTTTCTACGTAACCCCACCGTGGTTTTTTTAAAATGTTTTATTGTTTGGGTGTTTATGATCTTTGTGGTTTAACTTCGGTGTATGAAACCGCATTCAGTGTGGATTCTGCTTCAATGGTAACTTTTATAGAGAGGTAAGAGTTTTATTTGTAGAGTTTAAATAGTTTTGTACTTTATTCAATCCATGTGTTAGGCTGAGGTTTTAGAATTTAATGTATATTGAAAATACAGATGCATTTTGCTGAAGAACAAATGCTGTTGACAAACTTAGTTTAGCAGAGTGAATCTGACAGAAAATGTTTTCTACTCTGCTAGAAGCTTTTCCCCCCTGTCTAAGCTTTTTGATACTGGAGGAGCAAAGAAGCATTAATTGTTGCAGAAGCAGAGAGCTAAAGCTGTTACAAGATTTGGATACTGAGGTGCTTCCAAACTCCTCCTTCAGGTGTTCCAGTTAGAAGTTGCATGTATATCTAAGTGTATATATTCTAAATAAAGTGCAGGAGTGTTTGTGAATTAGTATAAAATATGTCTGATGAGGAGACACATCAGCACTTCACCTGTGGCAGCATTCAAATGAAGGTTTTTTTAGCACATGATTTCATATAAAGATCCAGAACATGTCTGCCTAAGGGTGAAGGATCATTCTTTGGAAGCTCAGAGAAGAGCAAGGACATCCTAAAGAGAAGTGCTTAACACTGATCTCCACGTTTGCAGGGAAGAGTCGAGATAGCATAAAATGAGCTAAACTCACAGCATGTAACTTAATGAGTATCAAGTTATTAACTATAGGGGAGAATGGCACGGAATTTATTGTTTTGCACAGTTTATTATTTTGCACAGTGTGACATGGGGTAGAGTGAGCAAAACATCATCACGCTTTGCTAATTAATCTGGTCACCGGCTCTCGATCTTTGTTTAACAATAGCAGAACTGTTGCCAGGCATTCCAACTAGTTTTTAATAATACGGTCAGCTAGTTAAAATAAGTGTATTTTTGTGCAAAACAACAAGCATAACAGCTAGCTGATAGTACCCTGGTACGTCTTATATTAGTTACATGAAAAATCCTAGTTAAATATGCTTAAAGTGGAATTAGGAACAAGGGAAATCTTTGCATATGCTGTAGCTGAATTCATGTGCATGCAATGAATTATCCAGGTAATTAAAGTTGCTTGGTGCAGTGAATGGCTTTAAAAGAGATACAGGAAAATTGCTTGGACTTAAATACCGTAAGTATGTAATTGCAGAAAATTGTATGAATTTGTCTTGGTGTCCGTTGTTTCTATAATGTAAGTTATGTTTTGTGCTGTAACTGGATTTTGTTCCTCCAGGGTGTTTTGGAAGTGAGACAGCCCATCTTAATAGGCTTTTTGGTAAACAGTTTTTAACAGGAAATCATGAACAGGCTTTAAACATCATAAAGCTAAAACAAATGCCTCTTTTCTTCGACTTCTTCACATACTCAAATTGTTGGGCATTTCAGTTTGATTCTTTCTTAGTTTAAGCTTTTCTAATTGAACTCATTAAGCCATGCTGTGCCTCTCTAGAAGGCAATTCCTGGCATTGTCACAGTTCTCCATGGAGATGTGATACCATTGAGTGCATCACAAATATGTTGTAACTCACTCCTGATAGAAACCCACGTTCTGGCTCAGTTCTCTGCACTTCATGGGCATTCTGCTCTCCCCAAAAGTCTTCATCTCCTGGTGTAAATTCTCACAGATTTTTTCCAATTAAATGAAGTTTACTTTGGACCAACTTCTCTGCAGCTTTTCATTAGTGAGTTGAAACAATGTTTTGTTCCCCCTGCCACAGGTGGTCCTCAGATTGATGACTCTGAGGCTAACTGTGCATCTACAGAGCCCTGAGCTCAGTTTTGGATACTCTGGCACTTCCAAGTGTGAAGTTGCCAGGCACAGTGGCTCTGCAGTCTCTCTGTATGGCACATTGTTCACAGTCAAACAGGGAAGGGGCAAATACAATCCTGCTCTTGGAAAAGCTGGGGACACTGGTAGGCAGAGAAGCTGAGTCTGTTTTCTGAAGATGCCAAACCTGTTTTGATCAAAATGTGTACAATTACTGTCCAAAAGACTTGATCAAATTGGAGTGTCTGTGTTTCTTCATGTGTGCTCTTAAAAGCTGAGTCCAGGTGCCTGTCAGGTTGCCACACTGCAGGTAAGCCTAACTGTCCTTAAATGTGTGGCTCATGTTTTCAGGTAATTTTACAGCTCTGTGTTGCTACTGGGATGTGTTTCTCACTAGGACAATGTTTTATCCTAGGTTTTGAAACTGCCAAGTCCCTCGCACTGCATGGGGCGTGTGTTATCCTGGCCTGCCGGAGTCTGGCGCGAGGCAACGACGCCGTGCAGCGCATCCTGGGGGAATGGGTGAGTGATGCACACAGTGCCCAGCACGGAGCTGGGCTTTCCCAGATGTGAAGTGTTCTGTGCAGTGCAAGCAGTTAAACAGATACGGCGTTGCCACGCAAGAATCTAGGGAAAAAGGAATTTGTCTGATTTTGTAACACCCTGCTCAGTCGCGGGTACGTGGGTGGTAGAGGTTTTTCGTTCCTTATGAGTGTGTTGGACTGCAAGGCTTGGTGTGCTGTTATCCATGTTACCTGTGGATGCTCTGTAAGGGGAAAAAAATGTTTGGAACAACCACTGAGGCTTGGTTTGTAAGAAAGAGCATTTCCAGAACCAAAGTGAGCAACTAACCAAAGGAGGATGGACACAGTCCTCCGAAACAGCCACTGTTTTGCCCATAGTTTTTCCACAGTGAGAGATTTCAGAGGGTCTTTTTTGCACTTTTCAAACACGAGGATGTTTCTCCTTTCCTCTCTGAGTCCATCAGGCCCAGCAGCCCTGCTGCCTGGCAGTCTGTCTCAATGGTTTTTTCCTTCCACCTTCTTCCCGCTTTCTTTCATTTTTCTCCCATTTTTGTCACACAAACACAAGCTTTTCAGTCCCATCTATGCCCTTGTTGCTCTTTGACTCCTAACTTTCTCCGATCCCCATTTTTTTACTGATGTCCTAAGGCCCTCATTAAAATATATTCAGTTGTCTTAATTAATTCCTCCCACAATCATTTACTGGCTAGCAAGGATTGCAGGCTACCTTTGTCTGAGCTTGCTGGGACTGCTGACCTCCAGGAGAGAACGTGGTGACATCTCTACACTTAAATGAATAAAAGACCAAAGGATCAGATTCTTGGATTTTTATTTCTTTCCAGCTAAAATTAGTGATGCTTTTATTAGTGTTTTGCTTTTATTTCCTGAGCTCTCAAAGTATTTCAGCTGCTCCCAGATGACACAGGAGAGCACTTAGTAGTATTAATATTTACACATAAGTAGTCTACAGATAATTATAATATTTATTAATGCAAGACAAACGGCACTTATTTACACATATTTCCAGAGAAGTGATGCTTACAATAGTGCTAAGTTTTGTAACCACAAGTTTCAGGAAAAAACAGTTTTTGGATTTAGGCCTTTTTCTCTTGCCCAGATCATATGAATGATTTACAGTAAAGGGTTGGTTGGGAAAAATCTCTTCCTTGCTGCTTTCATCCCATTAAAGCTCTCTCTCTTTTTTTTTCTATTTCAATACCATGGAATTCCAAGAGAATTCCAACAGAGGCCAGCATAGTGTCTGTTCTCTTTCAATATAACTGGATTTGGTGATATTCTGTTTGAATTTGATAGTCCCAGTCCAGCTAAATATGGCTGTTTATATGGGTTTTATCTAACTAAAATTAGGCAGTGGTGAGCACCTTTTATTTGAAAAATATCCCATTACCCCCTAAATCCTAACCATATCTCTGAGCATTTTGAAGACAATGGGAGTTCAGAATACTTGTCTTAATACCTGTATTATCTCACCAAAAGTTAATGAGTTGTTAATTGAATGAAGAACATTGAAGGTCAAATTACTTCAGAAAGACTACATTTATTTACTAACAGTTTTCAAATTCTAATTGTTCAGAAAAAGAGTCTCATCTGTAAACTGGGTGGCTGGAAAACCTTCAATGCATCTTTGTAATGGCTTTGTTGTTGTTTATTGAGAGGGACTAATTAACTTTGATTATTGCACTAATATTATGGCACTTTGACAGTCCCTCAGATTTATGACTCTGGGAAAATAAACAAATGAAATGCAGGTGCTGGAGCAGAAAGAATAAGTTATTACTGAACTTTAATTACTTGGAGTGTGTAACCAGGAGAGAATTAGTTGATGAATTACAAGATGCTTAAAATTTACATCAAATTGTAAGCAATCTTGAGGAAAACAAACACAAAAACCTGCCCCAAAATCAGTTACTGAAAACAAAGAGACAAAGATTAATTTGATTGATTTGCTTCTAATATTAAAATATTGATGTAAAATATTAATTTTTAGCTTATAGGTGTAACTACAGGAAGTTGTTAATTGAAAATTCTTTCCTAAAAATGCAAGTGTTTAAAAAACTGTAAACAACCTCTGCATATGATTCAGATGAATTCTCAATATGTAGCTGCAACTGTTCTGCTAGAAAGAACTTCAAAGCATGCACAGAATTTTGTCTCCCCTGTTCCTAGGGAAAGCAAAATTATTGAAAGGAAATTGATTTACTTTTCAATTTGGAATCAATTTAAAGAAAAATACAGCTGGTTAGGCTGCAGCCTTACAAAGCCTCATGTTGATGGTATTCAGGTAGTATTTTCAGTAGGAATAGTGCTACCTACTTGTTTTATGTTTTCTTGTAAATCTTTGAGATTAGGTCTCTGAGCTGCACTATAAATACAATGTTCCTCCAGTAATTTGAGGGGTAGAAATTTGATAAATATGTTCCTCCTCTTCAGCTGAGTTTCCAAACCTCTTTTAATTTGCATGAAATATGCTCTTATAACAAAAAAACCCCAAACCATTGCCAAATTGAGTTCTAGTGTGTTTACCTGTCCTAAGCGTGGAGTTTTACTACTGTGTTGTAATAGAACTGGTATTTCTATAAAAACATGTAGTGTGTACCCTAGGCTGACTTTTCTGTGGGACAGTATCCTTTACTACTCAAGTTTTAGATGTTGGACACAGAATTTTTCCTTTTCCATTCTTCATCAGTGCAGAAGAGTTCCACATACTTTGCAAGAAGGGAAAATAATTAAAAGTGTGTAACAAAATTTTGGTACAATTATCTAATTGGTGGCCTGTATTAACTAGAACCTGAAGTATATATGGAAAAAAAACGTAATTCTTAAAACCCCAACCACCACTTCTGCCAAACCACAACAAAACAAACCAAACCCAAATCAAACCTAGTGTAATGCAGCATTTGAAAATGAAGTAAACTCTACATAAAATAACAGTGCTGAGGAAAACCACCCGGCTCGTTGCCTCAGTGAGTCTGTTTGTGACATCCCTGTCTGGAACGCCACAGACTCAGTGTCTGCAGAAGCACAGCTCTGCTCTGGCCTGCTGTACTTTGAAATAAATTGTTAGGCAAAGAATGCAGTTTCAATTTGCTTGTAGTGAAAGCTGAAAATCACGTTTATAAAGACAAAACGAGACGGCTAAATGGCTTGGGAAAATCCAATTGTTTAGGTTTAGAGAAAAAGTGGGAATAATGGGAGAAAATAAGATTTTTTTCAGATTAGCTGCCATTATGTTTAAAAAGCAAACGCAAGCTGATCTTAACTGGTTGTTGTAGACAAATTTAGAGAACTTTGTTTGTAACAATTTATGCCTGAAGAGCTGTTTTATAGGGAGTTTAAGCCGTTTGACTAGGGATTACCCATATAAACTTCCTAATTACTTTTGTTAACTGACATTTGTTTGCAACCTGCAGTATTCCAGTTATTTTCTTTCTAAACTACAGCAGAATTTTACTAATATTGCAAACAAAGGGTAATTGCCTTGTGTAAAGCATTGTGACAAGCTTTAGTGTGACTGATCTGGCTGGTCCATCAAGTATAATTTTTATGGAGGGGTATGGTTGATTGTGTTGGTGCAATCTAATGTTTATACACGTGCATATATATAGACAGGGAAAGGAAGAGAAAGTATGTAAAGGCAGCAGATAAAAAGAGAGATCAGTATAGCTTTACATTTGATATCTCGAAAATGAGTGTTCATGCACGATGACGTTCAATATCAATTTAAAACTGTTTGATAATTTCTTGCTCGGAAAAGAGGAAATTAGAATTCTAGAGTAATGATTCATTTTAATCAGAAAGAAATTGTCAAACATAAATCTCTCCTTGAGTAGTGAAAAGGCCTGAAAGCAGCCAAGAAAAATATCAATACTTTGCAAAGGAGGAATGATTGTTCCAATTCGTGGCTTAATTGACTTTGAGGCTTAATGAAAAACACTACAGTGCTGTTTGTACACATAGTTGCTCTGACGAACGTGGAAATCTATGCTCCAGGAAGAGAGGCTAGGTAATTTATTTTACATTATTATTGATACAATTTTCTAATTGAGTATGAGCAGAATGTTTGGATAAGACTGCGTAGCTCCAGATGTTAGTGGTATTCTCAAGAAAATACTTAAGAATATGAATGAATAAAATATTTCATAAATCACAGCTTTTCTTGCCAAGAAGCTCTCATTTATTTATTCCTGTCAAATAGTCTTTGAAGTAGATATTAAAAGATAAATTGTAAGTTTAATATTTCATAAAAAATATAATGTTTCTTTGGTAATTATTCCTCAGTGTTAAACCTACAGCTACATTAAAGGTTAGATTAAACTGTAAAAAGAACATTTGAGTTTGCTTTTTAAGTAGAGACTTACAAGGTAGAGATGTGACAAGAGAAGAGAAAAGCTGTGAAGAAAACCAAACAAACATCACTCCTTGCTGTATTCCTTTCCCCTGAAGTATTCTTCACCAAAGGAGTGATTTATATTCTTGCTGATTAAGTAACTGAATGAAATTAAAACCTGATAAGTGAGTCTTTGTATTCCAATTGTGATCTTATAAAGTGTAGAAAGACAAGAAGCAAACTGGGCACATTTGCCAGACCATGGGCTGCAGTTTCCATGTGGTCATTGTGTGTGTTTCCCCTTCGAGGAAGGGGCTCTGTTTTCCCATGTAGTGTTTTGTCTCCACTGCTGCCCTTGATTTAGAAGTTTTTGTAAACCTCCTCATGGTTAGAGACAGGTTTTCATTTATGGGAAAAGCTGAAGACTGCCTAGAAGATGGTTTTGGAGATGTAGTAAATACTGACTGAAGCCACAGTCTGTTAGCACAGAATTAAAGGGTTTCAAAGTGGTGCTAAATAAAAGCTCTTAAAAATAATCTTCAAAATAGGAAGTATTTCAGAATATCCTACAAGTAAAGCACATGCATTTCTGTGAGAATATTACTTCCAATATTCTGTTATTATTTTGTAATAAAGAATTGTCTTGTTTCAAAGCAATATATCCTAAACTATGTATTGCTGGCTCACAGGCCATCACAGTGTAATAGACACTTAGAAAAGCCTGCAATATATGGACATATTTCATTTTCCAATGCATGAGCAGTGTCCATACTGAAGAATGAAGTTAAAAGTAGTTATCCAAACCTTGCTGGGGAGAAAAGGCCTTGCAGGAAGGGGCAGTATCTTGTATTAAATGCACTGGTAATGTAATAAAAAAAAAATCTCCATCAACTTGTCTCACTTGCAGCTGTGGACACTCCAACTCCAAAGAATTACTGCCTCTGCTGACTAAAAGGCTTTTTTTTTGATTCTTAAGGGTGTGATCCAGATTTTTCTGAAATGAAGGAATCTTTTAATTAACTAACTACAATGCAATCAGACCTTATGTTACTCGTGGAGAACTGACAGTATAAACATTAACCAGTCCCGGTGCTTGCAACAACTCACTGGGACCAGATTTTGGCCATAATGTTTAAGAATTCAGTAAGTTTCTGTGAGTAATCTGCTCAGTTGAGAAACCTTAAGAGAGTGATGTGTGCTGCAAAGCTATTTTCCAAATACTGATGCTTAAAAATTCCCCCACATGAAGTTAAAAACATGGCACAGTATAATCGACATTTACATGGATGGATTGTTGAGATATTTTGTTTTTTGTACACCATAAACATATGGCATGAATTTGATTTCATTACAGATGCTGAGAAAAGGGAAAGGCAAATATTTATATTACATTCATGTTTTACAGTAAAAACACTGTTCAGTTTGTTTATACAGTTCCACTGTTACAGTTTTTATGGTTAGTAATGAAACCGCTGTAAAACAGAGTCTGAATTATATAGCAGATGTGTTAAGCCCCTAACTTTCAGGGCTGGGCATCCTCCTGAATACTGATATCAGTTACTTGGAGAGTTGATGTCCTGGCTGCAGCTGACCTGTTTCATACTTACATCTTCATCTGCACTTAGCTCTGCACTGGTGCTGTATGGATACATACAACTGATGGAGTTTTGTTATTTATTATGATGAAGCAACCAGCCAGAGAGGGCAGCGTGCCCAGCACCTCACAGGGTGCACTGGCTGCTGCTGCTGCTGCTGCTGCAGGGACAGGCTTTATTTCCACTGTGGAGATGCTGCTTTTAACAGCTTTCAACCCCCAAACCTGAGATAACCCTTAGACCTTGCCCAAATCCAGGAACAAACCCTAAATCCGTTTGCACCCCAAACCTGTCAGCACCCAGGTGTGTAAGAATTCATAATGCTGTACACAGCTGATAGAAACCGAGCACTCCCATAGCTGTGAGGTTGCAAGGTTTTTAACACAGTAAGACAATTTGCCATGATTTCCTCCAGTAAAGAAGAGTTGTCTTTTGAGTTGACTAAATTACTTCTACTTTCATAATTCTCTTCACCTTCCAATATCTGTTACATGTGTATTAAAAAAAATTTCTAAAATGTAATTTTGAAAGAAGTCACAGTATTTTACTATTCCTTAATTTTTTCCTCCAGTCAGCAGAATTTTATACATAGAAATGTTGAAGTGATCTTTTTGGTAATTTGTTTCTTTAGCACAGCCCTGCTGTTCCTAATCTGGAAATGTGAGTCACAAAATCCCTACCATGCCTAAAGCTTTATAATAATACTACTTAAATGCAGTTTGAGCTTTTTAACAAAAAAATAAAAAATTAAGACCCCCCCCCCAGACAGTAACAGACCTCAGGATAACCCCTTTTAAAACTGCACTTCATGCTTGGTCTTCAATTAAAAGTCACTAGGAGACACTGTCTGCTCAACTATATCACCAACCTGTCTGGGGATGTCTGTCTTTATCAAAAGGTAGACTTTGTACATTGACTTCAGTGTAGCTTATAGGATGCAAAATTTGGGTTTTCTCTGATAATTTATATATTTCGTGTAACTTGGGTTTGGTCTTTTCCTGAACCTTTCTCTCTCAGAATGTGTTTTATGAAACTATTTAATGTTGCTGATGTTGAAAGCTCATTTACTAGATGTGTTCTTACACAGAGTGAGTTCTGCTGTCACTGGATTTCTAGTTGTCACTTCTGGGAGAGGAGGAATTAAAGTGTCTGGATATATATTCTTTTTTAAACCATCTTCACAATTAATCTGATTGTAACATAAGCTTGTAATATATTCCATTAATGAAGAAGAGAAGCTTAGCTTATGGTAAATACAGTACTAAGTGTTTATAGTGCATTTCATATTTTACATGATTCCCTTTATAATTCTGCTTATCTTTTCATTCTAATTCCCTAAAGGATGTATAAAAGAACCCCTAAAGAGAGTAATTACTGCTCTATTCCTTAACCAAGGCTCCTTTTGCAAAAAGAAGTCTGAGCAGCTTTTTAAAGAAGGCAGTTTTAAATAAAAATGCAAATAAGCTGCTTTGTAACCACATTAATTACCCACCTAGCCTCTTATTACCGTGTTTGTATTGTTTGCAAACACTATTTACAGTCGTGTGGAAATTACCATTCCTGGGCTGGAGGAGCTGCTGCTGGTGGGTTGTGCTTTGGAACCAATTAGAGTGAACCCTGTCTGCAGCGGGGCTCGGGGGAGCAGGAATAGCCTTGCACTGTCAAACCACGGCATTAACTGGGCTGCACAGGCTCTGCCTTGTAATTATAGCACTGCTCCTCTTCTGCCTCTGCAATGAGTTCCATTCTCTGCATTTTAAAACTGAACCATGTCTCGCTAATGATTTAATGTGCGCTCTGATAGTTTTTTTTTTTTTTTT
>VXAD01008061.1:210664-232817 GCA_013399195.1 Dicrurus megarhynchus
AATGTGGAAGTCGTGGTGAAATCGTCTGGTGGGTCATTTTTGTCCCCAGATTTGTTGCTTTAATTTTATAAAAAGTAAACAAAAGCCTCATGCTTATGTTCAGGATCTTACACATTTTCATGTAATTAGTTTTTCATATGAAACCCCCAACTTTATTAGTTTATTTCATTATCAGAAGTGAACAGGATGGAGTATCTGTTGGTGTTGCAAGCAGTGTGTTAGTGGGCAATAATCATAGCTCTTCCAATACCTTGTAGAAGCACAATGCTTCATAACAAAACACAGTCTTGCTTGTTAAGTGCAGTGCACACTTGTTGCTAACCCGGTGTGTGTTGTGTTCTTGCCTTGGTTTTCTCTGTCATGATTGTGAAATGGGCCTTTACCCTAAAAATTGCCCAGAAATTAAAACAAAACCAAAGAAGTGACTCAGCATTCGTGGTTTTAGACTTTTACACGTTTCCAGATCCCAAAGAATTTGATTTGATGGGTCACAGAGTCTGCAATGTGAAGAATCAGTTCTTTCAGATTTGTTTTCTTAGGCTTGTAACCAGTCTGACAATATGGTAAAGGAATCTTTTGAAGTACAGAAATATATTTTGGTTGAGCTTAGTGCAGGGAAGAAAAGGTAGAGAGATTATTTTCTTCCTACTTGTGGATCTGCAGTGCTGTGACAGTGATAATGTTTAAAGGATGCTTGATGATAAACCCAAAAATCTTAAGGTCCTACTGTAACACTAAATATAGCAGAGCAGGAAAATAGTAACTCCAGGATGGTGTAGTACAACTGCAGAATTGTTATGCATTAAAAAGAAGGGAAAAAAGAATAAAAAGTGATTGCTGGATCACTTGCAGTTTTAACAGTGACAAGGGACTAATGTGAGGGCATCAAAAGAAGCACTGACTTGTTTCATGATCTACAATATCTTATAAAACTGAAGATAATTATCAGGCTTATATGACTCCAGAGCAGCATAAGTGACATAAAACAAGCATAGCTGGAGTTCAACAGAAATGCAGGAGATGTACTGAAAACAGACTTGCTGAGTGCTTAAAAAGTACTATTAATTCATGTGCTTGTCAATTATATCTGTAAATCTTGTATTACTGTAAAGCCAAAGCACCATACTTTTTGTTTAATTTACTGTCCTTTCTGATTTCTTCTCATCCTTTAATTCCCTTTTATCTTGATAATCACCTTTGGAGGTGGTGTGCTAAACTTGTTCTTTCCTGTATTTCATTTGAAGTCACTGAGACAGAGCATTAACTTCAACAAGAAACTTTGTTTATCAAATAAAAATATGGAATTAATGCAGCAAAATGAATATTTGGGGTAGTTTTTATTACTTTGTTTTTACTGGAGCCAGGCAAAATAAGCTCTGAACCAACTTCCCAGTCAGTGAGCAGAACTGAAGAGACTTTAGGCTCTTGGACATCAGAGAACCCTTGAGAGTAGGTGGGAAGGAAAGTACAAGACCCAGTTCAGGGAAAATTTCAGTGTGCACTTGTATTCTGCTTTGGATGTTGAGAGTTCTCACAGAATTGTTACTCTGCTGTGTAGAAGAAGGACCTGCACACTGCCTGCAGCTGCTAAACAAGATATCACGAGATCTGAAGTGGTGGTGACCCTCTCTGTGACGTTTATGGCTTGTGTGGTCAGGGAGCTTTAGTATTTTCCTCAATTATACCAGCTCATAAGTTTTAGGAACTGCTCATTAATATAGTCATGTTTAACATGTTATGGTTACAAACAAAGACATGAATGTATGTACTCGTTTCTAATTAATTTGTGTAATTATGTTTTATAATCTAGGTGTTTGCAAAGCAGAACATACTACACCCCATTTACTGTCTGCTGTTGCTAATAAAAAATAATAGAATGAAATAAATCTTGAAACTAACTTTATTTGTAAGTATAGATTAGTTGTAAATTGTATCTTTGTTATGTTTATTTTTAATTCTGCAGTGTTGCAGGTTTGTAGAGCATCCCAATTAGTGTAGTTATTCGCAGTAATGATGAGTTAATTGCTGTAAATGCTGAATGTTATTTGTGTGACAATTTAAATACAGTACTGAGATACTTTTTTAAAATGTAGGACTAGAAATAAAGGGAAAAAGGAAATGGTGGCAGTAATGAGGCTGGTTAGTTTGATAAAGATTTTCTTCAGCATTCAAAGTGATAATCTAGATAAGATGATTAAAAATACATGAAGAAGAAAGAAATATAACAATTAAGAATAAAATCTTGGCGTCTCGGCTAATACCATTATAAATACGGACACAAATAAGGTAAACCTGTGTATTTCACTATGCACTTAACTATTAATTAAGAACATTTGACTGAGTTAATCTGAAACTGATTCCTGTTCTTGCAATGCTGTTTATTTTCCCTCACCAAAGCCTCTCTGGCTGCACAGCTCACCTCGTGCAGGTTGGTAGCCCTCCATGTCAGCAGTGCTTCTTTGCTATCTGAGGCAGTAAGTGGTGTCAGGTTTGTTTTTGTGAATATGTTTAAAGAGTAGAAAATGCCTCTAGCTTAAAAGAGGAGTGTTTTCCCTTCTGATGAAGAGTAGTAAATCCTCCCACTTGGAAAGCTGTGTAGTATACCTGTGAGAAATGAGCTGATCCACAATGTTTCCTTGAGCATGCACGCTGTAAGAGATATTAATAGCTTCCTTCAGCAGTGTCCCACTTAGAGGAACTTTGAAATGAAATATTTCATTCTGTCCTGGTTAAATTAACCTTACATTTTCCTCTGAAATGGCATGACTACCTAGAGAAAATTTGAAGTGTACTATGTACATTCACACTGCAGGGGGGAAAATGGTATCCAGGGTAGTACTTATGCATTAAATATTTACTTTTCAGTTCAGGATTGGTTGTCTCTCAGTGGAGTGCAGATTTGGTAATGGAAACTGGTGCCATGTACGTCTCTGTTTGATGACCTTCTAAAATAATCAGAGAAATATTAAAACTCCTTAAGACAGTTGTTGTGACATAAGTGCTAAGTTGGATTTTTGCATGCAAAAGACTTTAAAAAGCATCAGCAGAAATCTGTTCCTCTAATTTCTAAGAATGGTGCAGTAAGGGAAAAGCTCTTCCACTGCTTTGGGGGAGTTTTTGGAGCCTTACCCCACACCAGGAATTCACTGAGGGAATAAGGCTGAGAACAACAATGCACAAACCTGAAATCCCAGACATCCAGGTTCATCTGTTTGGTCCTGTTATGACAGAAATCATTACAAGTTTGATAGATTTATTTATAAAGACTTGCTTCAATATTTAAAGTACATCTATTCCAACATTCCTCATTTCAAGCTCGGCTGTGGATCAAGATGAAAGAAAAATTAAATTGTATATTGAAGAGCTGTTAATTGAACTGCACTGCATTTAGCAAGGGAGCATCAGCTTCAGGCAGTCAATACTACAGAGAATTTTTAATGTACTGTATCACTAGATTGTCAGTTTGTATTGGAGAATGCAAACAGACTGCTTCGACTGATGATAAAGCTCTGGAAACTTTTAAGTTGTTGAGGGGAGAAAATGTTATTTTGCTTTGATATATTGTGACAAAGTTGTTGATGGAAGCAGGAACAACATTTTTTTAGGTGCATATTATTTGAATATCAAATTTTGGTTGCTGGGTATTCATTCTTTTAGTGGGTAAAGACTGTGTACTGATTTTTTCTTTATGGGAGAAAACGAAGTTCCACAGAACTCTTGGACTCGCACAAATGGTACTTTACAATTTGAGCAGCTCTGAAAGTCTCATTTAAAAATATTAGTTCTCTCCAGATATAATTCTAAAAAATAGCATATCAAAAAGCTTTAGAAATGCTTTAGAAAAATGTTATCTCTTTTTCCTAAGGCAGTGTTAATTTCTTTTGTAGTTAATCTTTTGTGCTGGAATTTAGTACATTTATAGTTAAAGATTCTTTTTAACAGCTAAATTATTTAAGCACGTCTTCTGGGGTAACATGGTCTGTTTGGTGTTAAGTATGAAATATTTTTTATTTCATTTTCTTCACTGATAAAAAGGAAATAACTAGAGGCATTTGTAGAACCAGAACAGATTTAGGACTGTGGTGTTAGATTAAAGATGTACTATTCTAAGACATAGCTTGTTATAGTTGTCATACTTTGGGATAAAATTCTTCCTTTTGGTGTTCCTTACAGGGCTTAAAGTTCACCTTCAGGAAAAACAAAGCAAGTCTGAAACTTGTGAATAATTTTTAGGTGTCAGTCTGTGGTCTTTTCCATAAATGTGGTAGGTCTCCAGTAAGTGGTAAAGCTTAAAAATGCCATACATCACTGGTGCATTGACTTCTCTTGGAGCAGAAAGGTCTTCCATAGAGGTTGGGTTTAGTCTGGTTCATCTTGGTGCCTTTGTGGCATCTGAGGAGACTGGGAGTGGCTTGTGTTTTTCAGCACTCAAATATTATGTAGTAGAAGAGAGAAATTTCCATTTGTATAAAGGAAGAGTCTTCATTAGTATGAAAACATGAATGGCTTCAAAAAACCTCATTTCCCTGTGGTACTGAAGTCTCACCAAACGGGTGAAAATCTTGTGACTCCAAAACCAAAACAGAAGAGCAAAATCAACTCTTT
Organism: Dicrurus megarhynchus; assembly: GCA_013399195.1. Classification (NCBI taxonomy): domain Eukaryota; kingdom Metazoa; phylum Chordata; class Aves; order Passeriformes; family Dicruridae; genus Dicrurus; species Dicrurus megarhynchus. The sequence goes on from VXAD01008061.1 coordinate 215,270, forward strand.
GTAAGTACCCGACTTTGCTTCATTGATCTGGGGTTCTACAGCAGAGAAACTGTAGAGCTTTCTGCAGAGCTGGCAGCTCTTTGGGGAGGTCAGAGGTATTTAAACAGATTTCGTCCTGTAGCTGCTCACCCTGGTAGGCTGATGTTGGATGGATGTTGCTTACATGCTGTCAACTTACTGTTGCATTTTCCAAATTTTTCTAGTGGTTTCCCACTTAGTAAAGTCTTGGAATATTTCTTATAGTGTGAAAAACTGCAAGAAGGGAGATACTGCATGTTCTGAACACCCTGTTTCTTTGCTTTAGATATCAAAAAGTTAGGGTCCAGATCAAAGGTGTGTATTTGATTTAAAGAGTATCTTGTAAATATTTGAACTCAGCCTGGTGTGCTACTAACTGTATTTTTAAAAAGATTATAATTAATGGAATACTACACTTAAAAGCTGTATAAAACCTCCCTAATTCATATTAGAAGGTATAATTTTAATAGCCAGAATGATTGTGTGCAATTCAAGTTAAAATCATTGTGTTGTAAGAACATTGCTTTGAATATTTGCTTGAAACAGTAATGTATAGCAACATATTCAGTGACTATGCTACACTTGTCTGAGACAGTGTTTGACAACGTGAATACACAGGGTGATGTTCAAGAACCCTTTACATGACAGCCTGACAATCAGAATAATTAAGAGAATTGTCCAAAGTGCTGGTAAATGCCATAAATCAAAAGTCAGCTTGAAATCATGCAGAAATAAATTAAAATTCTTCAGTTTTATTTTTATGTAGGAAAATCCTGTGTTGTCTGTGTAGTGGGCAGCTGTCTGAGGGCCTGATTCTGAGAGCCACTGTAGCAGATTTAGTGTAGGATACATGGATAAATCCATTAATGTAATGGGAAATTTACAAAAAAAAAAGTAATTGAGATGACCAGCAACATGAGGTCTCCACAATGTGCTCTGTTTTATTGTTGGAAGAATGGAAACTTTCTTTCTGTGGAGCAAGGTTAAGTTGGGTGGCTGCCCTGTGACTCTAAGGTAGTTAAAGTTTAAATGTTAATAGGTTTCAAGAAGATGTGCATGCATGTTTTCTTTTTCTTTTTTTTTTTATTAGACTACCAGTTAATTTGTGCAAACTCCTCATCTCCAGGCAATCTGATTAAAAAAATGGTATGTTTCCTGTTTCTTTATGCACTGTGTAGCTGCATGAGGCAATATCTTTAAAATGTAAAAAAGCCTACAAAATGCACAGTCTGATAACAACAACAAATCTAATCTAAAGTGACAACTGGGAGACTTTCCCAGACGTTTTTCTCTTTAATGTAACATGACTTTAAATTGATGCAGCCCCACAGTGATTGAAAAACTCTCAGAGCTTGTCTCCCATGATTACATTTCTGATCTGTACAACTTAATTTTTTAACTCGGTGAATCTCACTTTTGCGAATGAGCAGTTTGTTTTAAGAGGGTGAGTCTCGTGGAGGCAGAAGCAATGGAACAGAAATGCTGTGGAAAGTCATATTCCTGATAGTGATCCTGGTCAGCAACATGGACTTGTTCTTTCTCTGAATGATCCAGAAGTCAGCTGGGGGTCAGGCACTGTGTTGAATGCTGGTTTATACTTACCCAGTGAATTTAGTGTTACATTAACAGCATTAAGAGTAGCCAAACTTTGGGTAACTTCCCCCCTCTCAAAATACTTTCGTTAAAGCGTTTTAAATCTGCTTGAGGTTCTTTATATCTTAAAATTTGGTTCGTTTTTTTTTTTTCTTTTTGAGTTTTATTGCAATGGGATGTCTATTATGCACCACCACAAGCAAACAGACAAGCATAAAAACCCTCTTAGGCTTCCCAAGATGCTTTATTGTGAAACAAGTCACTTCAAATTTAATAATGAACTGAAACAGTGTATTTTGTAGAGAGAGGATGTGAAGGATAAATTTACAATATTTTTAATCATTATTCCAATATCAGTTGTATTGACATTTGGGTTATTTGTTATGATTTAGGTAATTGATTGTAAAACTTTAACATGTCCACTTACCAGATGTAAAAGAAGCATGGCTCCTTTGCTCAAGGATGTTTTCTTGTGTTCTCCTGTCCCTCCTTACTCCAAGTCTCAGCCTCTGGGCCGGTGGGACAGCACAGTCAAGGCAAACACTGGGGCTCTATCTCCCCAGATGGGATGGGAATGAGGCACCTGCAGTTAGGAATGTGGGCAAGGAATAGTGTCTGGAGCTGACAGGAGTGGAGGAAGGTGGAGGAGGCAGCACATGGGAAAAGGACAGATTAGAAGGTCAAACACTTACTTGATATGGGCCTCAGTTTTTGTTTTGAATATACCTGGAAAACTAAGAATTGGTTTGTAACTTTCATAGATTGTTGAAAATTGCTTTTTTTTTGTTTTGATAACCCTCATTTTATCCCAGCTTTCTCTTGATATATTTCTAGTACAGAAGTACATAAATTCTCATTTACCTTTTCATTTACCTTTAAAAATGTATAAAGATTGAAGAATGATATATGTATAGCAATACTTTATAATACATATAACTGCTCCTGGGCCTGCTTTCTAGATCTGTGTGCAGGAAAAATGGTCATGTGTAAGAAGAAATGTCCTGTGGTCACTTTCGTAGTACAAATTCTAAAAATCTGTTATTTATTTCTTTATTGCTTCTCTCAGAAGCAGAAAATGATGCCCATGGGTAGATGCAGTGGTTGGTTGATATCAGTTGGAAATAAAAAGAAATAAAAGCCTTTGAAATGTAGTAGCTGTGTTTTATATCAGTGATGCATCAAACTGTGTTGTACTTAGGAGATTGTGCCTGACTTATGCCAGGGTAGAGCAATTGGGGTTTCAGAAGAGTGTGGATTTAGTCCATAAAACAGTGGACAATATGCAGGACAGGCAATAGGCACAACAGATAAACTTTCTGAAGGGGAAAGCAGTGAGGTGAATGTTGTAGTCCTTAGGAACATTTCAGCTGCCTTGATTAAAGTTCTGGAGGTGCTGGAGGAAAAAAATGGAGTAACAATTCTATTAGAACATCAAATTTTTGGATAAGTGCAAAAAAATGTAAACCGGGTGAATATTTAAGATATCAATTTAAGGTATCTAATATTATATTTTCCATAAGGTTTAGTAACCAAGGATTTTATTTGACATGTTCATTGCTCTGACAAAAAAAATGTACTATTTTGTGATCTGTGTCTTAGGGTATATCTGATGATGATGATTTCAATCTTGATTTCAAATCCTTCCTCTAGTTTAGTTTGCAAATGAGAGCAGGTTGTTTCTGCTTTAAGAGGATGAGTTTTGTTGATGCAAAAACAGTGAAACTGTAATACTGTGAAAAGTAATATTTCTGATAGTGATCCTGGTCAGCAACCAGGATCCATCCAGGAACCATAACCTACTTATAAGAGTATTATTTCATAGTACATCTAAACTTAATTAATAGAGCCATCAGGACAGTGCTTATCCTGCCAAAATGGTCAAGTCATTGGCCAAAATAAACATGAATCTGGAGACTTCCTGACAGGCGTCCACAAATGCCTGGAAATTACAGCCATGCAAACGTATCAGAAGGCACATCTGTATTATAAACTAGTCAAACTACTTCATCTGTTTAGTTGTATAAATCTGGTGTCTGTAAGTCCTAAGAAATTTGTTACCTAAAAAGTCAAGTTCTATTTGTAAGAAAGTAGCGAAAACTTTGCCATATGCAGAAGGATTTTTCAGGATCATTGCTTCTTTTTTTTCTTAAGATTAGGTAAATATGTTCCATTGTATTTAATTTGTTTGAGGAATTAAACGATTCAGTATTTAATGGGCTTTTTTTCTCTGTGACTTCTGCTTTATTTGAGCATAACCTGTTCTCTTCATGGTGCCAGTTTGCTTAAGGTTCATTCTGGTAAGGAAAAAGCTGGAGAATCAACATTGCATTTCAAGTAATTCAGCCGTGTCTTTGGTGTCTGATGCAAATTGTGTCCAGTTCAGTTCTTCAATCACTGGATTGGACTCATGAAGTCCTATATGGAGTTGGAATGGATTTCTTTTTCTTCCAGTGCTGAACAACACTGGAGTTACTTGCAGTTTTTCTTTCATTCTCTTTCCATGCCTGCTTCTGGAGGAGGGATATGACCAGGGAATATGAATAATTGTGATTTCTACCCTTACGCCTATCGCTAAGTCCCCCACACGTAAAAAGAACTGTCTTAGCAGAGCTGGTTTTGGTGGTGAGTTGGTGCAGATTCTTGCACACAGACTTTCTCCATCCTGTCTCTCATCCTGTGTCAGCAGCCTGTGGGGTTTGCATTTTGAGACCTCACCTAACCCATCTTTACCAAGGTGACTGTGGATTTATCTGGATTCACCCTCCAGGATATTTTTAATTAGATATAAAGGAATGAATACATTACTTTAAATTATTTTGATGAAAGAATTCTTGCACTGTCATTAACAATGGGTTAAATGAGCTAAAACTTCCCTCTAGTTCCCTATCTTTTGATGAGGAAACAAAGCAGTTCTTTGCATGATTAAGATTTGTGGTATCACGCCTGAAATGAGAAGCCATAATATATGCTTTATAATTTGTGTAGGTTTTTTTAACTCCTACATGACCACTCTTCTTTTTCTGCCTGTTTTTACAGCTGGTTTTGTTATGTTTTCCTTTGATTTGAGACGCTGACATAAGTTTATATCTGTGTTTTTATTTTTCCTTTATTGCTAAGGAGGCTGTTTCATTCCTTAGGCACCTCAAAGGGAGTTGACATGGAGAATTCCTGAGGCTGTTTAGAAACTTCAGATCTGGTTGGTTTTAGACCCACGAGACTGAATATGAATTTTTGATAGTTAGTGATGATTAAAACTTAGCAAGGTGTGTGAAAACATGTGGAAAACCTCAGGGCAACAAGATAATCCCTTCAGTCATTTGAAGTGTGCCAGGAGTTCAGAAAGCTGATTTCCAGTAGCAGTTTTACAGTATTTTACTGACATTACCATACAGCAGCAGTTTGAACAACGTACACAGAGAGCAGTTAGAGAACCAATACAGGTTATTTGCTCTTGGAGAAAGATGATTATTCCGGTGAAAAAAGAAAGGAATTAAATTTTGTTGTTGATAGAGCTCTTGGCCGAATCTCAGAATATGTTTTACTATAACAGCGTGGTTTGAGTTGTTGACCTCTTCAGTATTTCTAATTGTTTCTGCTGCAGTACCTCCTCACAGAGTTTAGGCAAAAGAGCTGTCCATGCCAAGTGTCAGCTGCTAAAAAAAATTATCAGATGGCCTTTAGTATCTTGAAACATTTTACAAAAAAGGTGTAATCATTTGCCTTATGGATTTTGATTTGTCTCCATTCTAACCTCAGCTTTGCAACCATGAAAAATCATTAAATATTGCAAGATTCAGAGTTTTCTGTTCTCAGAAAAGTTGCAGATGTATTGTTACATCCATCATTTTTTGTGAATGGAAACTGATTCCTTATCTTGGAGCGCTGGACTCATCATGCATCATTTTGAATGGCTGTTTTGGAAGATGTAGAGCAGAACAACTGAGGTGGAATATTTGGGATCAGTGGGTTGTTGACATGGGATATTTTCCTGTTGGCTTTAATTCGATCTCGAGCACAATAAAAGGCAGCATAATTGGCTTGAGCTGCGGGTCTGAAGATGGGAGGTTATTTAAAAGATTGGGTAATGCAAACAGGAGCACTAATACCTTAAGAGTAGCAAAGGTGCATATTCTGCTAAATAAACTTCAGTAATTACTTTAGGGGGTTTTCCTCTGCAACATTGTAATTTTTCTAGTTTATATTCTTCACAGACTGCTGACCACAGTGACAGTTTTGCTGTTCTTGTATAAAATAACTCACACATGTGTGCACCTGGTCTTCATTACTGTTACATTGCATATACGGTAATGGCAGAATGGGAAATTTTCTTTTCTGATTTCTGCTGATGACGCCTTGTTTGAGGCACAGCAGTTTACAAATACATTGTTCACTAAGTGTCAGTATCCATTAAGCAGCACTAACAGGCAAAAGGACTGTACAAAACATTCTCATCATTTTCATAACAAGAAAGTATTTACTATAAAAGACTGAAAAAACCCCAACAATCCTGCTTTAACTTTTTTGAACTGTCAACAATATGAACATTCACGGTTTACCTTATCAAGGCAAATATATTTGCAATAACAAAGCATAAATATGCAAAACACCCTTTGAAAAATAGTATCCACCTGTATAAGCTACTGACTAAACAGAGCAGGAACACTGAAAACCCCAATTCTAAAGAGTTAATCTTGAGAGTAGAATTGGCTGAACTCAGTTGCATCTTTTAGTATGCTGTGGCTAATTTGACCCCCTGTATTTTAGAAAATCTTTATTCTCACTGATTCTGGGTTTCTTGAAGACATTTTTGCCAGAAACGTGATTGTGAGAAGTTACCTCCAAACCTCTAAGTCACACATCTGACTGCCAAACAAAAGTGGAGTGGAGAGTTGCCTGGCTGGCTAAAGGCAGGGAAATGTGGGGTCCTCTTGTCTCTAGAGGGATGCCCATGATGTCTGGATCCAGAGGGGATCTCTGTCGAGCACCTCCTCTCCCAGACATGAGATGTGACTGCAGCACCAGGAGCTGGCAGGGCTTGGGCTGCAGCTTTTAACCAGTGGTGGGTTTGCTCTCTGTTCCATGCAGAGGAGGTGAGTTCTGCTCTAGCCAGGATTTCTGTGTCACCACGAGATGTCACTCTTTTGTTAGGAAAAAGTCTGTCCAATGGCATGAATATCTGGAAAATAAATTGTATAGCCCTAAAAGGTGAAAATGCAGGAATTTAAGGAAGAATATTCTTTAATGTTTTCGGCTGGATCATGTGTATTTAAGTAGGCACGAATGTACAGGCATTAACATCACTATTTCCAGGGTTGTTAGTGTTCTAGTTTTTCAAGCTGGAGGGACTAACAGGATTTAATTCGTTTAAAAGTCAGCAAATATTTGGGCTTGCAACATGGCAGCTGGGATGGATCAGTCTTTGTTGTAATCTTATTTACAAAATTAGAAGATGCTTAAATGTCTGTGTCATGTGGCCCTGTGGAGAGTGGAGTGTGGAAGTCCCCAGCGTCCGTCGGTCACGCTCCCCACTGACATGGAGCAATAGTGACATCCTGTGGGAAAGGTTTAAAAGGAAGACAAACAAAAGGCTGCTCCTGGAGTCGTCCTGGACCCTGTTTGGATTTGTCCAAGTCATCTTTTTATATTTTGAAGCCAGTGTCTCAAAAGCAAATTAATATCCATTGTGATTAGAACATCACAGCTTTCTGTGCTTTAATTTACACTGTTCTGGGGTACTGAATTATTGATTTGCATTACAGGGGTGCTCATGTTTTACTTTGATCAGAACCCAAAAATTTAGAGCTTTTAAATACACTTTTATGATTCTATGGTTTCCTAATGTGCTAGGACATGTTACACATGTATTTTCCTCTAAGACTAAAGATAACACGTAGGTTTTAGTATATCTTTAAATGGGGTCCAAGTAATCAATTTAAATTATTTTTAAAACTATTGTTTAAATTAAAAGCCATGAGAAAAATATTTCTTATTTTTTGGCCAAAAAACTGTATATTGCATTTAATAGAAATGTGAGCTCTCAACCTTAAAACCTGGTTCTGATAACAGAAGTAGTGACAGACATTCCAGTATTTCTAGCTAGATACAAAATTATATACTTGTGCAACAAGATTGCAACAGAAATTAAAGGAATTGGAACAGTGTTATTGGAATGATGAGGGTTTGGCTGCGGAGTAATCCAGGTGCTTCTAATTCTGTCCCTTTATCTTTATTAGCTTTTTTTTTAAAGCATGGATTAAAAAACCTCTCTGATAGTTTTAAAAAGAGAAGTATTTCCACCTTGTATTGTAATTCACTGCGTGTCTTACAAGAGGAAATAAAAAACTAATATTTCTGTACATTTTTTCCTGGTTTTAAAAATAGAGATGGATAAAATTGCAGCACTATCCCCATGTGAAAGGATTATTTGCACATCTGTCTAAGGTTAGTACCTCCTGTGTGGTTATCAGCATCCTTCATTGTGCTTGCTGAAAAAGGGCCAGATGATGAGTGGCGCCTTGCAAGATTAACTTTGTATTGGTAGTCATTAAACAGTGGGAATTTCTACAAACTGGCAGTTTGGGATACTGAAAAAAAGAGAAAAAAATTGAGAGGGAGTATTATAATGGTTGCACATACAGCATCTAGAATAGACTGGGGCTACTGGCAACAAGTGTGGTGGAACAGTTGGTGAACAGATGTACAATAAATAACTGTCAGGAGGTAAACTGACACCTCTGATATCCAAAATTGTACTAATCCAGGATTAACAAAGCAGTTGAAGTAGAGGTATCACTCTGCTTTAAAGCAAGTTCAGTCACTACTGAAGGAAAGCACCCTTTGTGTTTTAGCTGAGGGATGTGTGAAGCCCCAGTAGTGGCTGTGTCCTTCCTAGCACTTTGTAGTGACACCAACAAAGCTAATTTAAAACAAATCTGCTAAATGTGGCTTTAGCCATTTTTTCTGGGGCGGCTTAAACATGTCATTAACTTCAAAGAGGTGAGGGGAGGATTCTTTGCACATGCATGTGAAGGACTATAAAAGTGATTGGCAAGCTGAAATTAAATTTTGAATATTTTTGTGTAATCACCGTTAATTTGGTTTTGCAAACCCGTTCCTGGCAGATATCTGTGGGAACCAGATGGCTAAGTTGTGTTGACTGGAAGCAGATTTTCAGATGCTTTTTACAGAAGCTCTCTATAATTGATGTGCTGGCAGATTAAGAGTTACTCATGAGATGTGTTTTGTTTTGCTCCTCTGTTTAAAAAAGTATACTGTGTTATGCAGCTGCACTTAAATTTTGGAATCAGAAAATAACATCAGTTGTGGTGACGGTCTGTTTGGGAGCATAGAAATATTTGAGAAAGATTTGAAGATTGGGAGTGAGTAGCCTAATGAGTCAAATCCTAAATGAAACATTTTTATTGAATTTTCTGTTCCAGCTGATAGAATTTCATTCTCTGAAGATTTAGACTATTTAACTGAATAAATGCGATCATTTTCATTATGCAACTCTGATCTTGTGCCTTTTGTTGTTGTTCTGGATTATTTTATCAGAGTGCTCTTCCTTTCATGTATAAAACCAGTTCAAACTAACCTTATCTTTCAGAGTTGTGTTTGATCACTTCTGCAGAAGGAAATGGCAAAGCTGGAACTTTCTGTGCTTTGGGACTGCTGAAGTTTACATGGATTCAAGAGGAATTGGTCAGATGGAAATGTAATAAAAAATGGTTAAACAACAAGTACTATCTCTGACTCTGGATGTCCTAAGCTTAAAACTTGTTTGAGAGTAGGAGAGTATCCCAAGGCAGTGTCATATTTTTGTATTCTTCCTTAGGCATTAGAAGAGTGAGAACTCTGCTTCTGTGAAAATATGAGTATAGTCTTTAATTATATATGATATATTTATTTTTGCCTCAGGATCTCTGTCACAGCTTGTGCAGGCAGGATTTAAAAATTCAAGGGACATCATGGCAGGGTGTGTTGTGGTAGGAAAGATGTTAGTAGCAGGATGGGTGACTGTGAGGTCTAGTGAGGGCTTGTCTTACTCCCTCTTGAGCATTTAAATTGGTCTTTATTGCAGCCAAATTCCTTCTTCCCCTATGACATAAATTTGCAAATAGGATATTAAAAGAATTGGTTTTCTTTTGGAGGATCACAGAATGTTTTGAGTTTGTTTCTGAACCAGAGCTTTAATTTAATTTAAATTTTAATCACGTTCAAAAGAAAAACCTTAGAAGAAAACGTTTGTTTAAAGCAAATTTAATTTCTGTTTTCTTTTGTGGTTCTTTCCTCCTTAGACGATTGTGGGATTATGTGCACCAGGAAATATTTTTTCTGTCTTGTCAGAAACCTGTCAAAACTTCATAATAATATACTAAGTACTTGAAATAATATTAGTGTTTAGCAGAAAATGGGTCTGCCTATCTGTATAGTGCAGTAATGGATGTGCACAGCCACAGCAAGTACAGGGGCTGCGGAGAAGAAAGTAATTTTAAGAAAGAAAACATACAAAGCCAAAAAAGCTTCTCATCCAGTGAATGCTAATGAGCTGGCTGCTTTTTGTGGTGAAAGGCATTAGTGTCTCCTGGAGTTAGAATGGGGGCCCAATAATTGCTCTGACTTCAGCGATGAAAATCTCATAGCTCCTTGTGGCTGCATAGATGGGAGATGGCTGGGACCCAGTTCTTTTGCAAATCTCCTGGTTGAGTTTCAAAGGTAGTCAGAGTTTCAGTGTGTTTAGCTTGTATCTCTAAAGTACTTTGTGCCTTATTGTAGTTGATGTTATTCATTTAGAGGTTAACTTCAGTTTTGTTAGATTATTATGAAAGATGATCCTAGATTTCAAAACTTCATAAAATATGATTTTGTATACTGTTCCCAGCAGCCATTTAAATTAAAAGCTGACGAGGTCTTGGACATCTAAATTAAACATTTTTGCATTATTTTTAACTTAATTGGAAGTTGATATACTGTGTTTTTGACCTGGTTGCTGCAGAATGCTACATTCTTTGGCAAATGTTAACCACTGTGTGTGGTCTAAATAGATATTCGGCTAACATGGACCAAGCCTTGCTCTGGTTAAAGATATCTCTTTCCACACATTTCCTAAGCTATAATGAACATTTTTATTAGTGTCTTCTCAAAACACCACAAAGCTCCAATAAAAATAGAGCACAAATCCATTTGTACACAAAGCATTTAGCATGAAACCTTCATTTTAATTCTGTTCTTTATTGTAGCGAACATTGTATTGTGCAAAAGATTCAAAAATTTAAAGTAATTTACTTCATTATGTTAGAGGTACTGTTTATTGCAACCTTTCTTTTTCTCCAGGATCAGTAAAATCATACAATCTTTACAAATATATTATCTTTATCATTTAAAATTTCTCTGTAAAACGTGCTGGCTTTTTTTTCCAGAAATCACATTTTAATCTCTAAAGTCATTGGCTGGATCAGAAATTGCAGGACATGCTGAGCACCAAGGTTAATGGTTCTAATGTAGATAATTCTTTAAGTGAATACCTTTGCAAAGGTTTGACTCGGGAGAATATTTTATTGATACTACCCATATAAACTGGGGGAATATGGGTAGTTGCAATATTAGTAAGAATTCTACATGGTACTATTTATGACTTTTTAGAGAGGATGGGTTTTGGTTTTAAATGTACAAAGGCTCTTGGCATTGCTTATATTTTCTATGGGAGTGCAGACAAATTGTTATTTAGTGTCTTGTGTGTTATCATCTCCAAGAAAATGGGTTTCAGAAACCTTAATTTCATAATTTGTTTCAAAGTTGTAGCTATAGATCAAGTTTAAAAAACATTATGCTCATTCACAATGTACTTTAAATTTTTTTTATTATCTCCCAATGCCTTTTTTTCTTTTTTTTGGTGTAGGTATCTCACCCCCCCTTTAAATTCTGCATCTCTTTTGCCTGAACAATAAAGGCACACTATAGATAACAGCAAAACATAAGATACCTGACAATATATGTTACACTGCAGATTAAAATCTGGCCTTCAAGGAAAAATGACCTTGCCCTTGCACTGCAGGAAGTTCCTCTGCTCTTTGGAGACAGAATTCACTCTGCTGGTGGCTGCTGGGTTTGACTTCTGTCTCCATCAGATCCTCTCACCGTGGTGTGTCTGACAGTCCCTCCTCACACAGCTCATCTTTATCTCCTGGATGTTTTTGTGTTAATCTGACAAATGTTCTGTATTTGCTCTTTCCCTTGTCCTGCCTGTCTGGCACACTGAGTGCTGCTGGAGTGTGAACCTAACGTGGGCAGTGATAAATGAGAACAGGAACAAGGAGATTTTCATGTCAGAATACCTTCAGGCTCAGACAATGCAATCCACAGTAGTGTTTGAGTTCTTTGGTAGTCATTGGAAGGACTGAAGGAAGAAATCCTTCCTGTGAGGGTGGTGAGCCCCTGGCACAGGCTGCCCAGAGCAGCTGTGGCTGCCCCATTCCTGGAGGTGTTCAAGGCCAGGTTGGATGGGGCTGGGAGCAGCCTGGGATAGTGGAAGGTGTCCCTGCCCATGGCAGGGGGTGGAACTGGATGAGCTTTAAGGTCCCTTCCAACACAAACCATCCTATGTCTCTATGATTGTTTACTTGGTAGCTTTGGAAATCAGGAATGGAAATACTTTCAATTTTTCAATGTATAAAGAAAACCTGTATGTGCTATTTGGAGATGTATTTTTCTTTCCATTGTTTCTCTGTCTTTTCCTTAAGAGCAGAAGAAAGTTTGACATCTGCCCATCCCTTTCTCTCATGATCAGATTGGGTTTGGTTTCTGTTGTTTACCGTATATCCAGAATTATAAATAGGATTTAAGGTTTTTAGCCTAACCTCAGACCTAGACAGGGAGCAGTGACTTCTCTGGTGCTTGCTGTCACTGAGATAATGTATTGCAAGCTGTCCTGGGAGAAAGGACACCTGTCAATATTAGCAATGATTTTTTGCATCTTCTTTTGTTTATGCTAACAAGACAATGGTTGCAATTTAATTTTATTTTCTTATCAGACAATTCTGTTTGACTGCTTACAAACTTTTTTTCAACCACTCCTTCAGCTGCATCAAATATTCTTATCTTCCACTACTGAAATTTAAAGTTGAGATGTGCATTAATCGTTCTTTTAGCAGACTGTTACATAATGTTCTTGTCTGAAAATTAATGTCCAGGATTTGGGAGACTTAATAATATGTAAATATGTAAAATTAATCCTGTCAGTTGAGTTTTCTTAGAATGGGAGTATTTCTAGTAGTAGTATCAGAGAAGAAACCCAAAATCATTGAATATGAGGCAGTACTTTATGGAATGGCTCTTTTGTGATGCCGAAATCAATGGGAGCTTGGCAGCGATTTTAGTTGAAACAGAATTGGGATAAGACTGATGCTTATGCACTATTCTTTTAAATGTCCTCTTCTGTGTGTAATATTAAATAAAAAAGGAAAATGAAGACTTGAATCTGCATGAAGAATTTGACAGTTCACAGTGAAATGTTCACTGTCTGCTCCGGCTCATTCAAAAATCACAGCAAACCAAAAGTCCCTTAAGGGGAGTGGCCTGCAGGTGGTCTATGCTATTTACAGAAAGAAGAGCACAACTCTAACTTCTGTACCAAATTTCAAGTGATGAGGGTTAGGGAGAGCACAGATGTACCTGAAGGTGTAAGCTGTGTTCATCTGCTTTCTATTCTTAAAGCACATACAGGGCTGCAGCCTACATATGTTTGTCTGAGTGATTAATGGCTTATATCCATACAGTAGAACTGAGAGTATTAAGATTTATATCTTTTTGTTTTGAAAAGCAACAGCAAGCCCATAAATGCATGCTAAATGTACTCCATCTGATGGGCATGTGACCCACAGTGGACATTTACAGTAAATGACTAGAGCCATTTAGAGGTTTTTTTTTAAGCTATTAAATAGATTTTAAAATGTCATAAGATGTCATGAGTCATGGATGTAAAGCTGATATTTATATTTATCAGACACTTTGAGGACAGAAAGGATCTTAGCCATGTACCTCTTTCTTTGATTTCTAAACTGATGAATGTATTGTGATAGGAGAGGTCAGGATAGAAAAATACAGGTAGTGAGGGTCCAGCATTTTTCGTGGTGTTTGTTTACATAGTTTGTTCCAAGTGCCATAAGAATGTCTGATAAATGCTCTAAGTTATGAGGGATTTAAAATACCTAAATTAGGTGTTGAGGGGAGTTGTCTGAAACCTGCTAATTGGAGATAGCGGGAAGAGACAGTATGGAAGAAGCTTATATAGCTTTTATTGTCCTTCTAAATAATGTACTAAGTGTATTCCAGGACTTTTAGAAATGTTCTAGCTCTATGTCCTTCAGTACCTTATCCCAGAGAACATTTCCAAGGCCATGCCTGCTGGTTTTGAGCTTGATGGGAGCTGACCCTGAGTGCTGGGTTACCTTCATTTGGATACATGCTCTCTGTGTTCATTACACCCACTCCTGCCTTCTTAGAGCTTCTCTTTGTATTGACATATTCTAGGTTTTTTTTCCCCAATCTGTTGTATAACAATGTGCAGAAAACCAGAAGCAACAGTGGGCCCAGCACTGGATCTGAGTTACATCCGAGTGACTTCAGCACTGTGAAATTGTGTTCAAGAGCAGCTGTACCCACAGCTTAACTCTGCAGTTTGTGTAAACATGAATAGGTTCAATGCACATCTGTATATCTTGTGTTTGAGGAGGAGACTGCTCAAACACAGGCTCATAACTTGTATAGAAAACCTGTGGTTTTGAACCATCAGGATTTTATTTCTGGGATAGATACAAACCTGTTCGTGAAGAAAAACATTTGAAGAAGACATGGAAGATTTAATTTACTGGCTGTCTTACTCAGTCAGCCAAATAGTACTGTTTATTTCAGTAGCACTCCTTCTCAATAGAAATCCTAGATTACTTCATCAAGCTCAGGCAGTGGAATTTTTTTATGCCTTTTTTTTCCCCTGTCTTGTACAAGTTTGTGAGAAATCTTCAAACAAAGCATTTTTTTAAGAAGTTGCTGTAAAAATTTGTTGAAATGTTTTTTTTTTCACAGTCTGTTTATTTTTTTCCAATGCTATTGATGGATTTAAGGTATTTGAACTGTCAGTGAATTAGCTGTATAAGAATGTTTTAATGATACAAGGGGGTATTGGATGACGGCAGACTTTTTTAGCATCTCTGAACAGTACAAATTGCCAACATCTTCACATTTCTGTAAGGAGAACCTGCTTAAGGCCCAGGGGGGTTAAGAACGTTGTTTACTCTACTCTTGAATCCTGCAGTATAACAATAAAAAAGTGATTAAAATTTAAGTAGTCATGAGAGATTTTCGCTATATCTAATTTCTTGAATGCTGGTGTGCATTAAAACTGGATCATTGCATAATACTGTTGTGGTAAGTATTACTGTATTACCTTGTTTAGCAACCAACAGAAATAAGAACAGTAATTCTGTGATAAGTAGTCTTGTCTAAATGTGCTGAGTTCAAAAATTGTTTAGCATTGAGGTTGTGTTAAT
The DNA here is from genome assembly GCA_013399195.1 of Dicrurus megarhynchus. NCBI lineage: Eukaryota > Metazoa > Chordata > Aves > Passeriformes > Dicruridae > Dicrurus > Dicrurus megarhynchus. The sequence continues at coordinate 230,425 of VXAD01008061.1, forward strand.
TGCTTCCTCTGTAGGTTTTATTAATAATAGAGATATTAATAGATCTCTATTTTGAAGTAGTTAACATACCACAAAAATCTTTTGCAAGGCAAAATTTGGTGCTGAGTTTCTCGCATCAGAAAGCATTTTCTGCTTCTGTTTGGGAAGGTTAGTGATTTCCATAGATTTCACAAGGAAAGCAAGAGAGATGCAGTCTTTTTTCAGTGTCTTTGCTTTCATCACAAAAGAAAGAGATCTCTCTCCAGTTGTGGGTGTGGAAGGGTGACTCTTTCCTTCAAAGGCATGTGGATGTGCAGTTATCAGGGAAGCCATCCAGCTCTCTTGTGTAGGCGCTGTGGAATTTGGGCTTTGTAAGCATAGAATGTGCATTCCTAAACCTCAGTACACATCAGCATCTCTGCATGGACCAGATCGTGCATGCAGTGGAAAGTGGAACAGCAGAATTAAGCATTGCTTTGTGTCAGCTCTTGGCCTGTATTGCTCCATCTGCATGTCCATGCTCTGTTTTTCCACATTTTCTTTTGGATGAGTCAGAGCAGGAGTGGTAGAGGATAAATAAGCAAAGGTATCCTGTGCAATACCTCCTGCTAAGTTTTCTGATTCTTGAAAGCCATGCTTTAGTGTTTGGAACTGAACAGTGGAAGTGTGTGGGACAGCTTTATTTACTTACACCTCTTTGCTTTATGGTTTTTGGAAGAGGTTCCCCCTCACCATGTTTACTGCTTTGTAAAGTAAATCTTTGATTTGCTGTAGCAGTCACAGTCTGTTAAATAACTGTTTTCTTCATGTGGAAAAAGCACTTCATTTTCTCACTCCCCAGGTCTCCCCAGCCCACAAAGTGTGAATTCCTTGTCTGTGTTTGAATCTGCTTTTTCACTGGTTTCTGACAGTTTATTATGTACTTTGCCATTATTAGGAGGATGATTTAAATTATAAGCAGATCACATATAAGCAGTGCTTCCTAAAATGATAATGTTTTACTTCCTTAGTTTTGTCTCATTACAATGTTCTTGCTACCATTACTGTGTTCATCATTTCTTATAATATAAATATAAATATAATATAATATAAATATATATAAATATAATATAAAAAGCTTTCTGAAGCAAGACCAACATTTCTGTATAAGATGAACATTATGTCTTTTTTCTTTGAATGACTCAGTACCCAATACGATCTGTTAAGAGTTGGACATTTCAAGGACATCAGACTAAGGAAAGAGATTTTTTTGAATACCACAATTGTTGAAACCACCAGGACAAGCTTTGTTGAGATCCTGTTCCAAAAGAGAAAAATACAGACCCTTTCTGACTCACATGCCAGTGCCTGCTTTGCCAGACACACCAAACCAGACTGTGGCCATCTGAAACTGTGTTATTGAGTTACATCTCAGAACTTTGCAGCACCTAAACCAGCCTCATCTCTTTTTGTGGCACATGGAGTCAAGCTGAAGAATTATATCGAAATGATAAGTTAGATGTTGTTGCCAAATTAAGATATTTCACATTAAATGTTTTTATAAATCCACTTACAGGTTTATTTGAACAATCTGCCTGGATTAATGGGAACTGCAATGGTTTAATTTCTCTATGTCTTCTTATGTCCACTATGAAAGTGTGTTCTTCGAGCTACTTTAAGTAGAAGATAGGTTGTCACAACTAGAATTTGTTCTCTTGTGCTGTACAAAGATTTTGCAGGAAAAAAGTTTGATCTGAAATTGTAGATGTCTCCTCTAAACAACAACCAGACACATCAAGCAGAAAATTCTGAATGTCTGATGACATTCCTGCAGTTTTTATTTTTTTAATTTAAATTCTCATAATACAAACGCACCTGCTTCAAATGGTTATGCTATATGTGTGTTCAATATCTACAACTCAAATGGATCTAATTACTCTTGATAAAATCTCAAGCAAAATTAAGATACGATTGTACTGTAAAATGGCCTAGAACTGCATTACTTTGAAGTATTCATTAACATAAGAGAAAAGAGAAAACCTTTAGAGCCCAGAACATTTCTCTGAGGACACAGACAGTTATTTTATTCTGCATTAGTTCCACTGATGGCACATTGTTAAACACAACGAGTTACAAAAAATTATGAAGAAATTTGTATTTTAGCCACTGTTTTTCAGTTGTGCGACGTGGAGATGTTTAACATGAAGATGCCTCCATTCGCAGATAGAATGGCTTTATTTAAAATTGATTAGGAGCAATTCACAGCAGCCTGCCAAATTGCTAATGGAAGCCATTTGAATCAATTCTCTCGTATAATTTAAATGCCATTTCACTGCATATAGTTTAACCAGGAAAGAATCCCAGCTTGCAGCCAGTAAAATTAATTATTTATTTTTCTTTTCATAAATATTTTCTTGATCAAAAAAAAAAAAAAA
>VXAD01008061.1:232854-261874 GCA_013399195.1 Dicrurus megarhynchus
AAAAAAAAAAAAAAAAAAAAGTAAAACCAACATAAATGCTTATACGCTGGAACTTTTCCATGGTATGCACACTTCAAATGGCTAATTTGAGAGATGCCATAGTATTATTTTTACTTACGTATGTCAAAAAGCATTTTTATCTACATGTCAGGTGTTTTTCTTACCTGATAGCTTTTTGTGGAGTATGCATTTAAGGCTAAATTACAAATTGGATTCTGCTGTTAACTGAGGGGCCTATTCAGCAAAAATTATATATAGGTTTTTCTCAGAAGGTCGTGGGATCCATCTTTGCTGAGGTGATGAAGTGGGGAACTCCTCTTGGCCCCAGAATCACTTCTGTCCTGATGTGCCTGGGTGTCCCACGGGGGAGTCGTCTGATGGCAGAGAATTCATTGTGTGAGGTCTGGCGTTCGCTGCAGCACTCTCATCCATCACTGAAAGATTGTCCTATCTAGGGGTTAATTTTATTGTTATTTGCCTGAAAATCAATGGAATTAAACTTGAGAACTAATGGTATATTGCCCTAGTTTAAAAATAAACATTCTGGGGTTTGGCTGCTATTGGCTGAGATTTTGCGCTGTCAGCGCGATGCAGGAAGAATATCTTTTAATTTCATGCTTTGCCCACTCATCTATTGCACTGCCAATTGCAACCACTGCAGTGCCAAACAAGGGAAAATATAGATTGCATAAAAATATAGAGGAATGTTGATGCTGCAACAGCAGAGGAAGTGCATTACAGGGGCTGCTGCTCTTCAGACGGAAATAGCAAATTGAAATAATTTCTGGTTGTCCTTCGCTGCTGTCCCTTGTGACTTAGAGAACCCAAGAAGAAACAGTGGTGCTCTTGGGTTTTTTTGCACCTCCCCCTCAGTATAAAAAACATATTTCAATGTCTTTTGCTCACATATGGTGATGCATATTGTAAGAATTAAAATATGTCTGAAAATGAATCAACCCTCAGTTGGCCTTTCCTCACGGGAGTTGATATGTAAAGTTGACCTCAAAGTGTAGTAATAATATATGTCAAAGATATTTAGCAGGATTTTGCCATGCTCCTCTGTATTGGTATGGTGGGCATATGGGTGTGCTGATTGTGGACCTGAAGGCTTTTCCCCTGCAAAATATGTGTATAAAGTCAAGAAAGGTCAACCTGCAATATGGGTATTTAGGAAATGAATCTTCAGCTGCATTGGCCCAGTTGAAAAACTAATACCTATTTAAGTAGCAATGTCTTATAAATAGTCTGGTGAACATATTTGAGAGATTGTGAAATTTCATGAGCAAAAAGGGGAGAGAAAAACTTTAATAAGAAAATTTATTGAAACTATGGGAGAATCCTTAGTTCTGAATGCAAACCACAGGACTTAAATGTCAGATATTCTAAAACAGAGGAGTAGCTAGTGTGTGAAATGATTTGGCTGCAGTTTTTTTTTTTATCATGGTAAGAAAGGCTTTATGGAAATGCGACTGTGCTAGGGTTCTGGGTTTTGGTGTTTAGGTGTTTTTGGTTTTTTTTAAATGATTTCTACCCCCATTTTCCCCCGAAGAGAGTTACTGCATTTGTAACATTAAAGTTAAGAAAGGCGAATGGTCATGGCAAAGATGACCAAGAGGAACCGAGAGAAAGTCAGGCCATTTGTCTGGAATATAGGAATTTTGAACAGAGATTGAGCTCTTGTAGAGCCTTTTAGAGGGGACCTGCTCTTCTCTCAAACAAACCCAAGTCCAAGGGATTTGTGCCATATTTCCCTTTCTTCTTTGAGACCATGATAGAAAAAATAGTTCCTTAACTGTATCCACTGGCATTTTAAGACTAATAAATAATTCTTCACAGTCACTCAATCACTGCCAGTGCAGACTTGAAAAGGTAATTTATTTTGCAGATAGACACCCCTGACAGCACTCTGGAGGCCATCCTTTCCAACATAACCACTTTCAAGAAGCCGAGAATAAAACATCCTGCTTGACCAGGTTTTGATGTAGTGAAGCCACTCCTTGATAGAGAAATCTAATCTGTACTCTGGGGAGGGAGGGGGCCTCTGCCACTGTCCTTTTTCATTATGGTTTCCTGTCCTGTTAACCAAGGAAAGGGTCAGTAACGCGCTCTCCAAGCTCATCACTTCATGCATGTGCACCACGCAGGAAAGGAAAAACCCTGTGTTTGTCCACTGTACCATGGGATGTGTTAACAGAAGATGGTGACTGAAGTAAACAAAGAGGAGTTAAATGCTTTTTTATTTGTAAAAATTAAGAAACAAAGAAGAAACGATGAACAGTTTGGAACACCAGACCTGGAGGAACCCATAGATTCTTGATGTGGGAATGATGGTGGGATAGAAAAGAGAAAAACTTAATTAATGGGGGAGAGCTGAGTGAGCAGACAGATTTTGGAGAAAAATAGGTGACCTAGTTTGTTATCACAAAGCATAATTTTCATTTTAGCTGTGAGGCATTAAAATGGCTAACGTTTCACAAAATGGGCTGTAGATCATACAGCCTTTCCTGAAGTCCATTGGTAGAAAAGTTTAGAAATTGCTGTCTGTGTTGGAGAAAGTCTTTCAAGGACTTGGGCAGTACCTCTTGCTCTTTCTCTTCTTGTTTCCCTGCCTGAGGACAAAGTTCCAGCATTTCTTGGTGATGTGGTTGGAGTAGACCTTGCACAGCACTTGTGCTCCTCAAATATCAACATGGTCTTTGGTGCAAGATTGGGAAAATGTAGTAATAAACATAGTGGCAGCTTGATTCTTGAAAAAAATTTTTTTTCTCATTTCTTTTCATATTGCAAAACAGATTACTCCATATTGAGAGATTAAAGTCTTCACTAGCACAGTAAAGAGACACTCACATGAATGAAAATAATTTATTTCTACGTGTTCTTCTTTTATCTGAGTAAATGAAGTTTAGGGAGATATACTGCCTTATTTCATCAGGAATTTCCATTCTGAAGGGAAAAGAAATAGAATAGGAATTGTGGTTCTAAATATCTAAGGTTACAACTTTGCTGTAACTGGAGCTGTAACTCCCTGTTACGGCGGTGTTTGATCCCCTTCCCGGTTCCAAAGGCTGTCTGGGTTACTTAGATATATGCCTCACCTTTAAAGCATTTTCCCCTTTTCTGTTTCTTACGGTAAATATGCTCTAGAAAGACTTTTTTTTTAAAACTCTTTTTGCAAAGTTTTAAAATAAAATTTACAGCTGGTGAGGAACATGGTTTTTACATACTGGACCTTATCATCTCAGTAACCAATTTTTCCTTATGTCTCAGAACTCTCATTAATTTTTCACAGGCTTGTGATGGATAGTTTTTATTTATTCACGTCTGAGGTTCTGTTGTGTGAAAAGGACTCATTTTATAACATTACATATTCATGGCTTGGGATAGATGGGATAAGGAACTTATTATTAATGTGTCACAGTGGGAAACTTACTCCGGGTTCATTTGTGAATCTTGTTAAATGTGGTGCGGTCAGCAGACAGTGCTGAAATTTTTGATACATTTTATTGGAGAAGGGCAAAGAGGTTCAGTGATGCTTCCTTATCTAAACAGCACAAGTGAGATGGTGCCTTTCTAAATGCATTTGAAACACCATATCAATAACACGGGGGTAGGAGCAAAGCATTCCTGAACTACAGTAAAATCCGAGTGGTGCTTTTTAGTAATGACTGTTTCCAGGTGCTCTTTGGGTCTATTTAAATCCAGTTTGCTTAATTAAATCCTGTTTTACTTTTAGCAAAAACACAGGAGTTGCTTGCAGTGTAGTGAATTGACATCAGAGTATTGCAAAACTTGGTTTCTAGCAGTTAGGTTTGCCTGTAGGATTTGATCATGGCCATATTTCACTGAGATTCTTTTGCTGATGTACAGGGAGACTGTGCAAATTCTGAATGTGTACATGCAAAGATGTTTGGAAATCAGTGAGCAGTCTGTGTATTGAATGTATGCAGCATACAAAATAAAAACTAAGGAGGTAAACTGTGCTGTAAACTATTTTAGAATTGGATTGGGTTTAAAAGAAAAAATATCCCTTTCATCAGCCTGCAAAGATACTCATTTCCAAACCAGAACATTTTGTACCACTGAAAATTTTAAAGTAGGGGCTTTGTCCTCTGTATTTATGCACTTAGAATTTATTTTTCAATTAAATGCTTCCATACTCATTTTTGTAGTTACAGAAATGGGCCCAGAGAGGAAGTCAGTAATTTAGCTCTATTTGACTCCCTGTTATTTATCACCTATTGTTACCTTTCTACTTACATTGTTATTGGAAATCTAGAAAGATTATTTTGTTGGGGTCTTTTTGAGTGTACTACTCCCTTTCTTACCAGAGGAGCTTGTGGATGAAGGTGTTAAAGTTTACAATACCAGCATTTATTCAAATATTTCAGAACGTGCTATCAAAATCCAAATGAATTATAATTCCCTTTTGTTTTAAAACATTTTCTTTCTTTTGAAATGAATAATAAAATAGCTGAAATAAATCTGAGCTCCTTAAGTAGCTTGAGACGAGTGGGACAAGACAATTTATGACAGCCATATTTTAAAAGAAAATTTTCAGTGATGTTAAATGTTGGCTTTATTAGCGATCCTACCAGTAGGTCAACAGTATTATATTGTCATTTATAATAGAGGAGCTGGGCAGTGAGAAAACTGGAGTCTATTAAGAGTTTTGTGAGTGTGTGTGTGTATACAGTGAAATAATATCTAGTGTAATGTGAAGTGACAGTCAAAATTACAGCTTTTCTCTTGCCGCAAGGGTACTTCTCTGCCAAGTATAGTAATATTGTTGTAGCAGTGTTCAAGGTTGTCAGCAGTTCTTGGTTACTCTGCAGAGAGCCATAACTGTGTGTGGAAGCAAGGAGCTTCCTGTCAAGGGAGATACTATAATTTTGATATATATTTGTTGGTGCCAAACTGCAATTAAATAGGAGGCGTTGGAAGAGGTTTTATTTAGCCAACTCAAATTTGTTGATTAATTAGTTAAAACCAAAAAAAAAAAAAAAAAGAAAAAAAGAAAAAAAAAAGAAAAAAGAAGAGAAAAAAAAATCCATAAGGAAATCCTCCTCTTACACAAACATAGATTAAATAATGAATTTATCTGGTATTTGTCTGTGCTCAAAGTAGTCTGTTATTTTTATGGAATAAACCTTATTTCTGCTCGTGGATCTGGGATTTTTGAGGATGTATAGGGCATACTGCTTTTAGTTAAAATATTAGTTCTGAGGCTAATTATCTATCATAAAATTATTTTAAGGGGTAGTTGTAGACTTCAATTTTTTAGAGGTCAGCATGGAAACTGTTTCTTCTCAAAGCATGTTTTTTCAGGATGTGCTTTTGTGTCAGGAAATCGACAAAATAGTGTCACAAAAATGTGTATTATCATCCATATTGGAAGCAGTAAAGAATTTCTCCTATTTCCCCACGTTGAAAACGATGATAATGGTGTCAGCAGTTTTATTCAGCAGAAAACCATTTTTCTTGATGATTAGATTAAACAAAATGAGGTGGAGGAGAGAGTTCCTTTGGAAAACATTGCTTTAAAGAAGATCAGGAGCTCTGCTGTTGTCCTCCAGCAAAGTATTAAGGTACAAACATACTTACATGATCTTACGACTTGAATGATGAAAATTTAGTGTTATGCTAATAGAACTGATTAAATAGTATCTAAAATAGTGCTTAGCCAAAACCCCCAGTGGCTTTCATTGAATATTTTTCAAGTGGAGCTGCTGAAGCACCTGGTGAGGTGCTTCCAGACCCTGCCCCTCCACTCCCTTCTTCCCTGATTTCACTGCAGTGCTAGTGTATGACCTGCCTTGTGAAATTGGGTGCTGCTCACAGCAAAGCAGAAGCCACAAAAGCTGACCCTGGTTTTCAGTTGGGTGTGTGAGGAAGGAGAAGATAATTAAAAAAATAAATCACGAATAGTTTTTCTTTTAACTATAGCTAAAATAAATTTCAAATGCTTTATGCTGAGGAAGTGAATTCGAAAGCAAGAAGCATCCTTTGAGTTATTTTTCTCAAAGAAAATTGGGGTGGTCAGTGGGTACTTTGCACAACTGGCATTGGTTGTTCCACTATTGTCTCAAGGACTCTTGATTTATCCCAAAACACCCTGACAGGTGCAGGTTAGCTTTTTCTGGAAATCCTGTGTATCTGATTTATAGAAACTGAGCATGGTCTGAAGTTCACGGATGTGTTGAAGAGCTCAGGTTCTGCTGGTGCACTGAGTAATCTCAATGAGTAAATGTAAAATGTAGCTGGAGTATTTGTTACTGCACTGGGGCCCATCCTTAACCATGGGACACATCTCTGAGCCCCATGCAGAGGAGCTGTCCCAGTGCACTGTGATTGGCCATAAGACATAGGAAAGACTCTACAAAGAGAAATTTGTGAAATTACAGGAAATAACAGCTTTATGGTGTTTCTCTCTGTGGCTTCTCACAATGTTTAGACTAATGTTTCTGCTCTTATCATCACTGAAGCTTTTTTTTTTTCTGGTGGAGGGCAGAAAGCCAAAATCTGAGCATGTTATCAGAGCTGATTTCCCCATTTTTTGTAAATATATCATTTACTGAGGTATCATAGGACGTTTTATCTCTCATCTTTTCAGAATTTCCTCAATCTGGCCAGCTGTCTGGTTTATGAACATCCAAAGTCTTTGTTTCTAGCTCTTTTGTTGCCACTAGAAATTTGGGTATTTTCCTGTGAAGTCTTATCTGTTTGGTGCAGGAGCTTTGGTGCTCAAGAGGTGATCACAGAATATCTGTTCATGCACAAAGCTGCACACACCAGTCGACACCTCACTCAGCATCCTTAACCTGAGTGGACTCAGCATCCTGTGAGTGACAAAGCAATTTGCCAAGTGCAAATTCCTTCCCATCGCTGCATTGATATGTTGGCTCTATTTTTTTTAATTGAATAAATATATTACGCAGCAGGGCAGATTATTTTCTTTGTGGCCTTGCTGTTGCAATTTGAGAACAGATACGATTTCCTTCAGCTGATGAAGAAAGCAACATCTGTTCTTGGTTTCCTGCAGCTTTCCTTCAGACAATGCATTTAGATGCACAATTTGAATTCCTTCCTAAGAAATAGAAAATTAAAACTTTGACCCCTCCTTCAAAGCGGTGGTTACATTGTGACAACAGTGGGTTGAGCTAAATTCGGCTATGTCAGGCAAGAACTATAAAAGTAGATAGATTGCCCTCTAAGCTTCACTTTATTGGATATTGTAATTGACATATAGTTGTCATTTATAATCATCTGTCCATTCCTGTGAGTTGGGAGCAGTAAAGTTAATTGTGGCTGCTCATTTGCATTAATCTCACCTCTGAAGGGTACAGTAACCCATTAATATCATGTCATGATGAATTATCACAAATAACATTGAACATATTGATTAATGATCTCTGAGATTTGTATCTCGTTAAAACATTTTGTTAGCTCTTTAAACTTTTAAGCAGACAGTCAATGTATGCAGGAGAGGTTTAGAGATCACCCACGAGGTGATGAAAAGTTATGGCACACATTTTGGGTCACTAATTAAAAATTGCTTAAACATTTCATATTCATTTTAGGAATGCTTTTTCTTTCTAAAGGTATAGAGCTTGAAGTCTAATTGCAAGAATTGTCTTATTATTGTTCATTGCTTTTAAAGATAGTAATTTGTATTGGAGTTGGGATGACACAGGGAAAAAAAAGAGTAATCAGACTTAGAAACTACCATTATTTCTGTTTATCACAAGAATCATGCTCAGAGCAGCATATGTTTGTTGCTTTGTTAAGAAACACAGTTTCCTTCTATTTACATTTTTTTCTTAATGCAAAACTTCCCTTGCTGCTTTAGCTTGATTTTTTTCCCTCCTGTTCTTTCTTTGTGAATACAGATATATACAGGAGGCTGAATGAAATCTCATCCAGTGGGTGGCCATGTAATTTGAAGTAGCTGATAATTAAATATTTTGCCATTTAGATTATTACCTGCTTAAATTTCTGTAAGCTAAGAAGCACAAAGACTTTAGGGAGGCAAGGGAATTTACATCATGGTTCAGGAAGGTGACTTGGCAGGACAGAAGTGACTTCTTTGCGTATCTGAGTGTTGTGTTTTGAGAGTCTGGGAAATATGTAATGTTTTAAATCATTCAGCAGTCTGTCTTATTGTAAAGGTTTCTTTGTCTCCTTCCACATGAAGTTGCTGTATTTGAGTTGGTCATTTTAAATAAATAATAACTCTAGTGGGTCCTAGTTATATATTCAAGACACTGTTTTCCCTTCATTCTCTCTGCAGTAAGCTGCCAGTAATAGTTATTTGAGGGGATACCACTCATCATCATCATAATAATTTATTAAAATTATTTGAATATTCTTGGTATTTCACTTCCCAGTTCTTTTTCTCAAGTCTGGGGAGATGACTCACATACACAGAATATTTTGGGTTAGAGCTGTTCTGTGTTTTCAGTCTATCTCATTCTTTTACACTGGGAGGAAATAAGGAGTGAGTCTGGGTTTTATACTTTTGATAACATTGTTGGTCCCTCTCTAGAACTAATCCTCACCCTTTTCTTCTAATTACTGCCCTTGGTACCTCAGATGAAGTTCATACACTCTGCCAAATGTTGAAATAAGCTAGTTTTGTAGAGGAGACTAATGTGAAGATTAGAGCAAGAAAAATCATCCTTTCTAACTCGAAGATATGATACGGCAAATCTTCACAGGTGTGCCATGACTTCTGCTGCTCTGGGCGTGTGCAGTGGCCAAAGGTATCACATCTCCTTTCCCCAGGCTGGGATTTTTGTGTGTGAACTAACACAATTTTAACTTATTTGCTAGCTTTTCAGCCCAGCCCCTACAATCTTCTTTCAGTAATTCCTGGGAGTCCGTTTCCCTGGCACATGAGGCTGTAGAGTCAAGGATTATATTCTAGCTATAATTTATGATTAACTAGATTTATGGCTGAGATCCCAAAACAGCCTCAGTACTGTGGCCTGAGGAATTAAAGCCAAAATGGAGGCTATCATTCTGAATTGCTTGCTTCTCTGGAAAACTCTTAGTTTTATTTGAGAAACAAAAACAAACCCCAAGTCCAAACCAAATACAATTTGCAGTTGTGTAACAATTCAATTTCTTAGTAAGGAATTTAGCACTAAAACACATGAAGTCCTCAGCCTTTATAGCATTGAACTATTTAATTTAAACCCCGTTATCACCTAAACCCGATGCAGTGAATAATGCATATTAGACCCTCTCCCTGCTCATGCAGCCCCTTCCCTCTGCCAAACAGAAAGTGGTGGGGGGGACACACAATTAGGGTTCATTTTCACCCATGGTATGAATCCTTACTCATTTTAAAAACCTGCTAACGGAAATATTTCCATTCAGCTCATTAATCAATTGTGATTTTCATTCCCTTGTTTTGTAAAAGCTGTTGCAATAAATACTTTTTTTCACAAAGCGAAAATCTAAGAGATGGATGCAGCAAGCGTAATTAATAGCACCCAGTTACAGAAGATCAGCAAGTTTGTGAGATTCACATGCTGCTTTACCATATGGCTGCCCAGTAGGCGAAAAATTTGATTAATGTTTTGAAGTAGGTTTTTTTCAGCAAATATTACAGCCCCAGATGAGGAATTTTACTTTAGAGTATTGTTAGACTTTACTAAAATAACAGATCTTTTGATTTAAAGCTAAATAATATTTTGATCTCATGAAATCTCCACATGCAGAAGAATTACTGTCCTGCTGTATAAAGAATGGACCCTAGAACTTGTTTACAATTCAGCCAATAATGGTTAAATTTTTGTTTAATCTTAGTTTTTCATAAGTTAGTTGATTTAAGATACCAGAACAGGTGCATGGGTTTTGTATCAAGGACTTCCCCATCAAAACTAGATCTATAACAAAACTGATTCATTCAAACTTGTCATGCTGTTTTCCTTTATACTCCTTATGTAAAATAATCAAAGTTAAGCAGTTGGTGAATGAAAATCACAAGCTAATGTGTGGTCTCTTCACTAAAACATTATTGTAAAAAATGGTATAAAAGCAAAACTCTACAATGTATTCATTTTGCTTTTAAGTAAGTAATAGTGGTAATAATTGCAATTAGTACTTAATTTATTGAGCCCCCCCATAACGTTTGCCTGAAATGAAAAATATTTACAGAAATGCATCCAAAGAATATCAGGACCTAGGATCGAGTGCTCTCATGCAAAGCTGACACACAGCAGGAAGTTTTGCTTTTCTCACAAATTCTCAGTTTAATACAAGGAACATCAGCAGCTGGTAAAGAACAGATCCGGGGTGCTGAGCTGAAATGGAGTGGAGAGCAGCTTTGAGGGGAAGTCTTGCTGAGCTTCCAGAATGCTGAAGATAAAGCATTACCTAACTCTACTTTGCCACTTTGGTTTCTTCTAATTGCTTCAGGTAATGCTGAGGTTCAGAGTCTGGCGGGATGGTGCTAAGGCTGAAAGATGAGAATTTCTGCCTTTAAAAAAAAGTACCTTTTTGCAGTTTTTGCAGTTATATAATTGAAAAAAAATCAGTGATTGATAGTAAGGGTATGCTACATGAAAGAATAATAATCCCGATTCTGTACGTATCCCCAAATCAGAGATCTTGGCACAAAGTGCTTCTCTGAATTGCTAATTTCGGGGCATGGAGTGGGAGCTCAAATCTAACAATAAAATAAAGCTCAGTAAAAATAAAAGTTTAAAAAAAACTTTTTAAAAAAAGGTTTTTTGAACCAAAAATTTTCCTCTTTGACAGCTCTAGGCAGTGCATGACCAGAGGGCTTGTCCAGCTGTGTTACTCACTGGTGGTAAACACCAGAGGTAGGAAACCAGACTATAAAGTTTTTTAAGACAATCTTAAAATGAAGCATAGCTGAGGTAGTGAAATGATGGTTATTAGTTCTGGAGAATACAAATGTCACAACAATTTGTGCTTTAGATTCACAGATAGCTGATAGATGACAGAGCCATGTGAACAAATCCATACCTTTAATATAGAAGGATGGATTAAATTGTTTTATTCTTTTGAGACAGGATAGTTAATTAATTGATACAGGCTTCCCAGGCTTGCACTGTTTGAAGATTGCCACTGGAAATTTGTTTTCTGTAATATTATCAATTTTTCTGCAAATTGCAGAAAGTATAAACATTTTTTTAGGGTATTTTTGACGTACTATCTTTTTTCTTGTCTGTATCAGTTATTCTCTTGTCAGTGATTTACTTCTAATAAGAGCACATTTTATGCCATAAATTAATGTAAAATGTACCAGCGTTTCCCTTAACCTGTGACTAAACTACATGCTGATGTTAAGATATTCTATTATATGCTCATTAAAATGTGGTGAAATCAATATTTTAGTATTTCATTTTCTTCATTCTTAGTTTTCATTGGATTATCTAAGAAATAAGCAGAGTTTTCAAATATTTTAATGGTGGGACTAAATCTTTAATTGATAATGCCTGCAAAAGAAGGTCACTGGAAGAGCTGCTTGAATAAATTTTACCTTTGGATGCAAATATGACTTAATCTGAAGAAATGGGGGGTGCTGGGGATGTTATTGGGATTCTTGCCCGTTGCTTGGCTTTTAAATTCTGTAAATAAAGGAAAGTGTTGGCTCTGCTCTGTGCTGGCCGTTTCCTGTCAGTGCTCACATTTTTAACTCTTTCTGAGCTGCTGTTCTGCTCCAGGCTGTGGGCAGCTCTGCGAGGGGTTGTCTGTATGAAGAGGCTGTAGAGTGGTCACCCTAAAAGGCTCCTTAGCATTGTACTTTGAATTTTAAATCACACACATAATTCAAAGGTAATCTAACTTTGAGTGTTGGTCTTTAGTCCGTTCAGTTAAATGGAGAGAAATGACTGACATAAGGAATGAGTTATTGATTTATTGTAGGAAAATGACTTCTGTAATATAGGAAGTATGGTAAAAGGAACAGCTTAATTATTTAGGGGACACCACTGAAAAAAGTGCTTTTGCAGCATTGCAGATTGTCTAAATAGGAGTTGTACAGCCCAGGTTTTTAATTATTCTTTCTTAAAGACAAATTGTAGTGGTTTAATGTTTTTTCCCCTCATAAGCTGGACTCATCTGGTTGTTTAAAATAGTTTTGTACTTGTGCAGTTGATGCAGAAAAGCAGGCAATCAAATGATTTTCTTCGTAACCCTAAAGGCACGTCAGCTTTTAACTGGTGTTTCTCAGTTATCTGCATTTTGTTTATGCTTTGTGGAATTTTGATGTCTGGGGGCTGGACAAAAAAGAAACATGCTCTGCAAGTTATTCTGAAGCCCTTTGTTTTAGTAGGTGACATGAACTTTTAAAATGTGAATTTATCAAATAAATATATGTGGCAGTTTGTATCTGTACGAGCAAAATTTTTAAAATATGGTATTTGATGATTTATAAAATATCAGATAAGATATTTGCTTTGGCTTTTCCCATATGTTTTTGCCTTTGATTTAGTGCTATTCTTTGCAGAAGGACAACAGTATCATGTTATTTTGACTGCAGCTCACAATTTTTGGCAGCATCTCAGATAAACAGAATATTTGTGGCTAATTGGTTGAACATGTTCAACAATTATAATTATATTAAAACCATAATGTGTTTGAACATTTGCCCACTGCGGGCTGCTAATATGTGCTAACTTAAATTCCTGTCTGTGACTGGAGCTGGCTTGTAACTGGTTTTATTGGAAATATGTGCAAAGTACAAAAGCCACATCTAATAAGAGTCTTTAGGAATTTGCCACTGTGTTCAGTGCTTGTTTTAAGAGGTTCAGAATTCAGTCTTAAAATTTCCTGTCCTCCTGACATTACGTATCTGAACTTCCAGTGTTGCTGAAAAGAAAAGGAGTTGGTATTATTTTTATTGAGTAAATTTTCAGGAATACTAGTTTGCCTTTCTATCAAAGATTTCCAAGTTAAATAAAGAATTGGAAGCTTCTCCACTTCTGATGTTTTAAGTCCAAAACATGTGAATTGTATTTGCTACTGCACTTTAAGAGAATGGCAATAGCCTGACTACATAGTGAATACAGAGGTTAGACGTTGAATTCTGAGTGGGATGCAGTCTGATGTATTTTTCAGTGCATAATTCCCTATTTTTGTTTCGTTTTGGTTTTTAATTTTTTTTTTTTTAAACTTCCAAACAGATGTCCCAATCTAGTCTTGCTCCTAGAGTTGTTAGATCTTACTGTTGTAGAGTAGGTAAATACTGCTGGGTTTGACTTAAAAGCCTTGCCACTCGATTACCTGAAGAATCACCATTGTTTTGTGTAGATGATACCCTGCAGCTCTAAAAAAATAGAGGCAATTATGCTTGCAGCCCCTTGTTTTAATTGAGTGAGGCATAATGACTTCTCTTCTATAATGCTCCATGGACTCAAAGCTGCGCATGAGAGGCTCCCCGGGGACCTGCGGCGTAGCCTTTCCCAAGCACATGTTTTTGGGGGAAAGTAGCTGAATGGAGGGGTCAGCCAGAGGCTGAAGCTGGCACAGCAGGAAGCAAGAAGCAGAACCAGCTCTGTCACTGCTGATAGTGACATCAGCCTGTTCTCTGGTTGCTTTCGGGATTTTGTCCCTTGTGCTGGCTGGGGTTGAGCTCCAACCTTTGTGTTCTCTCCTTCTCTTGCCATGTTTCTCCACCTTAGCAGTTCCCCTCCCTCTTTTTGTTTCATATTGCAAAAAGGTCTTTCTGTTCATATGTTCACATGCTAAACATTTTCTTATCTTCTGCCTGTTTTTTTTTTTTTTTTTAATTTAGATTCAAAGATATTTAGGGCATGGGTTCTTGTTTATGTTTCTGCCCTCAGAGAACCTGCACTTTGTCCCTTGAAAACCAAATTAATTTAATGTAGTAATTTCTTTTTTCTGTTCCTGAGTTTCCATATCTCTAAAATTAATCTGCTTTTTCTCATAGCCCTAGTAAAATGCTTTGAAAGATACTACAAGAAAAAAAGAAAACCACTAGACATCAATTTAACTGCAGTATAGCATATGGAATAAATGATGGGTTATTCTCCATTTTCTACAGGTTAAGTAAGGCCTTCTCAGATGTGGACTTCTCTCCATTCCCTGGGGTTTGACAGCCAGATGTGTTTGCATGGGGAAGGTGCCTGTCTGTGCTGGGCAGGGTGTGCTGGGGGCTGCACACCTGGAAGCCCACGGAGCCTGACAAAACTGTGCCCAACTACCACAAAGCACCCAGAGTAGGGAAATGCTGCAAGAAAGTCGCTAGAAAAGAGCTGAATTGTGTCTGCTTTGTCAATGTGAGGGACTTGAGAGGAAAATCCAGACTGTGTGATGGAGTTAGCCTGGGAAAACTGGGGCAGGACTGGTGAGGACTGGGATAGAAATGGAGAATAATTCCCATGGAGTGACATCCCTGGCAACAATAAGAGGTTTTGAGAGGAAAGCACTGGTGGTGATCTCTGGTGATCTCTGATGGAGGCCACCAAATCCCACCAGCTGTCTCTTTCCCAATTAACCAAATCTGACTTTCCTTTGGTAGGATTGATTTGAATGGCATTCAGTGCTTCTGAGCTAGGTACTTCTTGGAAAATTGGCCTGACAGTCTTCAGAGAAGTCAACCTTGTAACTCTCATCTTAAATTTTTTCTCTCCAAAGCAAAAACTTTTTCTGAAATGGACAACTGGGGAGGCTGCTCAAGGAGCAGAATGAAGGGTTGCCTCAAAAAGCAATATTTGATTGGTACTGATTCAATAACAGCATGGAAAACATGGTGCATGGTGGAACCTGGATGGAACAAAAGCTGTGCAAACATTTCCCTTGACCAAGTTCGTCTCAGTTTCTTGTGAGAGTTAATTCCTCATAATCTTGGATCATATGACTAATGTCTGTCTCAAAGCATGGCTGCATTAAATTGTTCAGGATTACCTGTTCAAGCAGACTCTCTGCTCTGCAAGCCTGTACTTCAGTAGTAATTTGCTGGTTTTTTTCCTTTTCTTTTCTTTTTTTTGACTTCTGATACAAAAATATAACTTTCTCTTATTATTTTAATCTTTGCTTTTCTTTCTGCATGGATCATTTATTTGTGAACTGGTTATTTCAGTAAGGGCTCAAAGGTAATTTCATGGTTTATAGAATTTATATCTGAGGGTTTAATGAGGAAAACATATTGTTTTCTAACACATGGAATAGTGAATCTTTCATTATACTTTTATTTTCCTTCTCTAATATTACATGTATATCAAGTTCAAAGCCTTGAATACACCTAAGTATAAAATTATTCCTTTCCTACACATGGGAAATATGAATGTTTGTGACTCAAAAATCAGCACACACAGACTTAGGAGGTGATTTCATTTTTAATGAATCTACATGATATAAATGAACTACTCTTCTGTTTGTGCATTGTGCTAGAGTATACATTGGAAAATACAATAACAGTATATTACTTTTCTGTGATTTAGGTTAGGAATTAATGCATTCAAATGAATTTAAGAGCCTTGGGTATAATTCATACAGGATGCAAGTCCCTCAGTAGACCTCTCATGAACATTATCAGATTCAATACAGTTTGCATGGTCAAACAGATTAATATTTGACCAACCCCCTCTTTTTGCCATTTATTAAACTCCAGAATCTCTTTGAATGGCTTTCTTCTTATTATTCTGTGTGAGGAAAAAGAAGCAAAGACAAGGTTTTTGTTAGGTATATCAATTTGTTAAAATGTCCTCTTTTCAGCTGAGTTTAGTTATGGTAGATCAGGTTGGAACGAAGGCTGCAAAATATCAAATTTCCTTTTTTTCTTTTCTAGGTACATTTTCTGAAAGCTTTCATTTTTATCTAGTGCAGATGTCTCAATGCCCTTTCACTCCACATCAGAGTCATTACCCACTCTATGGATGGCGTTTGTTGCCTGGCTCCTGCCTTCGATTGACAGTTGTGGAAACTGGAGGATGCTCTCAGCATCAGTTTGATCTTTTGATGGATCAAAACCTTTGCTGGGCTGTCTCCTGAAGTACTTAAAATACATCTGACTCCCTCTTTCTGATCTTTTAGCAATTTTACATCCTGTGTTAATTATACCATAAAGCATAAAATCTAGTAGCGATTTTCAAAGTGTCATGCTTAGAAGGCTTTTGAGCACTTGGGACTGATTCTGGTGTGATAAAAACATCCTTTAAAATAGCTTCTAAGTTCTGAGATACAGCAGGAACTAATTCTGATTCCTTGCAGTCAAGGTTTGAAAGGATTGTGCTCTTAAGTACAAAAACCCCATAAAATGTGTCTAATACTTTGAGCCATCTCTCAGGGAAGCTTAAATTCAGATTTTTACACTGGAGGGGAGTAAGTATTGTAGTAAGTACTCTGCAATAGTAATGCCCTTGTGTTGCTGATTTATCAAAAGGTTGTTGGAGCATCCAAAGTTCTAGGAAAGTGAGTGTTGTGTATGCTGGAATTGATGTCTCTGGGTGTCCTCTGTCATTGTTTGCCATGTTACTGTTCAAGTATTCTTACTGTAGCAGAGATAAGTAAAGCCCCCAGGAAGCTGCTCATGCTCCATTGCCAGGGAAATCGGGCCAGGACGAGGCACATGGGCTATGCCAAGTTATTCAGGCTCAGATAAGTAGGCTTATGGATGTGTGACATGGAGTAGGCGATTGACTTTGCCCATGACAAGTTCAGCCAGGTTTACAAGGCTTAAAGTTCCCCAAATGTCATGGGATTGACAGGTATAGCTCTCCACTGACTGTACCCAAGTTTTGAAAACACAAACACTCTCCTCTATTGCTGTGCTTTTTACTGTTTTAACCTCCAATTAGTCTGTATAATAAAACTACAAATACAAACATCTCTCAGGTTCCTTTGGTGATAATTTCACTGTGTGAAAATGAACACTTTGCTGTTCCATTTCATATACTCTTTATAAACAAAATTGCAGAATTGTTTATTAAAATCTTTGCTGTGGATAGCAGAAATAATGATGTATGGCACATTTCCTGAGAGAACCAAAGAAAACATTCCAGAACTTTATTTCTTAAAATGCTGTTGAATAGTGAACAAACATACATCTATGCCTGTGTTTTTCTTTAAATGTAGTTCTGGTCCTTGTCTCTTGTTTGTTAGGAAGCATTTATATCATGATAGCATGGAAGGAGTCTAAGGACAAGTTAAGGCCAGTACTAAGAGTGAGGATCTTAAAAGCTGGAGCTCATTCTCATTGTTATTGTTTTGTTTTTGCATGAGGGGAGGGCTCTGCAGGTTTTTAAGCCATCCCAGAAGCCCAGAGATCAGAACGTGTTTCCATTTCTTCTTGTTGCTGGATGTGATTGATCACCCCAGGAGGGAAAAAGGAGCAGTAGATGTACAGTGCTCATCCTGGGCAACTCTAGAAAGCTCTGTGCTGTGTGGGAGATGTATTCTTCTCAGAGGGCTTCCTGTTTGATTGGGTTTTGTTTTTTTTTTTTTTTTTAGGATTGCAGCTTCTTGCTTATGGAGCTTTCATGATGATTTAGTGCTTATAAGACATCACTGAATATCAAGGAAGCCTTAATAAATCTGAATTGGTCTCAGTGTGGATGGAAATGAAGATGTGTTTTTATTTTGTGTTGGGATGATAGAATGAATTATATCAGAAATCTGACTCCTAGAAGAACTGGGAATTCAGTGAGAGAATACAACAGCCAGGAAAGCACACTAAGCCCCACAGAAGGTTTGTGCCGAGAAAGAGCAGCGCTGGTGGTGTGTTATGTTCATGTTTGGAAGGTGTGGCAGTGCTACTGCCAGGGCACAGCAGGAGCAGGGAGGGTGAGCCCAAAGCCGAGGGCACCAGGGCTCAGCAGTGCAGCGGCTCCTGAGTTGCCTGAACAGTCCCAGAAAAGGGGAGAGGCTGCCTCAGGTCATGCAGGGAGGAGCAGGATGTGGGGCCGGAGACAGGGCTGGAGATGAGGCCTCAGCAGAGGCACAAGGACCATGTAGAAGACAGGGCTGGAGACAGGTACACCTGTGATAGGGCTCAGGGAGGGGCAGAAGGGCCAAAATGTCAGGAGTGTGGATGGAGCTCGGGGAGCACAGAGAAGAGGGTGCATTTGGGGAGTTTACAGGGGAGACTGCACAGGGTGCTGAAATCTGTGGCAGCAACACCTGTCATCAGTGATCTGGGATGAGAAAAAGAATTTTCCAGT
This sequence comes from Dicrurus megarhynchus, assembly GCA_013399195.1. Classification (NCBI taxonomy): domain Eukaryota; kingdom Metazoa; phylum Chordata; class Aves; order Passeriformes; family Dicruridae; genus Dicrurus; species Dicrurus megarhynchus. The sequence continues at coordinate 251,010 of VXAD01008061.1, forward strand.
GAAAAGTAACTTTGAGATTTCAAGCTTCACAGCAGGGATAAATTCCGATATACTCACTTGCCTTTGAGAGAATCTCATTCTAGTTAGTCCCTCTGATTTCAGAATAATACTTCTGTTTGTAGTCTCAGTTGTAGTACTTTGACATGTATCACCACATTTTTATGGGAAAATCATTTGTTTTTATTGTAACTTTAAAATTTTATTTTTCATTAAACCTGTTTTATTGACTTTAGAAACGGATTTTAGCTATAGCAGTGTAAATCCAGAGGAAGTGAATTTATGCTGTTTTATACCAGTAAGCATAATCTGGCACACACTTAAAAGAAAAAAATAGTTGAAATTGTATAGTCAGCAGTCAAAGCTTCTTGTTAGAAAATTCTCGATCTGTAAGAGTGCTATTGATAAAGGAGCTAAAAACCTCAAAATTGATTTATTTGTTATCAGCTCAATACAATTTGTCTGAACACTGAACTTACTTTTTTGTTCTTCCATGTGATAAATGTATTTGCCTATGTTGTAAAATCTAAGCTGAGATAAGCTTCTGTACAAGCTGAGTATAGGACTGGAAACCAAGATTTCCAGAATTTTACCTCTTGCTTCTGTCAGGAAATGAAGTTGTGACCTTAAGTGACCTCCTAGGTCTCCTTTGTAAGGAAAGCTGAATTCCCTTTGCAGTTTATTTAGGAGTCACTGGGAATTCAGCATCTTATGACATGAGATCTTTCCAGGATTGATGTATTTTGTTTCCACAATTGTAAATTGAGAAAAATACAGTCTTCTGGACGGTCTAGTTATGCCAGACCCTGAGTCCTTAGTACAGGCTGTGTAGCTGCAATGAACTGCCTACTCCAGGCATGCAAATTGGGAATTAACGAGGACTGGAAGTTTGGAGTATTTCAGGCTTTATGGTTTTTCCTTTTTGCTGAATTTTATAGTTACTTGAATTACTTGTTTTGTTACACTTAATTTATCATTTTAATTTCAGGGAATGTTTTGACAGTAAATGTTTGTAAAGCAGCTAAATATATTTTTACTGGAAAGACTAAAGAAGTACAAGGAGCATTCTTATTTTCCTGTTAGTTTCTATGGTATAAAAGAGACTGAAAAGTGTGGTTTGGTCTTTGCACAGAGTGTACATGTTCTTTGCCTACTGTGTTTATTCTTCCTGTGATGTAGTTTAGGGTTTTTCCTTCCTTGCATTATTTCCTGCCTGTGCCTCACAAGGAGTAAGAATTCAAGAATACAGCAGGGCTGAAGGGTGGGCACCTGTTTATGACCACAGATGACTTGTTTGAAGTCTTATCAGTTGTAACATTTAACAGTGCAAGGCCTTGGGTTTTTTCCCCCTTGTTTTTAAACCAATGCTTTAAAAGGAGAGTTGTGCTTTATTTATTTTTTTAAATTATATGTTCTACTTTTTGCACATAGTAGCATTCACTTAGTTTATACCATAAGTGACCTAGTTTGCATTTTCTTTCAACTCTATAAATTACCCTATTTTTTTCTGCTGGTATCAAGGTTTCCTACTAGTCCTGAAAAATTAGGTTTTAATTTTTTTCTCCCTTCTAGCCAAATAAACATAAAGAAGGATGAGAAGACAGGAATCGTGAGTGGATTTGTGGCTTCTTGGAGGCAGGTTTTATTCCTGTATGTGCTACTTCTTTAGCTTTTGATGAAGTTATTTCATTCATCTCTGCCATGACTTTGCTACTTTTGAAATGCCTGATGGGGTAGGTCGTTCTTGTGCAGATGCTCTGCCTGGATTTCTTCAAGCAAGTAACTAGATAAATGAGAAATATTTTGTAAGTGCATTAGGTGTGTGTCATTTGCCATATTCACAATGATAATTGAGTAGTGAAGAGCAGGCTTGACTTCAGTCCACTTTTTCCCTAAGTTTCTTTGAATGGGTAAAATGCCCAAACTATAAATTTCTGCATGCTCTGATCAGGATTTTGATTTCTAAGTTAAAATTACCTGACCCTAATCCTTGTCATTGCTCACACTATGGCTACAGTACACAGTTCAGGTGCTGGAAAGGAAGTTTGTATGTTTGTGGACTACTGGTCTTAAAAGCAGGAAACCTATTTTATATCCTTTACATGATAGATATTGAATCAATAAAGCATCAACCTAAGGGTACACTTGATGTCTCCAGTGAGAAGACAATAAATCATGTTATGTGCATACAGGTATATTGACTCAATTTCTTTGGCCTGCCTATGCAAAACTGAAGGTGATTGAAACTAAACCATTAGAATAAAAGTCTTATAATGGCAGGTATAAAGCCATTTAATCCACTTCTTATGATTTGAAATTTTTAGTATTAAAAATCTAAGTACAACATTTAAATCAAATTGAAAATCCATCAGGTCCTGTGCCCTGTCTCAAATAATGGTCAGTGGCAGATGGCTAAAGAGGGAGAATAACAGAACATGTGCAGAATGATTTCTCCCTTCTGGTCTTCAGCAATTAACATTTTGGGTACTTTTGTAGCTGGACACTGCACCCATGTAAAGAATTTAAGATGAACCAGTAGACTTCTCTTAGTTGCTTATCTTAAACTTGTTAGTTTTCTTTTTCAACCTGTTTATAGTTTGGCTTTTCCAATGAAGTTTTGCACATTTATATTGGGGAGAAAGAGTCTGACTCATGTTGGCATGGGTGGGTAAAGGAAATGGTCCATTTGTGCTTTATGTCTTTGTCACTGAGTACTTTCTGAGGATAAAAAGCTTGATGGTTGTCACTCCTTTTAGGTCTTGACTTGCTTGTGGTGAGAATGTGTAGGTCTGGCAACACAAAGTATTTTTATTTCTGTCTGGTGGCTTCAAAGAAGGACCATCTGAGAATGAAGATGGAGTTATTGATACAGCATATCTATCAGTAATAGTGTATTTTTTTTCCTTGAAATTTTCATGTCTCAACACCAGAAAAGTCATTAATATGGATAACTAAATTGAGTTGATTCAAGATGAAGGGTTGCTGCTGTATCATTAAAAACAAGCAGCTGAAGAAGGTTTTAGAGTGCTGCACTGCATTGCTGAGAATCATTTTGTTGTTTTAATGTTGGCTATCCTTTGTAGCAACGGGACTTGGCCTGGCTGGACAGCAGTCCACTCTATTGCAGGTATTGAAATACTGCTTGAAGAGCTAGTTTTGCTTCCAATATATGTAAAAATATATGGAGGATGGGGATGTGGGTCAGAAAACCACTTTGAACCCTGTTTAGATAATGGAGCACGACAGTTTACATTTTCTTAACCACAAGATAGCCTTGACATACGGCGTGTTCTCACCCAGAGAGTAAGGCAGAGGGCTTGCTCAGATCAATCTGGAAAGCACATGTGCAAGGAGAGACATTCCTTGCTTATCCCCGTGCCCCTCTGAAAGCCCAATTGCACCCTCACAGCTGGAATTTTTGCATGAGCGTGTTCTGAAGGAAAAGGCACATGTTTGAGTGTTATGTTTGAAGGGAGTTTTACTTCTGAACTGGAATGAAAATGATCACTGCTTTCCTCTCCAAATGAGCACAATGGCATTTTGTTCTGGCATTTTAAGTATCAAAGTATAATATTTTGTTGGAGTTTAATTTTCTGCAAAATCTTTCTTCTTTGTTACTGCAGCCCTCCAAAATACGCTTCTTTTACTAGGTAGGCGTTATTTATCATTCATTTGTATAACTACTCACTCTTTTCATGTGAGCCATCTCTGACTCATTATGTTTAGATGCTCAGCTTAAGTACTGAACAGAGAAGTTATGAACACCACACCTCACCACTCTGGGGAGAACACTGATTAAACACACCTTAGCTGTGAAATTCTGAGGTGTGTTTAGGTAGCCTCCTCTGGGTTTGCTCTGTGCTTTTGTCTCACATCAGGTGTAATTTTGTTATTCTAAATCAGTAAGGTTTGTATATGGTTTTGGCCATCATGTGCAGGTGCTGTGAACAATTTAAACTTCTCAAGTTGCTTTACTAACTTAATCTGTTAGAATACACCTTGTATTGCTTACTGCTGTTTAACTGATCAGCTAGAGAAATTCTGGGGTGAAAGAAAAATGAAATTTTTCAAGCACTTTTTGTCACAGAATCCATGAAGACTTCTTACAGTTTGTCTCTTGAATGTTCTAAGTGATGGAGCATATCAGAACAGCAGAATCAGGGGGGGTTGTGTTTACCCCAACTGCCCCATTCCCTTCTCTTCAGAATTGCTCTTTTCTTGCCACACGGGCTCGCGTGGTGCCCATCAACTCCTCACCTGGACCGCAGCTGCTGGTTTAACAACAGCTATAAATGATTTTAAAGGGATGGGAAATTTTATTTAAAAAGAGTAATGGCTAAATATAATCTAAGTTAGAATGAATATAAAAAGTTGCAAGTTGTATAGGTAAATAATAACATAATTATAAAAAAGCTGTGTAAAATAAGACCCTTGGTATCACTGTCTGTTTAATTAATGTACTATAGGCATTCAGGGATTGTTCTTTGACTGTAAAATGTTACACATAGAGACTTGTAATTGAAAACTTAGGATATGATTTGTAGTTAGAGGAATAAAACTAAATTGCAATTTTTCCTAAATTGAATATGCCACTATCTTACACATCTCAGCCTTTCTGACCTGGCCTTGCATGATGCTTCTTGACTTCCTGTCCTGCTGTCATTTTCTTTCATATTGGTCTGGCACTTAGTCTCACTGGAATCAATAAGGTTGCTCCCATGCAAGTGTTGAATAAATAATTGATTAAGGAGATACTACACTTGTCGCATCTTTTCCTAGCAAAGGTAGCCAACGTAAGTGTTCTTTTAAAAAACTTGTGTTCTTTCCTTTTACTGATTATCCCTCACTTCTTCCACTGAACAAGCAGAAGGTGATATCTACCAGATAATCTGATTGATGTGAGCTGGAATCTTTGTGAAGCGGTGACATCACTCAGCGTGTACAACAATTGGGAGAAGTGGCTATTCTGCAACCGTGTAGCTCAAACCAAATGACTTTCTAGTATTTCTCTCCATTTCCCTTCTAAAAACTTTAACCTGCTCAGTTTTAAAAGCTGTAATCCAGAATGGCAAAGCACGCTTGGGTATTGGTCACCAACCCTGACTGCTGTGCTCATCAAATTCTAAATGAAATATTTAAATAATTTGGTCCTACACGAAGCCAGATAGAAAATGGCAGATAAAGTGGTATCTCTTGATATGAACAGTCCCAGTGAAGTTTGCCTGACTGCTTGGCTGGGTTTTGTGTATTTAGAATTGCAGTAAAAGCAGAAACATTTCTTGACAGCCGTTGTGTATTGTGACATCTGAAATTGAAACAGGCACTTCTAAATTTTCTGCACATCTCCTCAACTCAAAGGTTTATTATAGCTCCTACTATGTTATGGTAGTATTAAACTACAGTGAACTTTCTGTAATGGGAATGCACTTACACTGAAGACAGATGTAGGATTTCTGTAGGAGATGGAAAATAAGATATCCCAGGCAAATAAATACCTGATGGCTGTGCCTGTTGCAGTCACTCTACCAGTGTGATTAACCTTTTTATCTTCAATTACATTCCTAAGTGATACAATTTGTTCCAGTAAAATAGTGTGCAGATCCAGTCTTGTTCAATATTTCCCACAAATACATTGACTCGCTGTTTTGGTTTATGAAATCCTTTCTGTTGTTGTGGTTCAGTGACAAGAGAGATGAGGTAATTACAGAGCAGTTTGCCCACTGGTTTCTCTCCAGTGCATAGCTGTAGTCAATGCTGTTAGACCACTCATATACCCAATTGTCAAAAAAAGTAAGGAAAAAAGGCTCAAATATCTTTACCAGAATTAACTTTGGTGCTGCAGAAGTTACAACATGCATTTTATGTCATCCTACATGTTGCTACGTTTGTTTTGAAGTAATGTTTCATTATTGCTATTGTATGATTAAATATTGAGAGTATTCCTTTTCCAATTGTTCTACTCCAGTATTTAATGAGTGCAATTAAATGGAAAAATTGCCTTTTTAACTGATGGTAGTCTATTAATGTCTCTGTCTGTTCAGAAAAGAAAAGAAGTGAATTATTAGAATGACAAATGAGTCGAAGTTACCACGGTGATGGAGAGGTGTGATTCCCCTCCACATAATCTTCAATTAGTGATCTTTGTAAGAGGATGTTTTTCAAAAGGGTAATAGAGAAGTAATGAGATCAGAAGGAGGTCAAACCCAGCCTTCTTCGTTTGGCAGTTTGATTAATTTATTTCTCCTTCTCGCAGATTGCTGTAAGGGGCTTTTGGCACCCGGTGTTTTCCATGGGACTCTCGTTGAAGTGACTGCTTATGGGAGTCTTTTGTGTATCCAAGAATGTTCATCCGCTTGAAACTGAAGGTTTCTGAACGGTTCAGATTTTTTGTCTTTAGTATAAGCACTCTCTGATAGTTCTGAAAAGGAAGCTTTTTGAGAAGAAACAATCCTTGGGTCTCCCATGTGTATTGTTTTGAGGCAAAGTACTCACACCTAGGACTGGGATGCAATGCTTCCATCTCCTTCAGGGGGATGATAGTTAAGTCAGAGGAGAGGGAGGGGAAGAAGGACTCAAGAACATAAAGTTGCGGTGAAGTTGCTTTTCCCACAATACCTTCATGAATGCACACATGTAGCACTTCTGCATCCTTCAGGTGTTCCTTCCTGCCCCTTCTCATTCTTACCACTTGTGTAGAAAGTTTTGTTTCAAAGAGCAGTGAGCTGTTTTCTGACGGTGATCATAAACCTGACTGGCTGTGGCCCCGTGCAGTGTGCTAAGCCTGTGCTATGAGTACAGTTACATCCATGTTTAGTTTATTCTCAGAAGTAATTCACTTCTTTTAAAATATTCAAAGTAGTTTTCCTGCAAAACTGAAATGCCAGTAGCATTTTCTCAACAGTTTCCTCAGGTTTATGTATTTGTGCACTGATCAGTTTTGCTCTCCTGATAGTTGAATGTATTACTGTGGTTTCAATTTTAACATAAATTCAGTCATTCTATGCAAAGTAACATGTCAGTAGAGGAGCAGTAGATGCTAATTTAAGATGACATTCTCTTGCTAGCACATGTGACATTAACAGTTGCATGATATCCAAGACTAAACTATGTCTGGGTTACCTCAGTTTAAGCTCAAGATATTCATGCAAGTTTTATTTTTGGTTTTGGTAAGGGTAACATTAACATTGGGTTTTCTTACTTTCTCATGAAGTCTTTGCAACAGTCATTTAACAGAAGTACAGAATTATTTTTATTATTATTATTACATTTAAAATATTTCACCAGTAAAAAGAGATACTTTGGATTAAATAGCTCATAAAATATTTTTATTGTACAGATGATCACAGAGTCATAGAATGGTTTGGGTTGGGACTTTAGGACCATCTAAAAGGTTACATACCAAAGATTATTCTAATTGCATTTATAATCACAGGTCACAGGTGCAAAACGATTTTGTGAATTTCCCCTCTTTTTAGGTGCTGTCCATCTGGGGGGAATTTATACATGCTCACATATACTTATGTGTATAGATAAACATGTCTCCTACTTATCAAAGTTCTCTCAGAACAGAAAAAGTAAAATTAGATTTTTGTAAGCTGGAGTGATGTGCATGTTCTTATTTTCAATGTGTGGTAAAGTAATCCTTCAATTCTATTTTTTAACAGTATTCTATAATATAAATAATCTAGTCTTTTCTTCTGCAGAGTGTTTAATTCAGACAGGTTGAAGGTGCCTCCAAAGATTGGCGTCAAATTGAGGAAACCATTCATGTAGTAAATAAGATAATTTGTTTCTGCCCAAAAAGATTAAAATATAGATTTTTTTTATTTATTTATTTTTTATCCCATATGATTTAACACATACAGTTCCTGCATCTCTATGATTCTGAATGCATTTTGAAATTAAGCACTTTTACATGGATTTCTGTTCTTCATTTTCTGCACTGCACTTTTAACTTGAATTTCAGGAATTTTAATTAATATTATCAGTAAAGATCTTTATATCTTTCCAAGATATTGATGTTTATATAATTTCAAAATGTGATGGGAAACTGATGCTCCTAATGAAAGCAGAAGTTGTAAAAACAAGTAGCAAGTCCTACAATTTGAGGGGTTTTTTTTGTTTGTTTGTTTGTTTTTTTGTTTTGGTTTTGGTTTTTTTGTGATGTTGTTGAAATCCACTAACATAACTTCTAGAGACTGATCAGTTCCTGAATATGCAGGTCATTCTGTTCTCATATAATGTAAGTTTTCTGACAGAAAACCTATTTCTCCAGACTGCCTGCCCACATAGTTTGTCCATAGATATTATTTTCTGAGTTTCTTTAGCCTCAAACATTGGCACTTTTATACTAAAAATCTGTGTGAGCAGAAATTTGCGCTGCAGAACTGAAAACCAGAATATAACCATAGTGAAAAATCACACTCAATAGAGCTGAAAGTTGAAATATCTCCTAGAAGATTTCCATGGTAGAAATATTAAACTAGTTGTTAAATAAATGCAAACAACAGATGAGCTTTTCCTGAGACTCAAAGAAGATCAAGCAGGAGATGACAATTTTGCTTTCTCCTTTTTCCCTCCACCTCTTTAGTGGGATTCACACTGTGCTGGCAAATCCACTTAGATTTTTGCAAAAGAAATATTTCTGAACCTAATACCTGAAATCAGAACTCTGCTCTTAATTAGTTGGTTGTCCTAAAGTCGTATAAAACACTCTCATTCCTTACTGTATATCACTTCGGTAGTTTTGAGTGACAAAACCATTTAGACACCGTGGCTGTTACCATATCATGGTTTGAAAGGTAAAACAGAACATGATCATCTTTTTAATAGGAACACTGTGTGATTCATAGGTGGTGAATATTTCATGCACTTTGCATTTGCCTTTGTGCAGGAGGGTAAATGGAAAGTAAATCTGTGTGTACTTTAGACAGTAAAAAGGCATTACTTTGTTACACCATATAAACATGTAGATTTGATTCTCTCTTTACTCATGCTGTAAAAAGAAAGTTTTAAAGTGTTTAGCCATACCTGAAAATGTAAATGCCCTAGCCTAATGTAATGCTGAAGAAAAATTAAGACAAATGATACTGCATCCTTGCCACAAACTGCAGCTTGTACAAAATTCACTTTAGTTATTATACTGTGAATACGTGTGCTAAACCTCCTCTGTGTATGCACAATTTATGTTGAATGCAACATGAATCATTTTAATAGACCAAGCAAAAAGTCCCCAAAGTCAATTTTCAAATTATGAACCTTGGAACAGAATATAGCAACAATGAACAACAAATAGTTCAGATTTTACGCTGAACTACAAATGAACCATTAAAGGTACAGTATGCTCATTCAGAAAAAACAGTTTCTCCTTATCATCACAGTGACTAAAAAGCAGAACAAGAGTATTTCTTAAAGGTCAGTTCTTAATTTTCTCTTTTTCTGTTCCTTATTAAGAGGCACATTCATGAGAGTGGATGCCATGAAGATTTTAACATCTGTTGTGAGATTTGGGTGATTCCTGTTATTCTGGTTAGATTCTGTCTCTGATCTGCCATGTAACCTTGAGAAAGACTGGTTTTAATGCTTTAAAATTAAGGAATCCATTCAGATTTACTGCTTAAAAAATGGCCTGGCTTCAGATGGGTCATTCCAATGGAAAACCTTTTCACTACCTGAATTTAGCTCTTCAGTGTTACCAGGACACAGCAACAGGACACAGGTAGCAGAGGAGCACAGGTCTTTTAAAGGTCGCTAAGGAATTAAAATTCAACAGAAAGAAAGAAAGAAAGAAAGAAAGAAAGAAAGAAAGAGTGTTTGAGTGTCATCTAAAACTTACAAGAGTTAAAAAGCATATAAATGGTTGCTCATTGCCTCATCTACTTCACTGGTGGCATTTTTCATTGCTGGAAACTTTAATTTATGAAATAATGATGGATTTAGTTGATTATATGGATGCTGTTGATTTTTAAAAACAAAATCCAGTATTTTTGGAGCCTTTTCATTTCTTTTAAACTTGTCTCTGTCCTCCTAAAATTGCCTGCTTAATTAAAGTTTTATAAATATAAACCTCTGGTTATTTTCTTGGCATATGCTTTTGCATGGGCCTGAGAGAATTAGCGAGTCATGCCTCGAAATGCTCTGTGGAACCTTGAGCAATTCAGTGTTCTTTAGCTGGTCAAATTTGCTGTTTAGATTGGAGAAGACAGAACGAAGTAAAAAGACTAAGAAATTGTGCTGAATGGTGTCATGGGAGGGGAGAAAAGGGCTGTTTTCATTTAACTTTGTCAGGCATGTAGTTAAAAATAGAAATTGGCAGTGGTCTTTTCAAGATAGAAGTACATGAGAAAAACAATCTAACTCCAGAGTTCACAGCCATTGTGTCATGGTCAGTTCTGAAAATGTTCTGTAAAGTACATCATGGCTGTGAAAACTGTACCTGAAAATGCTGCAAGAGCTGTAGGATTCTGGAAACTAAACACAGTCTGTGGAGCACAGCATAGGAACCAGGGGTTTCTCGTGAAAACCTGCAGAGTTCTGACTACTTTTAGCATTAGATGGTATAAAACGATTTCTAAAATCTATTATAGAAGTTTAGAAAGTTGCTTCATTGAAAATTAACTTTCTTCTTTAATTTTGAGAGAGAGAATTTGCCTTTGCATTTTGACTGAGTCTTTGTAAATCCCTTTTTGGTAATTGCATTATTTAAGATGCTATTATAAATATCTCTGAAAACTGCTGTAAGTTTTCTGAAGTTAACATTTGTTCCAGAGCAAAAGGTAAAATCTGTTTGCAATTTCCTTGAAAAATTAGTTTATTTATGTATTTCTTAAAAGTTGCAAACCTAGAAAAGTAAAAAAAAAAAAAAAACC
>VXAD01008061.1:261916-381916 GCA_013399195.1 Dicrurus megarhynchus
ATTTTTTTTTTTAAAAGTGGAAACCCAAAAAAAGAAAAAAAAAAAAAAAACCCAAACCATGAGCCTTTATTTCTACTTTAGCATTTTATTTTTTGGTCTGGTAGGAGAGCCCAGCATGTTGCCATGGGGTGTTCTTGGATCAAATTACATCTAAATGGAACTTGATATATTTTGGTAGGACTGGGTTGCAGCTCCTTATATTTACACTACTGCAGGTTATTGGTGAACATTTATAGCTCTGCAAATGATGGTGTTTGTAAATGATCTCAAAACTTACTCTCGTTTTGCTGTGTGTGCTGTCACTGCTTGGTCCTCACCTGCAGTTACTGAGACCCAAACCAAGGACATTATAGGGTGAGGCAGTTAAAACCTGACTTTGAATTATTTCAGGGCTTTTAGTCAGGATTCTATATGAAATAGATGTGATAAATTGTCTGCTTTTGATACACAAATTTGGCAGAAACTTTGCCTCTTTGGTTTTTTAAATTTTTTTTAAAATTTATTAGCCCCTGTGAAAATATCAAGTGACTTTAAGCAGCCACCATAAATGAGAAACACATTCCTCAAAAGTTGATAATGTTTCCTCCTCCCCTTTTGTGTATGTAATATTTCACCATACTTGAACCTGAAATCCAGAATATTGTCATCTATAAGCAAACCCTTTTTCTTATCACAGAGAAGATAATCCAGTATCCCATGGTCTTGCAGGTCAGAACATTATTATCAGAGTCAGAACAGAATTTTATGCAGATGAAGAAAAAAAGTTTCCCATCTACTAATCCAGAAATCTCCAAACTCAACTAATTTTATGGTATCAAGGCAAGGAATATGTTTTGGTGTTTCTGTTTTGACTTCTTGCCTTCCATTCAGGTTACTGATTGTATGTCAGTGACCCACAGAGGTCTAACCGAGGTAGCTGCAATATCACATCGTGCACTCTACTAAATTCTAGGAGACAGCCTGAGCATCACAGAATGTGAAATTTATGCTGGTAAAGAGGGAATATGGATCAGCAACCCATTGATTTTAGCCAAAAATCAAATCAGCACTAGGATCAGAGAAGGAGCCCTGTGGTTTCATCCTGACTCTGATCCACTTCATCATTCTACTCCCCAATGCATTGGAACCCCTCTGACTTCTGGAGAGATGAGGAAACAGATTCACTACAAAAAGCAATGACAAAACCAGTTGAAAATCCTTTCCTTTCCTTTTCCTGTAGATTATGAGATGTAAAGCTGATGAAAATGATGTGTAGGTATGGAAAGATCTTATTTATATTCCACAAGAGTAACAGTTATTCCAAAATAATGGCAGCCCCTCTTTATTCCTCAGCATCATGCATTTTCTTCATTTTGTGATATATTATATGGCTTTTTGGTGTAACTACACTTTTAGATCTTATTGAATAGAATTTATGTGTTGCCTTATGGAAAACTTGTTTCATAATTCATTAATTATTTACTATTACTTGACCTTACAGTACATGAAAAAACCTATCCCATAACTGTAATTTCAATTCTCTCTAGTGTGAAATCAATCACATTCCACATCTTTTATATTATTTAAAATGTGAATGATGAAATTTTCCTGTGTATTTCTCCCAAGTTACTGAGAACTTTCAAACCTTAGTGTGTGGGAAATGTGCAGGCTGTCCCCTGCAGGCCTGGGCCAAGTCCTGATTGCATTGCAAACGCTGCAAAACCATTTGCAGTGGATGAGCTGTCCCTTTTTGTCCGTGGAACTGGGGCTGGTAAAGACCAGAAGTATTTTATAAAAAATCTGCTTCATAGGATTTCTGTTTGCTTTGTGTACAAGTCATGTTTAGATAAGGACATAGCTTTTAACTTGTATTTCCTCCCTATCCCTACAACCCAAATTGTGCCAATAATGTTACTGAACAAGCTCGATGTGTGCAGTTTCCAGGGCTGGGGGGAACTCCTGGGCAGCTGGATAATGCTGAGTCCACTTGTGATATTTGTGTACCCTGTACTGTGTGAGGAAGGCGATGTGTTTGTAGTTACAGTTCAGGAACAATTGGGGAATGTTGTGGGAAGCAGCCTGGTGCACCCAAGGAAGTGATGCAAGTTCTTTTGGTGATACTGAGATACATTTTCTGATTTCTTTGACAGTAATTTCTGAAAACACATGAGTAGATAAAAGGAGAAATCAGTAATGCACTTGAGATTTGGAGGTTCCTTTTTTCCTGAAAATCTGCAAGAGAAGTATTATCAGAAACAAGAATTTTAAAAATATATTTTAAGCAGGAGATACATTTGTGGAACAAATTACATTTGTACCTCAGCCTGTATGAGCACAGAAGAATAAGACTTTTGTCCTTGAGAAAAAAATCTTGCCTTTTATTATTTCCTTCTCCCTTTGCCTGCATGTATGCCCATATTTTTTTGCTCTACGAGACAGTTTATCAACAAAATATGCCTTTTCTCCATTTTTCTTTCAGTAGTTAAATGCCAAATGTTCTAAGTTCTAAAACATGTCCAGATTGCCAGATTGTATCTTATGCAAACCCTGACTACTTTAGAAACACATATATAATCATATTAAGCAAAAGCCATTCCAGCTATTCATGTATATGCTTTTATGAACCTCAGATGTAATTGACAGGATTTAATTTTACTAAAGTAACAAAGGCTTTGCAAGTATAGGTTTTCCTGATACCTGAGCATAGTTAGGAAAAAATTCAGAGTACATGTAATACTACACAAGGAAATAAAGTTAGTTTTCTTGAAATATACAGTAGGGTATATAAATGGACTTGGGGAAAAAATAGTAGAATGAAAAGACTAATGCTATTTTCCTAAGCCACATTTGCTAAATGCAGACTTTTGCAAGGTCAGCAGTTATACTGGAGTTGAGGAGAAATGGCTTCAGTGGCTTTAACTTTACCAGTGCCCTTGATGAGGTGCAGAGTTGTCAGTACTCTCGTAAAATTCCTCAGTGATGGCTTCTTCTGTTCTCTTTATTTCCTTAAGTGAACATCTGTCTAATTGTTCACCTCCATTGCTTTAGTGCTTTCCTCATGCTTTCTCTGTTTCCAGACAATAAACTTTATTTTCTTCATAAGAATTCAGTCTACGCAAGGGTATTAGGCAGCTTGTTTGCACCTTTTAATTTCTGGAAGTTTTCCAGAAGGGCTTTTTGCTGTAGTTCCAATGGGTTCATCAGTGAATCATGTAACATAATGCAGCATTGTGTTTGGGTTTTTATCCGTTACCTTCTGTTTATAAACATCTGCTTGGAAATTTTCTTTTTGAATTTTTTTTTTTTAATATGTTTTACATTTTTGCATGTGGCATATGGGTAGGATATACAGTACCTGCTATTTTTTCAGGTGTTCAGGTAGGTACAGCCAGTATTTACCTTAACATTTGGGAAAAGCCTAAACTACTTGCTTAAACCCCAAAATTTTAAGGTAGAAAATGTGCTGGTTATTTAACTATGTAACAATATTGTTAAATTAAGAGCAATTTAATAATTGACTGACTACATTAAAACTTGGCATTAACACTTATGGTTGCAGGATTGCAGAAGAGACTAAAAAGTCTCTCTGTCCAGCAGAGAGAGTATTGCTCACAAACTTAGCGTGCTGCTTCTCTTGTGTTCAGTTCTTTGTGTTCAGGTTTTTTTCTTCCTTTACAAAGGGGAAGGGCAGTGGTGGTGGTTGGTTTTCTTTTGTTTTGTTTGTTTTAATTTTTTTTTAAATTACAATTTCCCTCTTCCTCTCATCTGTAAAGCATTTGTATCAATCTCTCACACCTATTCTTCAGTCAAATATTTAAAGTTGGAAGTAGGTGGTTGTTATGCTTTTCCTGCTGCTTTATTTGCTGTCATGGCACCACTTCCTTGTTTTTTATGTGCAAATACCTGTGCAAATATAATTTTTAAGGCATATTCTTCATGCTTCTGACCATATTGTTCATACACAAGTTGTATTTAGGAAACAAGTGTTTTAGTATGTTTAATGATGAGAGACTGTCCACTCTCCCTTTATACTGCTGCATGAGACAATTATTTTCTGGAGTACTTTTTGTACTTTTGAGATCAAAATTTTATCAGAAAATTAATGTATATTTAGTAAATGAAAATTTCAAAGCTTTTCATGTTGATGGTGCTTAGAAATAAGACACTTGATTGTGAACTTTTTTCACATTTACACTAAAGCCATTTTAAACTTTCTTAATTATCAGAACAATGGGACATGGCCCTCTGACCCCTCCTGTCTGAGGCTGCCCCATTGTGCATCTGTAAAATACATGATCTGGGCTTTGATCTCAGCTTTTCAGACAACCTTGGAATTACCTTACGTATTTAATGATGTGTTTGGTTTTATGGCAGTGATTCCTGTGATGGGCCACGTTTTCACACAAATTTAATTTCAGCCTTTGTGTTTATTTTGTTCATCTTTTCTTTGTCACACCGTATTTCTTTTGAAAGAAAGTAGAGAAAAGCTTTCTCCTTTTGTGACCAGAGGTCAGGTGGCAGAAGGACAGGTTTTCATATTCTGGTACTGATATTTTCCTGTGCCTGCAGAAAGACTTCATATTTTTGTTCAAGTCTGTATTGTGTATATTGAGTGTATGTTAAGAAGCTGATCCTGCCAAACCTTGTACAAGAAATCTTTACTAATGCGATTCAGTCCTTTTATTTCACTTTCTAAAATTACGTACATATCAATGTGACCATTTTCAATGCATCTCTTAGCTTGGGAATGTGAACAGCTGGGGAAACAAAAGAGTTTGTGTATGTGTTTATTTTTTCGAGGATACTGTTCTGTAAGTTATCAATGTTATATTGTTTAAATCTAGGAGATTGTAACCATGAACTGCCAATTAAAAATGGCTTAAATAGCTAATTATTCAGTTCTTTCATTTCTTTGTCTCGTATATTTATTTCTACTTATGTTGAAGCATCCTGAAATTATTAATGAGTACAGAAGTGATGACTTTTAACCATATTGACATTTTTATTTTCCTAATATTGAGAGTGGGGGGAAAGAAATGTACCTTAAATCTCTTGGCAAGCTTTGACATCCTCCCAAATAGCTGCAATGCATCTGTAAACCTGCAGACGTCACTATTCTGCCAATTAATTGTGCTGCACGAGCTGTTGCAGCGCGCTCTGAGCACGCTGAAAATGTACACTGCTCCCATCTCGCAATTACAGCACTTGGTTTTCATTCTGAAACAATTTCAGCAGATTTATTTTAATATTGTTCCTTCATTTTCAACGTTCCACTAAAGGAAAGAGTATGCTTTCCTTTTTAACTTGTAGGAGCCATGTCCTAAGAGTTGTCTCTAATTACTAGTTATTGTTGTTTCAATACAGATTTATGGACTACTTATTTTGTGTCGTATAACATACCATTTTTAAGCAACATTTTTCAATCTGAACACAGCTTCCAGGAGGGCAAGCTGCCCAGAACATCAGTGATCTCACAGTTATTACTTTGTGTCATATATAATCTTGTTTTTTCCTGCAACAAATAAATCTTTGGGCCTCCCTGCAAAAAACATTTGTGGTTACAGTATAATAAAAATAAACCGTTTGTCGTGACTGCAGCTGACATTTATCAGCCTATTTGTGGGTGCTCTTTCTCTCTCTGTATAATATGGAACATAATTTGTCACTTTGTAAATACATTCCAGCCTAAATCCCTGCCAGCATCTGTTAGTGTTTGAAGGATTAATGCACTGCACAGTGCATGTCTGCACTTTCAGGCAACAACGTAGCTTATGGTTATGGATCATGAGAGAACAGGGAAAAAGGGTTCATTTTGTATTTACTTAAACATTGTTGCCCTTTTGACCATCATGCTTTTCTCGTCTTGTTTGTCATCTGGAGTGGGGATGCTGCCTTCCCTTCCCTCTCTGACAACTGCATGTGAAATCCTGCTGTAAGTTTTGCACACCACTGTGTGTGGAGCTGTACATATAAGATAACACCTCTTCAATTTTATGGATAATTAACAACTGTAGTAATGTATCGCAGTAGAGACGTTACTGGTTTAGTCCGTTTAGAAATTCTCTTTTTTCCCCCAGCCTCTGCCATTTGCAACAAACCCATTGCCCTGTTGCCTCCTACATTGCTTCCTTCTCAGCAACCCATAAACGGGGTTTATTTAATCTTAAAGGCTTCAAATAGAGGGAGTTTCTAAAAGGAAAAAAGCCTGTAGCTTCTAAATTATCCCGATGCTGTTTGCCTTGTTGCTCTCTTTGAAAATGCATTCTGCTATCACTTCGAATCTTGCAGAATGAAAGGAATTGGAAGCATCTGAATAGGAGGCTCTCCACAGCTGAGATTCTGTTACACATTCCCAGGCTCCCTTGATCATTCTCTAAACAAGGAGATATGTTTATTAGAATAGTAAACCCTACACATGATATAATATATTGCCAAGATTATTTGAGATTCCCCAAGATAAATTCAAATGAGCTTTACAGGAATGGGCGTTTGGAGACGGAAAGAAGTGATCTATATCCAGGGAAAGGAAAAAAAAATCCAGCTAAAAGTAGGCTCCCAAATAAATACCCACAGTTCATGTGCATTAAGAGCTAAACAAATTCCTATTGCCAAAATCCACAGTAGATTTTTGTTTAAATACATGTAATTTCTTGTTATTGAAGCAAATGTGTCCTGTGTGCAATGGAACCATGTGCATCCAGGAAAAATCAGGGCATTTGGAGCCTACTAAATGAAGTATTCTGAAATTATAGTCCAGCAGTTTTTGTATGTTTTTGTTATCTCTGGTTACAGAATAAATAATTTTTAAAATATCTTTAGGAGAATGACTTCTTTTGCTCTTTCTAGCATGATTTAGGATTGCTGGGGCATAGTTTACTTCACTGAAGATATTAATTTCATAAAGAAATGCAGATGTTTTCCCTTTTTTCCTTTATAATTATCTTCAGAAGATATGAAAGGACAAATTTACAGAGATACTGATCTAAGAGTTAACTAATGTGAAGATTATGAAATAACATTATTGCTTATCGTAGTGGTAAGTGGTATTTATTACAGAAGATTTATTAAAAAAGGATATTAAAATTTGAAAAATGAAGCAACCACAAAGAAATGAATGAGTGTATTTTGCATTTCTTTTTATGTGCAGACATGTGCTAATAGAAAGAGATAAAGTTCTAAAACTATTGGGAAATTTAAAATGGTGATTGTGTGCTAAGTCAAAAATACAAGCTATACTTGGAGACTTGAGTCCCATTTTTCTATTTCGATTTTGAATTATAGGTAAATCAAGTATTTGGATGAAGGAAAAATACTGCTGTGAATAGTGATTAGTTTAAATTTGAGGACCAAATTCCACACTGGTGTATGGCATACTCAGAAACGGAACTCCTTCCTATCAGATGGATAACTCCATCTTTATAATTTTTCCACATCTCTCACCTTTGGAATTTCAGGTTCATGTGTTGCTTTTATATTTAATCTCCATCTAAGGGAGGATCCAGATTTCTCTGTTGCTTTTATAACCCAGCTGAGCCCAACATTAAATCTCCAGTTCAGGTGTTTGTTCAAGGTTTTTGTGAGTGGGGGCAATTGCAATTTCTAGACATTCATTTTCAGGATAATCCTGCAACAGCTTGAGGGCTCCAGGTTTTTCTGAAGAGGCCTCTAAATTGTAGATGATGCCAGAAAGATAAACACTGTTCTCTGCCAAACGTCCAGAATTGTTCTGGAGAAGGGATGGAGACAAAGACAACAATGGTACTAATAATTCAATCTTCATGATAAGATGTTGGTCCAAGGCTGATCAGTAATCCGAGTTTGCAGGTTCACACTGACTCATTAAATCTTGATCTGTCTGCTGTTCTCTTGACGTGGATGAAGGCAACCCCTGCAGGAATTCCATTTTTGTGAAGATCAGGAAGATCTAGTTACTTAAGCAGGAAGAACCAGACTTTACAAATTAAGGTTTTGGGAGAGGTCACACACAGCATCAGATTATGTTTGACAGGATTGAGCAAGAAGAATAATGGAAAAATATACACTACTAAATTACAACCAAAATATGGGTAAAACAAACACATCAGGAAATAGTGAAACCAAGTATTACTAAATAAATTTTCTTTCTGATGAGAGAAAGGAAATCCTTTTCATCTCTGATTTTCATGAAGAATCAAGTTAGTCCCAGCTATTTCCTTGTACATCTCATAGATGGGTTAGTAAAATGATTAATATTTGGGAAATTGGTTTGTGTTGTCTTGTGTAAAGTTAGTGGAAATTTGAAAGTACTGCACAAATACTGCTGATATTGGGGGGGGAAGAAGGGGGAGAGAACTAGAAAAAATGAGTGTAAAAATGTTCTACCACAAGGTCTTCTAATGAACTTTATTGAGGTATACCAGAGGTAGCAGAACACATGATTAAAGCAGTGGGATGCATCCATCCCCATCAGCTCCAAGGAGCTGCAGAGCATTCAAAGCACACACCCAGGTGAAGCTGCCATTGCATAAATACAGTTTTGCATGAAGTACCAAATGTTTACTACATTAGGGACAATAATACTTGCAGTCCTAATCCTGAGTGAAAGCCTTTTTCCCCGTTAGGTACCCCCATAAATAGTGCATGGCACTGGCTATTGACTGTCATAAGCGATGTGTCAAATTGTCAGATGTGCTCCTAAAACATCCCCTGCTCCATCCTCCACATGGAAATATGAGTTTATTTGGGCATTGCTTGTCATATGCTGAGATTTGGTTATTTGTTTACCTATTTTCAGATACTTCCACATATTTTTCATCAGCTTTGATGTAAAATTCTTCTTTTCCTGAAGATTTCCTATCTCAGACAGCATATCAGCACTATCTGCATTCCAAGATGTGGCCATGAAGATTTTTCTGTATTAATTAAACAGCTTTTTACCAATTGGTTGTACTTTCAGTTCCTCGAAGTCAGATACTCCTGTTATTGTGCCAAGTATTCAGTTTTGACTTAAGGACCTTTAAATATTGAAGATGTACACATACTATTTTCTGAGAGTAAAATTATACAGTAAATTATGTAGTGTCCACTATGGTACATTTTAAGTAGGCCCTTACAAAATGACTTGTATTTGCATAAGATACAGGGGCTACAGCATATTTATTAAGACTCTTCAACTCTGTATGAAACTGGAGCAGTCAGAAGTAATGGTGTCTGCTGAAAGATTCTTTATCATATGAATTTACTTTTAGTCATCTATTATTTATTTCAGCTATTTTATATGCCATTATAATAAATATTATGACAGAGAAAGCTTTTATGCTTCAACTTATTGTACTGCTCTTCACTTCCTTGCAATCCTTCAGGAAAATGTAGCTATGCTTTACCTATATTTAACGTAAATCATCACTTACATTTGAATGAAAAATTCACCATGAAAAAAGGCTCCTTCTTCAATACCAAGACACAAATGCACAATCATGTTTACTGCCAAACTACTCTACCATGCAGTGTTCATTTTTAAACAATTTTTAAGCTGTAAAGTGAATGCATTGCATATAGTGAAATAGCTGGCTTTCTGGGGGTTTTCACTTTCGTGTTACTTTCTGGCTCAATAAGCATTTTTCTAGCATGAGTGCAAAGTATAGCCAATTGCACTTAAGCATTTTTAATATTTTTGCTCCAATAGGGAGCAGCTTACATACAAAACTGAACAAGCTCTTTTCTGGGGTTATGTAGAGTAATGCAACTTACCTGGAAATATTGATAAAAGGCTTTTAGAACTGGGCGTGAAACTTGAAATACAAGATGAATGTTCTTCTTTGCACTTTTCAAAGTGTTATTGTGTTGGGTTTAGAAGAGGACTTGTTTGGAACTGGAGATTGATCTGCCTTTGGGTGTTTCTTTAAAGGTACCACATGGATGCCTAGACAGTGTTAGCCTTGAACTGCTCGTTTGGCTTCATGAAATACAAATATCCCCATCCCAAACTCACCATCTTCAATGGTTCTGGCTGACCTTGATTTCACAGGGCTCAACAGACAGCAGAAGTGTGTCCACCTCTTGTGTCTGTTTGCCTTTGGCCACTTGAGAGCTGGTCTGGGTCTAGTCCTGAAAGTGGTTTTGGATGCAGGTGGGACACTTGTCCTGGGTATCTGCAGCAAGGACACCAGTTCATTTTGCACAGGCTTTCAATGGCACCACATAGTTTATGATCCTGTGATTTAGAAAAGAGCTCTTTAAATTATTCTACACTCATTTTATTATCTACTTTCTCCTTAAATGATGTAGTTGAAAATAAAGTTGTAGAGGGAACATTAATATCTTTTGTCAATTTAATTTTCAAAATTCTGGGGTTTCCTGCCTTAGTGTATTGATTTGACAATGGCAGTTTAAAGACTGTCTCCTGTATTTGGGAAAGTGGCAAGTCTCATTTAAGATTTCACAACATAAAATGAGGCATAATTCAATACTGAAAACATGTGAAGTGAAATAGTGAGAGACATCAGCATAATACAATTATGACACATTAGATCAGGATTTGCAGCATACCATTAACAATCAGTTCTGACTGCAGAGAACAATTACAGTTAAGATGCCTTTTAGCAAAAATGATTTTTGGTTTTATTTTTTATTAAAACCCCCTATGCTCTTGTGTACATATCACAATATGTGACACCTAGGCTTCTAGGGAAAGAGGGAAAACATTATAACAGAGGTAATTCTGAGCTACTGTAAGAAAACAAACATAAAACCTTCTACTTGTCATTTAATGGAGATATTCTTGCATTATTAAGAACATACCATGCAAATATATTGCCTTATTCATAGGTTTTCTTAAAAAGATACTGTGATAGAGGAGTAACAGTGGGAAAAATTGGAATAAAAATGAGTTGATACTAAAGGTTTAGCATTTCACAGTCTCAAACTGCAGTAGGAATTGGTGGTCTACAGAACACCTCTGTGGGGTGAGAGGTGCTGGATTCTCAGTTGACAAGGGAGAATCTGAAACAAAAAAGTTGGGGAACTTGCCTAAGCTTGTGGTACATTAAATTGATTTCTTCCCCAGTTGTGCTTGGAGAAGACCCTCACACTTGGTTTCTTGAGTGCCTTCAGAAGCTGAGGTGGCAGGTTCTGAGTGCTTTGGATGTCACATGCTCCAGCTTTTCCTGTGAGGAAAAGAGTAAATGGGTGTGTCTGTGCTCAGTATGTGCCTTCTGTGCATTTGAAGGAAATAACCATCAGGGTTTTGAAAAGAAAAAGCAGGGAGAAAGTTGAAAAAAATATTATGATTTTTAAATTTCTGATTTTTACTTTTTCAATATATTAATCCCCAAATCCAGGCCAATCTAGTCTGCTTATCTTCTACTTCAGAAAGTATTTTGGAGGCTTCATTTTTTTCTTTTGGACTTGAAGTACAGATGCCTCTTTTCCGTTCTTGGAATCAGTAGCAGAAGCCTAATGTGTGACACCAGGAGGAAAAGCATTACCTGAGTGATACCACGTGGACTTGAATCCTTGTCCCCAAGAGGACAGCAGCTGACAGCTTGTGCTCTAGTCTGTTGAACTACTTGATTATTATGTTTTTTGACCCCCTTATGTGCCTGTATTTGTAGCATTCTTGTCCTTTTACCCTTGGGAGAGACAGGAGAATGTTTCAGCTGAGGAAAGCAGAAGCAAAGTAAACCCAACTATGCACACCACTTCTGTAGTAAGTAAACAGCTTTGAACTGCACAGCTGAACAGAAATTGTTCTGGAGTTCTATTGCATAATGCAAGGCAGCATCATCTTTCTCAAGTCTCTGATCATCAAACAGAAGAAAATATTTACCCAGTGGGGCAAAATGAATTCCAGAATGATGTGCAACTTGTAAGGGTAAAAAAACTCTTTGTACCAAAGTTTGGTTTAGCATTTTCTGACTCCATTAATTGATATTTCCTATGGAGACTGAAACTGTTGAAATTTTAATTGTGTTTATTTTGCTGTCCTGATAAGTCTGGCTGGAATGGGACAAAAAGAATTTGAGTGATACTCTGTTTAAACCAAACCTGTAAGGTAGTTGTAGCAGGCAGAATGGGTACTAGCAAAATAGAAAACAGATGTAGGGAGAAAAGTGCCAGATGTAATGGAACAGGGAGATCAGATGGATCACTTGAGCTTGGGAGACAATGGGAGACTCTTCCTGGCTTCCTTCTGTGCTGACTTGTGTGCTGCTTTCCTTTCATTCCTCCAGCAATGCTCATGGTATAACCTTGTAATCCCAGTAGGTCCCTGTTGCAGCCACCAGCTGCTTGGTTCTGGGATGACTTTAGTGTTGAGAGGAAAACAGGCTTTTGGTTCATTTCCTTCTGAGATTTGGAGTTTCAAAATATCTGGAAACAGGGATCTTAAAGCTGAAAATATTGAGAAGGGTTGGTTTGGTGATGCCTAAGGTTAACTCAACCTTCAGGTTAACCTGTTGTTTTTTGGGATAGTGTGTCGTCTTCTAGGTGAAAAGTTGGCTTTAGGTATATACGGAATTTCTTTTGAAGACACAGAATCATAGAATGGTTTGGGTTGGACCTTAAAGCCCATCTCATTTCAACCCCCTGCCATGAGCAGGGACACCTTCCACTATCCCAGGTTGCTCCAAGCCTTGTCCAGCCTGGCCTTGGATGCTTCCAGGGATGGGGAGTCCACAACCTTTCTGGGCACCCTGTGCCAGGACTCACCACCCTCACAGGGAAGTGCATTTATATTATACACTGGTAAACTCTTATTGTATCAAAAAATGTGTAGACTGATCTGTTATTTTCTGTAGCCATTTTATACTCTCTTTTATATCACCTGCTATGAAAAATAGATTTTTTTTGGATTAGTATGTGCCAGTATCAAGTGAGCTGTTTTTTACAGAGTATTTACTGATTTTTTTTTTCCTATTGGTATGGTACGAAAAAAATAGCATGTATTGAGAATAGCACTTACTCTACCTTTTATTTCATGAGTTACCTAAGTTTCATCATCAAAATCAAAGCAAAAAGATACCTATTAACCTTAATACTGCCTTGAGTCGATTCATTGCATTATATAAAGCTGTGCATTACCCAGTGTGTGTTTTTAGCAGAACCACCAAATCACAAATGCTACTTTTGGCACTAAATGTTGTGCTCATCCATCCCTTTTGATGATTTGTATTCACTTTGGGGTTATAATGTTAAACAAGGGAATCAGACACGTTTCATAACACATTTACTGTAACATGATACTGTGCACTGAACTTGCTATTATTTATCTTCTTTTATATTTTCTCTTGTTCCAGCATAAAGCCAAGGTAGAAGCAATGACCTTAGACCTTGCTTCTCTTCAGAGTGTGCAGCACTTTGCTGAAGCATTCAAATCCAAGAATCTGTAAGTACTCAGAGAATTATATGTAATAATTTCTTGTTATTTTAATGTCTTTATCAGCTGAGCACAGTTGGCAGAATCACCATAGTTGGATGGATCACCAACTGCAGTTAGTGAATAATTTTTTCACAGGAATTTTTTTCAATGTAAATTAAAGATCATTTGTTTTCATACTAAAAAAAAAATTACAGGTCTCATTATTTGATGTGTAGCCCCAGTTTTAAAGCTCTTTTTTACCCTGTGGCTATTGAAAAAGACGAAAGCTGAATTGCATAAAAGCAGCTCAGACAACTTTTAACAGTTTTGCAGTGGTTTGGAAGAGGTCAGGGATGAACAATTAGTGCACTGCTCATCTTACTTTGTTTTCTAACCTTCTCTCTCTCCTTTTCATTTTCAAACATTTTAACAAATATATCCCTATGAGCCAGACAGCTCCATTTTCCAGACCTGTATGTGGAATAGTCCATTAAAAAAAAGAAAAGAAAAGAAAAGAAAAAAAATGCTTGAGGGACATCACTTAACAATAGACAAATTTATATGGAGATAACCAGGTTAGATTCCAAGTGGTTTGTTTAATTTAGCTCAAACAGAGCAATGAATCTCTGAATTGAAGAAATTATTTGAAAGCTTTTAAGTTCAAACTATTCACAATAAATTCCACACTTTGTGCTTTTATTCACAGTTTGACCCACTGATTGTTGTGAGTATTCAAACTTAGCTTTTTTTCTGCAAATATTTCTGTAACTGATATGCATCTTACTGTTCTTCTCGAGAGAATATGACCTCTTAGACAGCTTTGAAAATACATTGTCGTAGAGAAAATACATAACAAAGAGTGTTTTTTTCACTTTTGAGACACTGCCAAAGCTAAATCTCACATGGATAGGCAGATGACATTTTAGTACTTATAGGTCTTTTAGATTCAAGGAATTGTCAAAACTGACTTCTAACAGAAGTTCCTTAACTGCCAAAATCCTTAGTATCAATATTTTCTTATCATGTCATCTTCATGTATTAAAATTTCTTGAAAGACAAATCCTTGCAGTATTGCTGCTTTAGTGCTAACTTGGTTTTGTAGTGTGAGAGCAGTGAGTGTTTTAATTTAGAATCTTCATGCTTTTAATATGCTACATTTCTTTAAATGTATGGTACAGTGCAAAGTCAAAACCACCCTTCTTCCAAATGCAGCTCTTAACCTGATTTGTGTGTTGTAGATCATACCATGCTTGTCCTAGCTAGTCCATTAGGTACGCATGTTTGTAGATCCTTGGAAGTGAACATGCTTAAATCAATTTTTTGCCAGAGAACTTAGGAAACGAGAAGATCTAGAATCAGTGAAACCTGTTTTGTTTTTGTTGGCATACCCTGTTTTACCAGTGTGGGTCTGTTAAGCTACATTGTCAGTGATGGACAGATTTTACTAATGTTTCACCCTCATTTTATTTGGAAAGACATTTAGTAATAGACAGCATCTAAAGCCTCTGCCTTGCCCTCACGCCTTTATGTCTTAAATAAGTGCTCAGATGTGCCTGTGTCTGGCAGGACTAGTCCAAGCATTATGTGAAGGTCTATGTTCTGTATCTGTTGTGAGACTTGTGGGGCTTTGACCAAAATGAATTTCCAGTTATATTTTGTTTAAAGTCTGGGGCTGGATGAAAACCAGACCCTACACACTGCCTGTAGCAGTGGATCTTTTATCTGATGCAGATACAGAAGAGTTACCTTATAATCATCTGCACTGGCAGGAGGATGGACTGGAAGACCTACCAGGTCTTTCTGGCCTCTGATTTTTTTGTGATTTAACTATGTGTGGATAAGGTTGGAAAAGCAATTATGTGGCAGAGGCATCTTATTGCTCCAGTGGTGGGCCGAGGTGTTTTCCAGCTCTAATGAACACTAACGACCTTTGTCTCCTCGTTGGTTTGTTTTGCCGCAGTGTCCAGAGGCTTTTGTCGTGTCGGGGATTCCTTTGCACCAGGGGCTTTATGAGCAGTTGGAAGGAATCTTACAGGCTCCAGTGACAGACTGAGCCTTGTTCTTTATGCTTGGGCCAGTCTTGCCAGTTGGCAGCCAAACTTTCTGAAAAGGGGTCGATATCCCTGTAGGAGAAGCACATTGTGATGGAGTCCCCCCCTTTCCCATGAGGGACCTGTCACTCCTGTTAATGAGCGTAGGAAATACCTGAGGAGAAGAGAGTTTTCTTTCTCTTACAAATTTCTCAACAATAAAGTAGTAGGAAAAGCAGATAAAGTGTTTGTTTTTCTTTCTATTTTTCTCCAAACAAAATCATAATTTGAGCTCTGAGTTGTATAGACCTTGGTTTCTGGGGAAAACTACAATACTTCTAAAATGTCAAGGAAAAATTTCGTAGGAGTGTACACATTTTAATAAAGACCTGTATTTTATTTCTCACAGCTCTTAATGTGAAGAGGCCTTTAGTTTTCAGTGGTGAACATCTTAAACTTCTCTGTGCAAGTAGTGATACTCTCTGTTTAGTTTCTCCAGTCCACTACTGGTTTCTGGGACACTGGTATTTTCCAGAAGCTGTTGGTCTTGGTGACACATGACCTAATAACTTAAAATTTATAAAATAGATAATAGATAGGCATGCCTTCTGAAATTCTGCTTTTCTGGCACACTCTGTGGTGCTAGGTGCTATTTTTTTGTCAGCAGATGTAAGGGTGTGCTCATAGTCACATCACAACCTGGGACCCTGTTCTTTCCTGCTTGACAGCAATTGGAAAATAGTCTTGAAGAACAGATCTCCTGGATGAGAAAACTAAAATGGAGCAACTCCAGAAAAAGGATCCCTAAATTTCATTAAAACCTCTTGCAGCTGGGGAAGCTGGGGGTGCTTGTATTGCAGAGAGCAGAGGGGAAATTGCTGAAATTGTGAATCTCCTGCCCTAATCAAATAAGTTGTAGAGAAAAAAAAAAAGCCTTCTTGTATGTGCTTGGGAGTCTGAGAGATTGTGGAAACTACGTGAAGAATGAAGCAATGTCATCCTCTGCTCAGCAGGAATTTAACGGGGCTGGTTGTGTTCAGGAAACAAATGATGCAACAGAGGGAGCCTTGAGGAAAACATAAATAATAAACGGGAGGAAAGAGTTACTCTGAAAAGAAATATTTAATAGGAATTGGAATAGTACTTTAAAGCTAAGAAATCTTCCTTGTTTGAAAGTAAAAGTCGGATGATTCATCTATAAGTTATCATACTTCTGAGATTTGGTAGAAATATTTTATTCCTGTTAGGATTTGTTAGGTGCTGCAGACTTGTCCACAGATAAAATCTGAGCTCTGAATATATAAACATTGGTAAATTATGCCATATTCCTATAAATATATTCTAGAAAATCCTTCATCCTCACAGAAAAAAAAGATTTTTTTTTTGTTTGCATTATCTATGCTCTTGAGTTGATACAGCTGTTTCTCTTTCTGAGACTTTTTTTATCCATGCAGTTTCAAATAAAGCTTTGGGCAGAAGGGTTTTGCAGATTATTTTAGATCCTGCAGTTCTGTGATTGCAGCACTCAAACTTTCTCTAGCAGCAGGACAGTGCCTTCCAGTTTTTTTTTGCTCTCACAGTTAGAAGGATTCTGTGGGCAAAATAGGCTAAAAACCTAACTTAGTTTGATCTCCCAAAGTCAACTTTGGGAGAAGAGAGAATAAAACAATATTGCTGTTTAATGTTTGATTTACCTCTTACTCCATTGTAGCACAGCCTGAACACAGTGTGGCTAACACATAAAATGGATGTCCAATAAAAAATAGGGCTCAAGGATTCCTAGCACAATTTTTTTCAGAGAAAGCCAGCTGTCTTTTAGTATTTAGTATTTCTGGCTTGTTTTCTGCAGATACATTCCCCACTGGGTATTTCCACCAGGAGTGAATGAACTCCATCTTCCTTCCTTGTGAAGGCAGTGCTAGGGTTAGGATGAGAATGGGAAAAGAGATCTCAGTGCACCTAAATGGCTGGATTTGTTCAAGTTGCTTCTTTTATAGGTATCAAGTCTTTCCCCTCTGCTGGATTCCAGCTCAGGCAGTTCATTGAATGTCTCTGTTGTGGAAAGTCAAATAAATGATCTGTTTATAATAATGTTCTGGGCTGAGATGGATTTGGCATGAGCTGATTTTTGTGCAGCTGGCAGAGGCAGACCAACCAATCTTTCATATTAGTGTTTTGGAACTAAGAAACACAGAATTGAATCTGCTATTCATTGAGTGGGCACAGTGTGAGGAATTATGGTTGGTATTAATCCCCTTTATAGACAAAATGACAGCCCTTCTGTGATTGTATGGAACATAGCATTGAAATTTGGTCAGGGTCAGGGTTGGATAGTTCAGGGTCTGTAGAATTGGTGTTTGTGTAGGAGTGTAGACTTGTGGATGTGGCACTTTGGTATCTATTTCTCAGTTTGATCATCACACACTTGACTGAAACCTGCATGCTTTCACTGGGGGACAGCACTGATATTTCAGTTCTAAAACTTCCAATATAGGACCTGTTGTCGATATTTACAGCCATGGTGTCATGGCATTTGCCTGGTCTTCATCGTAAGAACACTTCCATGATCAAAACAGTCAGCAGGCAGGAGTGAGCAATAAAGTTAGAGATGAAATTTTATGTGCATTTTTAGTTTTCAGTGGTGCATGGTGCCACTTGGTTTGAATTAAAGTTATCTTCTGCCAAACAGTATGACTTTAATTTAATGTTCTCAATGTTCGAGGAAAAAACCCTGAAATCATCCTGAAAAAACCTGAATTACTTAAAGATACGAAAAAATGTTTGCCAGTAGCTACTGCTTAGAATTTTCTGAATTGGTAGGAGCTATTCACAGTTATGCAGGACTTCCAGATGTAGATCTTCACTGCAGTTACTTTTCTGTACTTTAAAGCAGGAATTTTTTTTTTGGTGGTAAGAATTGGCAAATGCTAACAGTTTGTTCACTAATGATGTGTGTAGAAATATGGAAAAAACAGCAGTTATGAATTATGGTTCTCCATTTGGAAGTTTAGTCTCTTCTTATTTTCCTAACCAGACCCAAAATGGAGTGGACGGGGTTTTCAGCTGGTGTCCTTAGCTGAGGCCCCAAGCTCTGTAACTGCATTCATTTTTCATGCTGCCAGCAGAAGTGTGATGAAACCTTGCAGGTGCAATTCAGATTTTGGAGCCTGATGAAAAGTCAATCCAGAATATGATTTTTCTGCATTTTCATATATTATAACTGACATATTGCAGGTGTGTTATTTTTAATTCCAATTGAATGACAATTAAATCGTAGATACTGTGTGATAAATTCTATGCATACCTGAGAACACATATGTAAAAATGGTATCTGCTTAGCAAGTTGTTACAAATATAACTTAAAGGATCTGGAAAAAATGAATATATGATTCAGATGAATTATCAGTGATGCCATTATGCCAATATGTTTAGTGGTTCTGTAGTTGATGTATCTCTATCATGATTGTTGCCACTGCTTATTGGCTTTCCAAACCTGAACATATTTTAAAGTACTGTACAACTCTGTTAACTCTTTGCCATTTACAGAATTACTTTTTGTGAAGTAAAACTAGTGACAGTTGAGATTTTACATTTGTCTGCTCAACTTAGAGTACAGCTGGCATCCTGGCAATGCCACTAAGGCACAAACTTCTGGACAACATTGTGCATTTTGAGATATCAAAAAATACCCACATTGAATTAAGTACTGAAACATGCATAGTTCAGAAGTTACTGTTGCAGACAGCACATATCTTAAATTTAAATAAGATCAAAGGCTGACTACATTTGAAACGTACATAATAATATTAGGGTAAAACTTTTTTTTCTCTTTGTGGTGATGCTGTGCCTTATTAAAGCCTAGGGATTGGTTTTCTGCATAAATAGTTTTTCTTTTTCTTCTTTCTTCTGTTTTTAAGCTCTCGTACACAATTACCCCTTTGTGGTAGCATGTGTCAAGTCATGTGGATCCAAAAACTATTTCCAGTATTTTATAAATTAAAAATAAAAAATCTCAGAAGCTTAAGCCCTTCCCCCTTTTCCTGCAGGCAGAGATCCTGATGATTTCGTCAGATCACCTTTCCTTTCATCTGCTCTATCGTGGAAATACTCCAGCCTCAGAATATTTTTAGATTTTTTTAAAGTAAAATCCATATTACTTCACCATAACTTTACATACAGTTACATCTACAAAAATATGAAGTGTTTTTACACATTACTAACAGGAAGATTTTGTTAGGTGTTTGTTACGTAGTTTTATGACTACAACTGTGCTGTCTAAAATTTATAAACCTGACACTTTGGACACTTTGCACTCACTTCACTCTACCCTAATGAAGAAACCTTGATAACCCTCCAGGGACTCACTGCTCAGTACCCTGGTTGTTCTGCCCATTTTCAGCCACATGTCTGTGCCTAAATCTAGGGTGACTCTAAGATGGCTTGGGGCTCTGTCTCCCTAAAAAGTTGCCACAAGATCACCAGCTGTGAAAGCTCTTTGGAGCATCTAAATAAGTAAAATATGTATGATTAATATGACTGATTAAAACATATTCTGTCACAAATGTACCAAGGATTTTTGAGCATTATGGCTTAATGAGTTTTGAGAAGCTCTGTGTGCTTAATTGATGTTGCCTTCTAAAAATTCTGAATTATAAGGCAGAAGTAACTATTTAATTACATATACATTAAAATATATTTAGCCTATTGAGTTAAATGCTTTCTAGGGGACATAATTAAAACACAGAAGGCAGAGTCTTCTGGCACTTGGGTAGGGAAGCCTTGCTGCTGGCCTGAGACCGGCCCATGTGTCTTCATCTTAGAATCCAGAAATTTGTGTAATAGACTGAAAAGATTGTATTTCTTTATTAGCTGTTCCCCAAAATCCCAGAGGATGTCAAAGTACATTAATTTCCATCATGACATGGAATCTTTCAGGTCTGAATGGCAGCACACAGCTGCTATGGGGGCTTTCTGAATTCTGTTACAGCTCTATAATCTCTGGGTGAAACAGTGGAAAAAGTCACTGGCAAGTGAAATGCTCAAAATCTGTGAGGTGTTTTATTCTTTGAATGATCAACAATGGTCCCAAAAACATTTTCCAAGGGTTTAGCTGTTTTCAATTGAAAATATCTCAAATATGTCATAAAAGTAGTAATTGACCTTTTTTTTTTTTTTGTGAGTTGTAGCTTTCTTTTGTCTAACAAATCCTTATTGTGTGCAAATGAAATTTGTGTATTTACAAGTACATGCAGAAACAACAAATCATTCCATGGTTATTGCAAAAATGAATGTTTCTTTAGGTCTGGCTTACACTTGTTTGTAACTGTGTGTGTATATGTGTAAATAATGATTTTCTGCCTGAGTTTGAAAAAGATGCACCACCTCGAGGTAGCAAGTGGGCTGCTGAATGAAAATTACCAGATTCTGGATATTTTCATTGCTGCTGTCTCTTACTAATTTCTGGAGGTGCAGGATGATGTAGGGTTATTTTAATTGTTGTCCCCTCTCTGTATATGTAAGAAAAAACAATAAAGGGAAAACCATGACTAATGGATGTTTTCTGTTTAGTTCTAAATCAGAACAGAGACCTCTGTTCCTTCTCCAAACATTTATGAAATTGTACACTGAAGATTTGAGAGAGGTAATGAATAATGATTGAGGGATGGTTGACCTATATGGCAGTATGCAGATGATGTATTAGGAAGGCACAGGAGCAGCTGCTCATAATAATTCCCATGTATGTGTTATGAAGGAAGAATCAGAACAGTTTCAGTCCACTCCCATTAATCTCTTAGAAGTGGGGCAAAAGTATTTGCTGATCAACAGTGTCAAATCCTGCAAAGAAATCCAGTAGGATGAATTGCAGAGAATTTTCTTTGCTTCTAGCAGGAGGTCATCCATCAGGGCTCTAAGTCCTGTGTTAGTGGCTTGCCTTAAATGAAGCCTGTCTGACAAGGATCCACATTTCTGTCAGCTGGCAGTTGGCAATAAGGGTATTTTTGCTGACCTTTCAGCCAATATTTTTAGAAAAAGGGAAGTTAGACATTAAGCATTTGTTTGCAAAATTCATTGAATTAAGCAGTGCTTTTTTTTTTTTCTTTTACACTGAACAAGTAAACATTTAAATATCTTTGTGTCAGTATTAGATTATACATGGTTCTGAGTTTTCCTGCTGCTGCCTGAACCCTGACTTAGTGATTTTCTTGTTGCTTGGTCTCCTGTCAGTACTGCTTGTAAAACTGAGGGGGATTTCTGGAGATGGTTGTTTAATTCACCCGTTTTCTGGAGAGCCATAAGCATGTCTTGCCTGTTAGATATTCTCTTTGTGTATATAGGCATTCCCTCATGGAAAGAAGTACAGCTTTCTAACTTTCAGAGAAAGCAACATGGGTGTTCAGCGTTATGGGGTGGAAAAGTTTGGTGGGCTGTGACTTTGCTTCTTTGTGGAAGAGAAGTCACAGCTCTGCCTTCTTTACTGGCCGTGACAGAGGTCTACAGTTGCTTATGGGACTTTGGGGATATGGTGAGGCCTTTTCTGATGAATTTCTGTGTAATTCCAAACAGTGTGAACTTTTCAAATCGCTTGAGAAGTGCCCCAGATGGTGTGACATTCTGCTTCATGGGAAGATTTGAAAGTATTCCCTTTGCATACTCTCTGGTTAACTATTTCATTACGTTTGAAATGGGAGAACACCAAAGCCAAGAACTCTGTTGACATTTTGGTGGTGTTTGTTTAACCTCCTAGTGCACGGGCTACATTTGTCGAAAAATATTATTCTTACCTTTGCAAATCATCAGTAATTAATTCCCTTGGAAATATCTACTGCTGCACATAGCCAGCTTGGGAGGCTGCTGACAGATCATAGTTTTACATCAGGTGCTAACAAATTGATTATTAAATTTCATAACTAACTGATTTATAGCAACAATTTAATTTCTGTATCTCTCTAATGTATTCACTTACTGTATTTTCAAATAGTGCAGAGGAGTTGGATTGCTCAGTTTTTTCTAATGGTGAATTGTGCACAGCATGTGAGATCTGAATGACTTCCCCAGTGCAAAGGTTAGTGAAGTATCACAGGCTCGTGAAGTGCACAGAGTATCAGCTGCATTTCAGCTCAGATATTCACATTTGAGATTGTCCTGGCTGATTCTACGTGCTTTTTCACTTTCACTAAACTGTAGCTACGCTTACCAGCACGGTGAGGGTTGTCTGGGATTGCTGTGTACCTTGCAGTTGGAGCAGTGAGTTCCTGAGTCTCAGTCAGGCTGTGAAGGATTAGAAGCTGTGACTACCTGATATAATGGAGCAGAGCAGGCTCAGTCCCAGTGCCCACCTAAATGGTACTGGTAGCCCACGTTAGCTCCCTTGGTGGGGTGTAAGTCACTGCCTGAAGACATTTAAAGGAGACATAGAGGCAAATTTTCGTGACACTCTGCAGGGTCTTTGCTGTAGTGTTTCCAAAAATATCTAATGGGCATCATGGTTAGAGGGAGCACTTGGTCGTGTCGATACCAGGAGTAAACACTATGGAAAATTTCCTTTGCTGCCGACATCCTTTGTTGGCCTTGGCTGTGCCTTTGATGTAGAATTACAAACTGTTTTAAACCAAGGGGGGATTTTTTTTCCTTGGGCTCAGGAGGAAGCCTCATGCAGATCGCAGCAATGTTTATAATGAACTTGTGAAATCAAGGTCATAGTTCTGCTATCACTTGAAAATACTCCTGTCATGAAGCAAAGCTGCAGTGCCAGATGTGTGGTGTGAATTGTCACGTATCTTAAAAATTTTGTCCCTGCATAATGATACGTTCAGTGACACAGAGCTCTGCACCATTGAGATTAGAATCTGTCATCTGTGGCTGAAATTCATAACTGCACGGTGGCTGTTACCCAGGTAATCTCATTCATTTCCTGGTGTGCAAATGGCCAGGTCACAAAAACTTAGATGACAATTTTCAGTAATTGGACCTTTGTTAGCGGTCTGACGAGAGACACCGATAGCTTAATGGATGCGGATCCAAATCTGAGAGGTGGCTTTTTTCTGAGCTGAAATGAAGCAAAGCATCAGTATCTATTCATGCAACCCTTTAGGTTTCTTTTCTGTGGAGTTATCTAGGAAAAAATCCTTTGTTATTTAGCATTTAAAACCACTAGTACTAATTAAAAATGAAGGAATTCTAAAAGGGAATCGGATGCTAACTTTTCAATATGATAACTGTTCAAGAAGTTTCTGTATTTATTTTTGCATTTCTTCACAGATTTTTTTCTAATAGAATATTACAAATAACGTTAATTTTATAGTCTCTTAAATTTGAATTACTTTCACATTGAAAAAATGAGAAATGTGCTTTGAAAAATACAAATCTCATAAAATGGACTGAAGCATAATTTTATTTCTTTTATTAAATCCAATTAAATGACCTAACAATTAAAAATTGACTAAATTTTATGGTTTTATAATTCTAGAATCTTCTTTTTAATTAATTGAGCTGACAGATTTAGGTATAGAGCCTGTATTTCCCCTCTGGTAGTTATTGTGTAATTACTAATAATGAAGGATACTACAGTTTGGATAGGTGGAATATGGTTTTGGTTCATATGTGAATCCTTTCTGTCTGTGATTTGTTACTTCATAGTGCACATTACAATTATCAAGTAGAGTGATGATCTTTTAAAAAGTATTGTATTTGTTTTGGAGGGAATGGTGATGGTATTTTTGGTATTGCTGCTGCATTCATGTGCTGCAGTTCTCATACAGGAGGCTCTTGTACCAAAAACTGCATCTGTGCTGGAGAAACTTGTTCCTTTTTTTTCCCAGCAGATGTACAAATCTGTAAATTAATTCTTGCTAGAGCTTTTCAAAAAGTCTCATAAGAGGTGATGAATCATCCAAAGTTCCATGCCCTCTCAAGCTTCAAGCAGCTTTGTTTTCCTCTGGGCAGATGCATCTCAAAACAGGCAAAATGAACTCTGGTTTAAATAATTTTGCTAAAAATGTACCTCAAAAGATCTGTTACCTTCTAAAGAATATGATCCTGCACAACTCAGTGAATATCCTGCTTGTGCTGTGTCCAGTGGGGCTGCAAAGATCAAAAAAAGAACTGCTTTTTTTTGCCATTTGATTTGAATAGAGAGAACTTTGCCTTTGTAAGAACAGTCCCTGTTTATCTTCAGTTTCTTTTGTGGATGCAATATGTATGCACAGATATTCAGTGTACGGGTGTCACTGACCAAAAGGCAAATATCAGAAATCCAGCACTTCAGAAACTCAGCCTCTCAAAGTGCACAGATGTTTCACTCTGCTTCTGGAGCTTTTGGTAAATTTTTCCAAGTTGGCAAAGGAATAGATATCAGATTGTTAACTTCTTATTAAAGCACACTACACTGGTAACTTCCCAATGGTCTGGAAGTCAAAATTTATTTTAATAAGAAAATACAGCCTACTCTTTATGTCAATCCTTATTAATTTCTCTCAGTATTCAGCTAAGGTGTGTTTGATTCCCCCTGAAATGTTCTTTTGAAAACTGAGCTATCAGAATCTGGTGCTTTCA
Source organism: Dicrurus megarhynchus (assembly GCA_013399195.1). Taxonomy (NCBI): domain Eukaryota; kingdom Metazoa; phylum Chordata; class Aves; order Passeriformes; family Dicruridae; genus Dicrurus; species Dicrurus megarhynchus. The sequence goes on from VXAD01008061.1 coordinate 286,814, forward strand.
AACATGCCTGAAGGAATATAATTACTTAGGTTTGTTTGACAACCCAGGGCTTCATGTTTCACATTATTTTCCAGAATTCTTTCTGCAGATGCTCAGAGTTGCAGTATATATGTCCTTCAATCACGTGGGGAAATGTTCTGACTGTCTCCCGCCATCCTTTGTGTGTAGGGCTGTGAGGAAGTACTTGAGAAGAACAGAGGGCAAGCAGATATTTTTCATAGTTGTGCTTCTTTTGTTACCTTCAGAATTAGAGTTTTATGTTGAGTGTTGATTTTGTCTCATGGGATTGCAGTAAAGACATAATTGTCTGGAATGGGCTAAACAAATGTGACAGATCTTAATATTCTGGTGTTGGGACATCGTGAGTATTGGTTCAGGAATTTTTGGCTGTCATTATTTTGTGTGACTTTTCCAAATTAAATAAACCAGGGCGAGGGATGCCAGATGCAGGCTCTCAAAGCTGAGGTTCTCAGCTCAGGTAGAGCTTGCTGAGGTCTGCTGCATCAGGCTCTGACTCAAGGACAAGAACACACGGTCAGTGCCAAGGTTTCCTCAGAGATGATGCAATCTAGCAAATGCAGTTCCATCTGAGGTCGGAGGACCAGAGACTTTGCTGTGTTTCATAAGGGTTTGGAAAAAGACAAGAAAGAACAGAAAGGCCGTTTGTCCTTGATCTGGCTGTGGAGGTTGGGAAGGCTGCGAGATGTAGTATCCTGAGATCACACTGGAGACCTCAAGGAATTTGAAGTTTTCTGGACCTGTTTTTTGAATGAGAGGTATGTGCCAGCCTAGGTTCTTTTCTAGCTTAGTTTGGTAGAATCTTAGCCTTTCATTTCAAGTTCCTTTATCATGGCATTTCTGTTTAAACTGGGTTAGCTGAGTTCAGTGAGGAAGGACTCTGTCTCAAGGATCTCATATGTATTGTGTGCAGATTTTCCACCAAAGATTACAGCTTCTGGAGAATGTTTTTATTTTCCAACTCAGTCTTGCATTTTTTAACAGCATACTTCATCAGCTGCAGAAGTATAAAATGTATACATGTGCCTTGTTGCATTGTGTCTTTATTTCTTAATCACTTGTCCCCTACCAATTGTGCAGGTGACATGAGTAGATGTGTACCCCATACAAGAAAGTGGTAGGAGTTGCTCCTCCCCCAGCAAAAGTTTCTTTCCTAAATACTCCAGATGGAGACAGTTTCCCAGTTAGCAACTGGGAGAGCAGTGATAGTGCTGTGGGGCATTTTGCCTTTTACTCTGTACCCTTCCTGCAAGGGTGTGTCACTGTGGGGCTCAGCTGGACCCTGAGTGGGGCCACTGGAACCAACTGGAATCAGCTGTTCCCAGCACAGGGCAGCTCCTTCGCACAGAAACCAGGCAGCCAAATCCCTCACACCTTCACCCGAGGCACACCTGCATCCCGTTCACACAGGGCTGTAATTGCACGTATTTAATCGAGATTTCTTTGTCCTGCTTTTATTTTTTTCAGGCTCCTCCACATCCTGATTTGCAATGCTGCCGTGTTTGGTGTCCCCTGGTCCTTGACAGAGGATGGCCTGGAGTCCACCTTCCAGGTGAACCACCTGGGACATTTCTATCTTGTCCAGCTTCTGGAAGATGTTTTATGCCAGTCGTCTCCTGCCAGGGTTGTGGTGGTGTCCTCCGAGTCCCACAGGTTGGTGAATGTTACCTTTGATTTCACTGGAATCTTTAATTCTTAGAGCATGAAACAGTTTGGGCAGACCCACAAAAGTTTGTGAAAATGAAGGTCCTTGCTCTCAAGCATTTGCCTTTGAATAATCTTTTTAAAAATAGAAGCGTTACTGATGCCTGTGGATGTTTCTGGATTTGGCTCTGTTGTTGGATAAAGCATGTTCTAGTTTTATAACAGTATGTAGATATTTTTTTGATCATTCTTTGTGTGAATGCAGATTTTCGCCATGTTTCAGACCACTCATTGATTTTGTGAGGAGATGGAATAATAATTGATTAAATCTGAATGGCATGACCTATATTGATTTGTCATTCAACAACTTCAACATCTCAGCAAGAAGAATGTGCAGTTATTTTAGCAGGAGAAACAATGCAATTAAAAACTGCTAGATGAAATCCAGTTGTTTTATAATGAGAAATTAGGGAATTCAATGCAGACATTAGCTGTATAATTGTAAAATGGGAAGTAGTGTAGTTAATACATATTACAAATCTGGCCATGCCTCTTTTGGTGAATTTTTTAATTAAAATGTTAGATGCTCATCTTTTCTACTGCCAGGAAAAGTACAGTTGGCAAAAAAGATGTTGATGAGGTTTGCTTTATTTCAGATGTGCTTGTGTTTTTTGTGTTAATAACTGAAAAGATGGTTTTGATTTAAATAAAGTTCCTTGTGCAAAATGAATGCCCCAGTTCTGAATTTTACTGGGCACGAGCCACTTACTCCTTGCTGACTTAGTTCAGGGACTGCAGGACTAAACCTATAACATCCAGCTTTAAACATTACTGTTGATTTCTATTTCACTTTTGGTTTGTGTAGCAGCTCTAGCAAACCAAAAGGAAGAATGTGTGAGTGAGGGTTTTTTTTTTTTTCCTGTCTTCATATTTCTGAAATGTTTTAGTGACCCAGAATGAAGCTTATTTTTTTTAATCATGTTTCCATAAAATGTAACCCCAGGGACCTGGTAGAGAGAGACCAGCCAAGGGTCGGGCTGAAACCTTTATCACTTCCAAACACAGGGGCTTATGGTATAAATGACACACTGCAGATAGATTTACTTTTACCATTTTAAATTTATGATGGCTGAAATGAAAGGAAGCAATAGAAAATGCCAGTAATAATCCTCCCCACTGTTAAAAGACATGAAATGTCTAGTAATTAGGTGGTAACAAAATCTGGACATTCTTATCTTTGCAAATCACACCAGGTTTGTGAAAGCAAGTAGCAGAGTTAGGAGTGTTAGAGTCACTGTTAGGAGTGAACATCCTGGATGCAGGGCAGGCGAGATAGCTCTAGAAATAAATCTGCCAGCTCCAATCACTTGCCAGATGTGGAGGGCACAATGGGATACGTATAAATGAGCTGTTATTTAATGGGAGATTATGTTGAATTGTCAGCTGCTCGTTCCCCCTTGTAAGTTTGTATCTCTGATAGTATTTTAAATGACATCTTTGTTTTTCACTGCAGTAAGTGCTGTGTGTAGCCAGAACTCGCATCTTTGGACATCTTTATCTGTGTTTTTGAAACATTTTGAAAGTGCTCATTTCTAAGTCGGTGAGATCAGCCAAGGTTTAGAGAAGCTCATCAGGAAATAAGCAGTGGTCTATGCTGGAATAAAATAATTAACACAACTAGTAAATTTCCCTTTTTCTAAGGAGTCCAAATAATGTCTTACAGCTTATCTTATCACTTAAACTGATCATTGTAAATAACTGTGCACTCCCCATGCCCCAGTCTGTTTAATGGCAAGAAGTTTATGTAAGGAGTTAGTTAGGTATTATTAGGTAGTCGTTCTTTCTGACCTACTTGAGAACTCTGAGCCTTAAACTGTGTCGTAAAACAGAAGTGTTGGTATCTAATTACTTCCATAAACCTTGACTGGATCGTTTTGCTGAAGTCAAGACCCCCTGTTAGGAGAAAAATAAAGTCCCGTGTTTGCAGAAAATGCTATCCTGGACTGCTCCAAGGCAAAATATTTATTTGCCTCTGGTTCTTCATTCATTTCTAGTTACTTCTCTGGATTCAGCACAAATGAATTCTGTTTAAATTAAGCTTTTGGGTACTTTAAGCACACCATATTAAAATCAGAATAATAAGTAGGTTCACTTTCCTTCTGTCTTTATTTCTGTGTTGTTAATTTGATTGTACAACCCTCATTCCCCTGAATTCAATGAGACTGACTCACATAAGCACACTTGCAGGGCTGGACTCAAAATATGCCACCGTGTTTCCTTTATACAGTAACACACAAAGAGTTTTATTTATAGATTATTTTTGGTGTCATAAGTGATTACTTGCAGAATGAATATAGGAAATTCCTCCCAGAATAGTCCTGTTAATTTCAGAAATGTATTTTATCTAACTGAAAATTATGAAAGAGAAATTTTGTTGTTGAAATTGAAGGGCTGATTCTGCAAGACAGAACATCCTGGATTCCTCTTGAGTTCAAATACTGTATTGCTTTTCTCTGAGCATATTATAATTCTGCTCACAGAATGAATGTAGAAATTCCAGCTGATCTCTTCATTTCTGGCCATGAGATGCAAAATTAGTAAAGATATTTTAAAACATTTTTCTAGTGTGTACTATAATTATGTTTATCCCTGTTCTCCCCAGCTGATTCTGAAAACTGAGTATTAAAAAGAGCTTGCTAAATCCTTTTTATTTTTAGTAGCTCCTCTGAATGAAACATAGATCTGTAACTAAATGTAGTATTATTTTCTAATATTAAGATAGACCAGTAAATTAATAAATGAAATTGTAAGAAGTGGGAGGGGAAATGCTTTATGGAAATTTTCTTTTCCTCATCTAAATGTCTTTAGAACATTCACTACTTTGTTTCTTTCCTTTTTTTTTAATAACAAACAGCTGGTGTTTAATGACTCTGTCAGACCCAATTAAAAAACGTCAACTAGTTACTTTGATTTGTGTTCAGCCATGCCATGGGTATACTTAAAAACATTATACTCTGCCAGAACTCATTTTGGCTTTGTTTACATTTATCTTTTAAACATGTAAGACTATTGATGGCAAGTTACCAAGGTTATAACCCCCTTATATTCATCAATTTTTAATCTAAAAAAAAGCTTAAGAGGCAGTGAGACTCATCCATAGTTACTTGAACACTTAAATGCAAGTGTGCTGCGTGTGAGCACTGGATGAAATGATCAGGGGATGGGAAGAAGGGGAAATGAAAAGATGCTGGGTTTCTCTGCTTCTAATGGAGAGTTATTTTATCCTAAATTATTTCCTCCAAGTGGATCGTGCTTTTATGGATCTCTGGTAAAATCTGTGGTGTTTTTTTTTTTTTTTTTAATTCAAAATCAAGTAATTTGTAAGTTACATACAAGGTCTTTAAATGATCAAAGTGTTTTTGGACTTGTTTTTGTTTATCGTTTGCTCCTTCTAATTATCCAATAATTTTACTACCATATTATATGGGACAGTTCCTTGGGTCTCAGGCAATTTCCAGTTGATGCTTTCAACTGCTAAATAAGCAGTTGTTTTATGTTGGTTCTGGCCAGGATCTACTCTGTTGTCTACATTTTATGTCGTTCTTAATGGGAGTGAAATTAACTCTGGGGTATCTAAGGCATATTTACTGTTTTTCAGATTTACAGAAATTAAAGACTCCTCTGGAAAGCTCGATTTCAGCCTGCTTTCTCCATCTAAGAAGGAGTATTGGGCTATGCTGGCCTACAACCGCTCCAAGCTTTGCAATATCCTGTTCTCCAATGAGCTGAACCGACGCCTTTCTCCCCACGGGGTGACATCCAACTCAGTCCATCCTGGAAATATGATTTATTCCTCCATTCATCGTAACTGGTGGGTGTACACTCTGCTGTTTACCTTGGCTCGACCTTTCACCAAATCCATGGTAAGCGACTGCCTTAGACTATTTTGCGCGTCTTCGTTTTTTGAAATTGGGGCAGAAAAGTTGTGAAAATCCAGATGTATGTATCTGCTTTGACCTCTTGCCTTTTATAACCATGACCCTGATTTTAATGGCAAACATGGTGCCAAGACAGTGCTCTAGAAGAGGATTCTTCAACCACTTAAGATTTACTTTGTCAGTCTTCAGTTAAGGAGCTGTCTAAGATGGAGTGCACGACCTTGTTTGAATGTATGATTTTTGCTTTGATTAAGGACGTCGTATGTCTTAGGTGTGGGATAGTTTAGAGTTATTTCTGTGCTCAGGATACGTAAAACATCAAAAAAATTGCTTTGGCTTTTAAGTGGAATATGTTGACTGCATTTTTTATGTAAACAGATGCCCTAGTTAGAAAAGATACTACAGACATTATTAATGGCTGAGGGAAAGTGCTTTCAGTGGTAAAAGCACCTTCATTCATATTTTAAAAAAAGCAACAACCCAACAATTTTCTTGATTCTTACAAAGTGCTGAAGACAATGGGTGTTTTCCATTTGTCTCCATTGGATTTTGGACTGCAACCATGACATAATGAAAGGCTATGCAGTTCTTCCATAGCCAATGTTATGAGTCTTTATTATGTAAGAATTTGCAGCACCTCCAGCACTTGGAGGGGTTACTCTTATCCTTTGAACCACCGAGCCAGGTTATTTATAAGGAGTCCAAAGTATTCTTTAGGCAGAGAATGACATTTACTTCACTGAGAACTGGCTTCCTTTAACTTTATAGAGTATTTCTGATTGCTTTTTCACTGATAAAGAAGGGTGTTCCCAAAAAGAGGAGCAGGGAGAAAGACTCTCCCTTGAATGTTTGCATCTATGAGTCAGGGAAATGAAAAGATCCATACCCATGCAGAATCTTAATTTATAATGGGGTAATGTGTGTGGAAACACAGAGTGTTTAAAACTCTGATTATATTTCCATAAAAGAAAAATACTGGATCTTCAGTAAGACCTGTGGAGCAAAAATGTAAACACTCCAGTGTTTGACCATGTATCAGTCAGGAGAGCCCTCACACCTCCATCCTCTGCCTGCATTTTGTACATATGCAAAACCTATTTATGACCACAAGATTGATATGTGAGTGTTCTGGCACCTTGGGACATGTAATAATATCTTTCAACAGCATGTTTTTTTGACCAGGACCTATAAAACCATGCCTCTGCTGTGTTAGGGATTGTTTGTGAAACAAATTCTTGAAGTTCTCCTGAGAATGTGTCAGTGAATGTTATCAAAATCCCGTGAAAAGGATCCAGTCTGTGGAAATGTATGACTTGTTAGTTTTATTTACTCTGACATATTTTTGCAAAGGGAACTTTTTGTGTTTGTTGCTCAGGGAATCTTATCCTCTAAGGAACAAAATAAAACACTGCTGTTAATTTTGAATTCTTTAAAAGAATTGATAGATTTTTATATAGTGTCTATTAATGGGTTGTACATGTAAGAGAATACAAAGTACAGTACAAATACAAAGTAAAGGTATCAGCACTGAATAACAGTGCACTCTGGTCCAACCCAAATCACTTCTGTTAAGTCCTTCATGTTTGCATTTCACTGAGGTTATTTGAATGTCATGATGGAGGGTATGGGCTGAGGTTAAGCATCAGTTTTACAACTCACATTCTGATATGAGTTGTTATATTCCCCTGAACTCTACCAATGTTTCAATAGCCAGTAAAACTAGGAAAGTGCCCCTTCCTGGGTATGCAAACAAACTGAGCTGAAATTCTCAACATCATCAGTGTAAGAGTTTCTATTTTAAGGCTTGTAGGGAGCAAATGATTTTCTGCTGCTGATTCTTTTTTAGAGATTGTGCTGTTATCAACCTGGAATAGACTTTGTTGGGGATCTTTTTCTGGGCGTGTCTCTGTGGCAGCTCACCCTGGAGTTTAGATGAGTGTTTTGGTCAGAATGCTGGGAGTGATCTCAAAGCTTTACAGCTGCAGTCCCAAGGTGGTGAGCTGCTTGCCCCTGAGTGTTCCAAGGATGTCTGCATTGCACAATGCAGCATGATGCAGCAGCATTTAAAGGAGTTTCAGCTGAGCTGGGCCCATAACTGGAATTGAGAGATCGATGGCAAGGTGGTGTGGAGAGAGGGGAGGTTTGGCAGCCCAGACAAGGAGCCACACAGATATGCCTGAACCTGTTCTGATCTCTCAGGCTGTAGCTTCAGCTGCTGCAGCATTTTGGTGTGTGGAGAGGCCAATCCTTCCTGGAGCCACTTTGAAGCTGTTTGCTATGTCCTGAACTATCAGGCTCCTGGAGTCTGCATAGATGCATATTTATTTATTTATTTATACACACACAGAGAAACTGCAGCTGCACATACCTGATTCTAGGGTCTTTTTGTATTATTGTGGTATCCAGCAAGTAGTTTGAAGTAGAGCAATGGAAACTGAAGACTGTTCCTTTCTTTCCCACCCACCTCTTTTCAAAATCTAAAATCCACAAGGATTTCTACACAGAAATGGAGAAGAAGTATTTTGTAGGAAGAAATACTTGCAAATAAATTACCATTTTATTATTGAAGTAACTGTAGCTCTACTAATGTCAGAGGGCCTCTTTTTTACTGAGTAACTAGTGGTAAGTAAGTTGGAGATGCTTAGATTATAATTAACTGTCAATTGAAACAAGTGGCCACTGTAAATAACAAATTGGAAGAGAAGCTCTGAAAGTAACTGTGTAGGCCATGCATATATTTAGCTGGTTTGATCTAAGGCTTTAGGGTTTTGGGTTTTTTTCTTTCTAGATCTTTTACTCTTTTCTCTCTTTCCCTCTCTCTTTAAAAACTGACTCCAGAAAAGTTTGACTCGTTGGTATTTTTGTTTTAAATTAATCCTAGTCATTTAGAACTTATCTGATTTGTCATTATTTACATACAAGATTAAAATTAAATTTATTTATTGTAAGTTTCAAGCTTACACTGAGTGTGGTATCTAGTGTCACCCCCAGGTGATTTTGGGTGTACAATGGCATATGAAATTATAAGCAGAGTGCCATTATCACACACTTGTGATAGTCTTACATAGACCCAAATATTTTTGTTGGCAGGTAAGAGAGCAGAAAGAATATCATGTGTTAGAGTAGCAAGAGCTTAACAGATGTTTCAGTGAGCTGAATTTTCAAATCCTTTTACATTAAGAAATGGCTGGGGTTTGGGAAGTTCTGAGACTATTGGGTTACATTTCCTGTTGCAGTGCAAAGCCAGCCATTGTGTTGGAGTTTTAGCAGATGTGTAATGGCTGGGAGTAAAACACTGGTTCTATTGCTGAGATATAAATTACATTTATAAAAGCTCAACTTGTCACCTTTAAAAGCCAGTTAGATGTAGTAAGACCATTCTGCCCTTAATTTTTCACTGTGGAAGAGACTGATGCTTGAAGTGCTCTTTGATTTCTCCCTCCTCCCCCAAAGACAGTAACTTTCCAGAACTGGATTTTGTATTTAAAATATTGCTATTGAGAATTATAAGGAGTATTTCTAAGGACCCCAAAGTCATTTGCATGTTTAAGTTTCATATAAAACCATGAATTCTTGTCACTGTGATACTTTCCCAGGGGTGTTTGAGGCAGTAGCCCTGTACTGCACTGTTCATAGTGGCAGGAGGAAACCCCAGTGCCTACAATGGCTTTACTGGATTTGCTTTTGCCATAGGTTGGAAGTGTCTGAATTTAAATTTCATGGGATGATTTCCATGCACACCTAACATCAACTCAGAAATGTTATTCTGGCAAGAAATCAGTCTGCATCTACAGGAGTGACTTCAACCTAATGATCACATCTGCTTGCTTTTGATAGAAGCCCAAAAGAGGCCCTGCAGCCTCATCACCTCTTCGTTTTCTCCCCTGCCCTTTGCTGAAGAAGCTGGAATTACCCTTGGAGCTGGGGATAGAATTCCCTCTCCAAGCAAACTTTTTTTGCTGTCCAAAGATCTGTGTGGGCTGTGTTGAGTTGATGTTGGCTTCCAGTTCTGAATTCACAGTTCAGGCCAAATTCTGCCCTCAGCTGTGCCTGTTCAGCCCCAAGAGCAGCCCTGGGCAGGATGGGTATGAGCATGTTCCAGCACAGAATTTGGCCTCTATTTCCTTCCTTAAGATGTTCCTGAAAATGCACTGGGGTTTCTTGAAAAGCAGCAGGCAGCTCTGTTTGAAAACAACCTCACAGTTAAAGTTTGATCAAAAAGACAGTTTCTTTTCTCAAATTGAATTCTGGGCAGGAAGTGAAAGAGGATGGGAGAGTGAAAGGGAAACAGCCACCTACTGGATATTAGCAGTTGTAGGGAGTGAATAAATTGCATGGGCAGTTCTCCTGGTTTATGGATTAATGCCTGAAGTGTAAATGTTAAAATGATGCTGCTAAGCCACAGCTCTCCTTTTGAACATGCAGGTTTGTGGGCTGTACCTCTAGTACCATGAAGGGACAAATATTTTATTGAACTCTGATAGCATGTGCTTCCTTGCATAAAATTCCTATTTAAAATTGACTGAATTGGGTAAAAAGAAAGAAGACTTATGTGGAAGAACATTTTGATTTGTTGTAATAGGATGGTAAAGAGATGCCTCCAAAGTAGTTGTTGATCATTTTATGTGTCCTATCTAGCAGTAAAATGTAATATAAGCTAGTTTATTATCAAACTTACATTTAACTGATACATATTTTAACTTGCTGCTAAAATAAATGTAGCATGAAATATAAGGGCAAATTAAATTTGTCCCCTGTAACCTACACCACAGGAATGGAAAGTCTCTATGGAAACAGATCCCTGTGCCAAAGAGAACAGGTCAGGATCTCAGTGTGCAGAATGGTGCTCAAGGGGAGTGGTGGCCATGGAGTTTTGTGTCTCCAACACCCCTCCATAGCTGTTTGTGGAGCAGCTCTCTTATTGACCTGTAGTTTTCTGGAGGAAATAAGGAATTTCTTCCTTTCCCTGCCAGATCTGTGCAGAATTTCAGAATGTTTTGTCAAGTATCTGGGTTGCAAGGCAGGGAAATATTTGGTCCATAATGTTTTATATTAAATGTAATTAAATTAAAATTTTAAATTAAAATCATTTTCCTATATTTTCAGACTGAAAAAACCCTTTCTTATTGTTATTTCCTCTCTTTTGCTCACCATCACTTATGGAGCTAAAGTGCACCTGGAGTGCTGTGGAGTCTCTGAGGTGCTGTGCAGAATTGATCTGCTCAGAATGTATTTGAGAAACCATAAGGAAGGAAATTTCTGTTGTGTTACGAGTGTGGAGGTGCTTGTGTGAAAGGAATGATGTTGCACTCTGATGGAAACAGCTGAATGGGATGGGTGTTTTTGTTTTTTTTTTTTTTTTTGATCCCTTTACCTTTGTTTTTTTTTGTCATCACTATACTCAGTATTAGGAACTTGCCTCATCCTTATGGTAGTGCTCTGGAGATCTTTTTCATACTGAAACATCATGAGTTGTTCTTTGCTCAAATATCATTCAACTACTGCAATAACTGACAATAAGGAAGGTTTTTATTCTCCATGGGTAAAGATGACTAAAATTTAGAACTGTGAGTTTGAAGAGATAATTTTTAAAGTATTTAGGCAGTGAAATTCTGTGGTTCTGGGTATTTTTTTTGATTTTTTCATTTATTTTACATATTGGTGAACAGATACTCTCTTTTTTGATGTCAGGTATTCAACAAAGATGTGGAAAATAAGGGTTCTCCTTGTGGGAGTCTGTGTTTTCACAGTGCATGGTTTTATTCTCTTCTGTCAGGGAAGAAAATAGCTAATAACAGCACCAGAAAATATTCTGGATTTATATGTACAACCTCTTGGCCTCCCTTCCTTCTGAGTGATTAGAAGTGAGGTCCTCTGTCTCAAAAGTGAGTGTGTGCTACTTTGCTGCATAGATATTGTGTTAAAACTCTGCTTCTGTACAGGTTTGTGACAGTTCTGGTTTTGTGGCCACACACAAAAATTTTTCTTGCGTAGTTCACATAAATCTAATATTTTTTGACAAGCGTTGCTAAGAAAACAGCAAGAGAATTTATCATTGAGCTTTGTTAAAAATAATAGATTGGGAAAGAGAATGGAAGGGAAAATACACTGTGAGGAACTTTTCTGGGTGTATTACATACTTGAGTTGTAGAAACCAAAAAGTATAAACATGCATGTTCCTGTGCCTTTTCTGGCTTTAGCTATCAGCAGTAACTTTTGCTGAAATAATCTAGTTTGAAATTAAGTCTTGATGATTTTTTTTTTTGAAGCTGAAACAGATTGCCTCTGTTTCATGCATTTATTTTGTGCTAATGCAAGCATATGTCTCTTAACTTGGGGAAGTGGCAGCAATAGTCTGAACCACTTTTTTGATATTTTCTGGCCTAGATCTTAACATATCTATGAACTGAAGTAGTAATTCTACCTTTGCTGCTGGTCTTCCTTTGTCTACTCTTTATCTGCCTTGAGGTTATGCTAGATATTGTTATATGCATAATTTTAAGAAGGTCTGGTAAACAAAAGGACTTCCATAGAATAATCCTGTACTTTCTGCCTAATCTTTGTGACCTGGTGAGCAGTGAAAATTGGTGCTTGATATCACTGTGCATTGCTAAAGACCAAATGTGGGGGTGCCCAAAGTCCCACGTTGATTTTTGTTTTGCTGAGCTCCAGAGCCCAGGGGGTGCCCCTTGCCACCCCAGATCCCTCCAATTGCTGCAGATGAGGTGACTCAACCCTCCCTGTGACCTCAGCTTCTCATTTGTGAGCATGAGCAAGGTCACTTAGAGATTGTGTCGTAAATAAAAGTACGATCCAGACCCTCTTAGTTACCAGCTCGCACATCAATCACAAGGTTACTTATTTTCTTTAGTAACTAGGGAGTAATAGAGATAAAATTTTTATGAATGAGATAACTGTAATCAAGGCAAAGTCGGTGTGCTGTGGCTCTTGTATAATGACCCAATGAACTGTTGCAATCTGGAAAGTTGTCAATATTGAGTGATAACGTTTGACTTTTTAACTAGAAATGAGTTTTTGATCACTTTTTATAGAAAAATAGTCCCTAAAAATTCTTTTTGATTAATGATTTCTAAATTGTTGGACAGACATAGCTACTCTGCTGTACAACAAAGGGCTGGAGCTTCTTTTTCAGACAGGCTGATAGAAGAGGAGGCTCCAGAGAGGCTGTAGTACTTGCGGTACCTAAAGGAGCTCCAAGAGAGCTGGAGAAGGACTTTTTCACAAGGGCATGGGGTGACAGGACAGGGGGAATAGCTTCAAACTGAAAAAGGGCACACTTGTTTCCCTGTGAGGGTGGGGAGGCCCTGGCACAGGCTGCCCAGAGCAGCTGTGGCTGCCCCATCCCTGGAAGTGTCCAAGGCCAGGTTGGACGGGGCTTGGAGCAACCTGGGATAGTGGAAGGTGTCCCTGCCCATGGCAGGGGGTTGGAATGAGATGATCTTTAAAGTCCTTTCCAACCAAAATTCTCCTATGATCCACAAATTATACGAGGTACTTCCTTGTCTGTTACGTGCACATCCATACCTGCTGATACTAAGCCTTCTAGTTAGCTCCTGATGAAATAAAGCTGATAATCCAAACAGCTGAAGTTCAGCAAAAGCAATATTTTTGGATGAATGTTAGTTTTTGTTTCTTTGACCCTTAGAAGTTAAAATCCCGAGCCCAAAATTAAAATGGTAAATGGTAAAAAGAATGAAATGACATAATTGCATGCTGTTAGTCCGTGTCATTTTGTGATCATAACTCACAGAGCAATATAAATTTTGTGGATTCTAGAAAATGGTTTATCTTTCTTCACATTTTTTTTTTCCAAGCTTCTATTTATGAATGGACAGATGTTCAGGAAACCTCAAGCTTTTGTTGGCCCTGTGTAGAATAGATGAAATATGAATTTTTTTTTAAAAAGCATGCAGTGTAGATCCTATGTGATGGAACTATCATTTAAATACTATTTCTTAATTGGGGGATGCAGTGCTTAGTTACATTATTTCCCTAGAACCCCTTGGATATCTGAGATGCTTTATTGTACCATGGTCTTTTAATTTCTCACTCTATCATCTTTGAAGAGGTGCTATACCACTTTAAACAGTTCACCAATCAGTTTCAGATGATGGATTCTCTTTAATCATTTACATCCAGAGAAAGTCAAATATTCCTTAGGAAGCCAGAGTATTCTGACAGAATGTATAGTGTTTGTGCAGCTGGGTATCTTATTTATTTGAAGTTCTCAGGGAAATCTCTTTTGACTTTACAGAAAAGATGGAAGAGTAAACAGTACAGTGTCCAAGTAACATGAGCTAGAAAGTCCCTTCTTTTAGAGAAAATTCATTAAAAAAGTATATTTGCAAGGTCCAAAAATAATAAAGTATATCAAATGCAGAGTATGACATAATGTTTTTTCAATACTCTTACTATTTTTATGTATGTGTATATGTGTGTGTATGTACCTACATTTCTATCCATCTATCGAGATGAAAAATATACTTGAGTGTTTAATATAGTTCATATTCCTGGATAGGTGAACACAATAAGAGTCTGTTTTCCTGGAAAAAAAAAATTAATCTGTTTGTTTTTTACTGTGTGACATGTCATTTATCATCATGTTGGCATTCCCTGGACATAACTGCATAACTGAATTAACATTCCTAAAAACTTCCTTCCAGGAAAGCTATTGAAAATGTGTGTGTATAGAAATATGAATATTTCTATGCTTTTGAGAGGTATCCCACTCTGATGCTCATAGTGTTTCTAGTTCCTGTCAGTTCTCTATTCCAAAGTTTGTTGTATATATAGGTATCTTTTTTTTTTTTTTTTTTTTTCCTCTGGGGGCAAATGTTGGGTGTTTTGGTGTTGTGGTTTTTGATTTTTTTTTTTTTTCTTTTTCTTGGGGGGGTGTGTGTGTTGCAGGTATGAGTGTGGTAATTTCCTTTTTCCTAAAGGCAAGGCTCAAACTTGCAGGATGTTCCTTGCCCAGCTTGGAGCATTGGCAAGATTCCCATGTGGAGGGAAATAGGTCTGTGGTTTGATGAGAGTGTCCTAAGGAGTGTGTTCAGTTTTTCCACTGGATATTCACTGTCATTTTGTAGTTCAGTAGCTTCCTTTGTATATCCCTTTCTAAGCATTATTAAAAGGATTGAGTTAGATACTGGTCAAATCCTGAACTTCTTTCTGCTGTAGTCCTAAATTGTTACTGTCCCTGTGCCCCCTTTCTAGGAAGGGGCACGTGTGTTTCTGAAGAAAGAGAAGAAAAGGGAATATATGTTCCAGAAAAATTAATGAAACCAAAATGTTTTCCTTAATTTTATGTTGGTTTTACTGCCAATACCAACGGGAGATGATGTGCCCTTCTGCCTCTCCTCTTCTTCTTCTTAACCTACTCTCTTAGACCTAAAGTCTGTAGTTTCTCACTACAGTTTTATCAGAAAAGGAAGAAAGCAGAATGTATGATTTTAAGAGTTGTTTAAACATAAATGATTCAAGAGTCAAATTTTAAGAATAGAAAAGAAGGATTTGACAAAATAAGGATGTGAATCCATTTGGCAGTTGAAGTATTAAAATGGGTCTGTGTTCTGATATGTGTTAGATGACCTGAGTTTGTGTGATTTCCTTGTGATAAAGTACATCTGCACACATTCTCTTCAGGGGGAAAGTAGACGTAATAATGAATCAATCCATTGTGCTTAATTCAGTGTAAAAATGCACTACAAATGATACAAGACTTGGTAGTTTTGCAATAATCTGTATGAGGATTTGTAACCAGAGAATTTCTGTATTTACTTAGCTTTTAAAATTTCTTTTGAGACTTAGAATACTTGAGTCATTTGGGATTTCCAACCTCTTTATTCTGCTGCCTCTAGGAAGTTGTTAGAGTAGTAGCATCAATCCTATTTTAGCAAGGAGGATGCCAGTAAATATAAACAACGTAGTCAAATTCCATCCATTATTTTAATGACAACATGTTTTTGCAGTTAAGTGTCACTATGGATAGAGCACAGTCTTCAGTGTATGCTAAGAAAATCTATAGAAGGTAGTAGAGGAATTTTATTAATTGCAAAAGCATTGCCTTGAAATAAGATAGAGATAGCAATGTTGGATGATGCATCTTAAATAAAAATAAAGTATTTTTTGATACATAGAGAGAAATGTTTGTCTTGAAAAACAAGATCCACTTGTCCCAAACATGCAAGATTGATTTGCCAATGCTGTAGATTTCCATCTCTCCCAGCAGTACTGTCTT
This sequence comes from Dicrurus megarhynchus, assembly GCA_013399195.1. Classification (NCBI taxonomy): domain Eukaryota; kingdom Metazoa; phylum Chordata; class Aves; order Passeriformes; family Dicruridae; genus Dicrurus; species Dicrurus megarhynchus. The sequence continues at coordinate 302,672 of VXAD01008061.1, forward strand.
ATGGGCTGAAATTTCCAAAAATGTAGTTGAGCAGACATAAGAGTTGAAACTTACTGTGAGCTTATTTTGAATGATTGGTCACACATTGCTCATTTCTTTACTTCCTCATAGATGGGTGGGCACATACAAATAACTGGTGGAATTCCTAACTGGTTATGGAAACATTTGCTCAAGTGTTGAGCGCCAGACTTTATGTGAAAGGAATAGGTTTGAAAATCCTGACCTGGCACATTAGGGCTGATTTTTGTTTGAATGCTCTACCCACTATTATGCAAACAATATTGAAGAACAATTTAACAAGCTAGAGCATAAGAATACTTGGATATACTAGGATTAAATTTTTCTCTTAAATTCAACACTCTTGAATGTGTAGGTATTTTTCATAGGATTACCTTGTCTCCAACTGTAATCTATTAATGAATACAGTTAGGGTTTTTTCATTTAGTGAGAAAATTGGAAACACAATTTCTTTCCACTGAACAGCATTACTATTAAATTGTTGTCCTGAATTGTCAAACTTGCATTATGATGAATACTACTAGTAGAAGAAAACTAATTTAGCACTTCAAGTAAAACTGTCTTGGCAATTTTTTATGATAATGACTTTGTAACAGTGTCATTTACAATCTGATTGTCTACTCACATCAAGTAGCTCATCCCATCCCAAATAGTGTGGTTACCTAACAGTGTTAATTATGGAGCAGTGGCAGGATCTGCAAAATGATACTATTGACAGTCAGGCTTCCCATGGCAGAGCAGTGTCCTGCCTCTGCAGCAAAGGAATTTCCCCATTGCAGCTTTCCAGGGCAAAGGTCCCAAATATCAGCAAGGGCTGTGCATCTGAAGAGTCCTTTCCTGTTTTCTCTTGTGGATCACTGGTGACCATTCTGCTTGTACTCTCATGGCATTGATGTAAAAACTTCACATTATTTTCTTCATCTGTAAAGACACTAAAATAAGGGTTTTCTGGGAAATAAATTTATTTTTGTTTGTCAAGATATCATGAGTAACCAGAAGTGATTTAACTAGTTCTGCCAAGGAACAAGTGTTACCTGAGCTGAATGAACTATATTGGTTACATTTTGTGAACTATGTACAGAGTGAGCCTCTCTTGGCTTTTGCACCAAAAGTGGTGACTTTGTGAGGAAAAAAATGATGTGTTGACTTCTTCCATTCCCTTGATGAGAACTGTATGTGAATTTCCAACTTTTAAAGGAATTATGGCAGGAAGTATCAACAAAGCTGTCAGTTTCACTTGTGATAGATATTTATTGTCTCCTTTTTGGCTTTATGTCTCTAAAGGAAATGTTTTCATATAGAATGTCTTTTTATCAAAACAACAGCTGAGCTTACTTTTGGTGATGAGGTGAAATTTATCATTATTGCATTACATGTGTTGCTTATTCAATAGACAGTAATGTGGCATGTTAAATAGTCTTCAGCTAAAGGTAATTAGGCTCTTCAGAACACAATCCAGACCATTGCTTGTCTTGGAAAATCAAACACTCTGCATGTCTACCCAAGGCCGGCAAAGCTGAGCCCAGCTCAAATGCTTTTTCTGCTGTTAGGAGGGGACAGAAGACTCATCTGAGAACTTTGTTGCTGTCCACAGCACAGATTCCTGTAAATATGATATAACTCCTAATCTATTCCCCTAAAATAATGTTTATAGTTGGTAATGAAATGGGACTGGGCCAAACTGCATGGTCATTCCTGTTCACTGTCATCATAAGAAGAAACCTTTCTTTGCTCTCCTGCTTCCATTCTCTGTTCCCTTCTGCTGGCAGATACATCCATTAATTAATGATGCTGTAGTGCTCAGAACCTGGAAAGAAAGGGTTATCCAGACTTGAAATGGAGACTTAGACCTGGAATGAAGTCAGTCTATTTGCTTCAAACATCTTCTCTACTGAAATATTTGTAGTCTGTTGTGCCTTTCTGCTTTGGGAGATTTTTGTGAGTCCTTCCCAAGCACATATTCCAAACTTATTTGAATGACTTCCTTATTGCATAAGTGTCAGCACTGAATGTCAACAGTGAACAAATGAAAGCTTGTTCCATCCTCTTCATTTGTTTGGTTTGTCATTTCCACTAAGTGTATTTGCTAGGATAAATGCTGTTGTGGTACAACCATGGTTTTTCAAACTTCTCCAACTTCCTCTGCATAGGTGAGGTAAATTAATTACCAATTTTCTTTGGCGTGATTTATTTTTGAGACTTTCTGGTGGCCTGGGCATTTTTTATGTTGTAAAATGAGACTTGGCTTATAACTGTTGTATCAGAAGACAGATGTGATTTTTGTCTTCCCATGGAGACAGTCTGTAAAGGTACCATAAAATACTGGTATGTGGGTTTTCCAGGACTGAAAGTGGAGGTCTCTTGAACTGATTTGCAGCCTCTGCTGATTCTCATGCTTTAGCCCACACTGTTGTTACTTCATCTCTGGTTTCTGTCCGGGACTGGGACTTTGCTGTATTTGTTAACTGATGCCAACTGAAAATGGTGGTCAGGGTTATCAATACTGTGCTCACTTCCCACTCTACCAGTAATGCCTGGCTAAAGGCTGTTTTATCTACCACATGAAATTCATTCAAGTACAAATAAAAAAATTGCCTGGACCATTTTATGTTGTCTTTAAGAATATTAGGTGAGCTATTTTAAAACGGTTTATAGGCATTTAAACTAAAACCTTTATGAAAAGCTGTGGATTAATTTTCTCAGCCATGACATGCCCAAAGACAACACGTGCTGTAGATGAAAAAACATATGAGCTGTAGATGACATTCCTACTGAAATCTCTGTGAAGGGACTGTTAACACTGACCTGATACAATTTCCTGTATAGTACAGCCTTAATCACATGTAAATGTGGTTTTCAAAAGGTAAAAATAAAATTTATAAAGAGTTAAAAGTTTCACAATGGCCATTTTAATGTTTGTAACTTTAAGTTTTGCCTGAGATAGTAATGAAAATATTGAGGAGTAGATCATGCAGTTTTCTTCAGAAAAAGCAAATTTTAAGATGGTCACTTGTTATTCTTTTTCTGATGGCAGTTAATGGCTACAATCCAAATTCTCAGGCAACATGTTCATAAATGCCCACACAGAAGGAAAAATATTCTGCTTGTGCTCACTGTGCAAACAGATGAAATACTGCTGATAGAAAAATAATTTTGAGGGAATCAAATGTAATAGAATTAAGTGAAGAATTTGCTGTTTCTTCTGAGTTTTCAGATGATGACCATTTTTCCTAAATATTTATGTTGTGCCTTTCTTTTTTGATAGAAAAAGTATGTTTTGAATGGATTCAGATGCAAATGTTTTATTTTTTCCTTCTTTTCCTTCCTCCTCTTCTTCCCTGCCCCTCCCCCCTCCTTTAAAATGTCAATAACTAGATAAATAATTCTCAAATTACTACAAACAAGTCATTGGATTTCAAGGGGAATCTTCAGTCTCATAGGTGACTGTTTCTAAAATTTCCAAGTGTGGTCATGAATAGTTTGATGGAAGCTGTTTTCCAGTTTTCATTGCAGTGAATCTTAATAGGTGCCAATTAAAATATATTTACATATGTACTTACATTTCCCACCATAACATGTGGAGCCTATAACATGATTTATACTGACAGATACTGATTGATGTTTAATTCTTCCTTTTATCCACACACTTTTGAATTATGAATTTTATCAATCCTTAAATCTTTGTTTGTTTTAGTGTAGGTTCTCTCTTTTTTTTTTTCCTCTTGGCACACCATATATGCACTAGCAAGTGCTCACAGTTTCAGCTGCATTTAAGGAAATATTGTTGTAACGCTTTTATGTGCTGTACTTCAATCAGCTAGTGCCAGCAGTATCCCAATAGAAAGACCCTCAACAGACCATTTTCAGCATTTTGCTGCAATTAAACTCCTCTGGTTTTAGCCCTCAGGCAATTTAGTACCTTTTTACATATGCACATTATGAACTTTTGACCAGGGCCTGGTAGTCATATATTAGATAGCAGCTTTTGAAAGCAGACTTAACAAGTTCCTCAGAGTATTACAGCCAGAGTCAGTTGTGGAAAAGGTAATTTAACCAACTTGCAGTGAGGCCATTCAGAATTGTACTGATGATCCTAAATATGTCTTTTTTTTTTTTCTTGTTTCCTCTGGAAGCTGGTAGCAAGAGCTCTCAAAGAATGTGATTGATCTTTTATTCAGTAGCTAACGAGGGCTGTGATTCTATTAGTGCTCTACAAGGCAAGGAAACAGTGATTTAATGAAGTGTCTGGTGAGCTGGTCATAGATTTATCCTGTTGTCTCTAATTTGCAGCGCCGTTGTGAGCGTAAAAGAAACTGCACTCAGTGCCATTAGGCAGGTATTTCCTTAGTAAATTGTTGTAAGGTCAGGTGTAGTTATCTGGGAAAGGCAATGCCTCAGCCCTCACTGTCTGGAGATGACAGCAGCTGTGCCGAGCACTCGCTGGAGCGGAAACAGGAGGATCAGAGGTCCGTGTGCGAGCCCCCCTCCGCTGCTGCAGCAGCAGCAGAAGTGCCAAGTAGGACTAATAGAGTCATAATTGGCGATTAGAACTGGAAAGGTGCAATAACATCTTAATACAAACTGGCTGGCGCTAGAGCCGGTGCCAGTTGCTGTGAAGTTCTGTGGTCGCCTGCTCTGGTAACGCTCCCTTTTTTCATTCTCAAAAAAAAAATGAGGCAGCGCATCCTAATGGCTGCAGTACAACAAAAATATAAGAACATCAAAACTTGAGTTGCTTTAAAGTGACATTAATGTCTTCAGTACATTTGCTTTGGCATGTAACCTGTCAGTCTTACTCAGAAACGATGCACTAAAATTTGGCACGGAGCTATAGATAAATAATATCATAAGAATGCTTTGGCTTTCACTTAATTAGCACTAAATAATGCATTTTATTTCTGTCAACTGAAGGCCACTGAATTTTTGTTTTGTTTTTCTTTGCTAACCTGATGCAATACTGATGATGCCTGTGGTGTTGCACATCTTTTTGCAATGTTGTTTTTCATGAACCTCTGAGTCCAAGTTAGCCAAAGGCAACCATTTTCAGAAAGAATTTGTGTTTGCATAGATTGCTTGGTAATTTGTAAAAGGAAATTATAGTATGGCTTTATACGTTGTCAGGGAGATCAGTCAAATATTTCAATCCAAAAGTAATATTGCAAAATAATGAAGCAGATCTCATATGTGTGGTTCTGTCCTAGGTGGACACAGAACAGTAGATAAATGAATGGTTTTGAGATTTCTATGGCATTTCTGGTGGCAGCTGGAGAATTCCCATGTAGAAAAGTGGTCAAAGCTGAGAATTAGAGGGTAGGCAGAGATGAGATTGTGGGAGTGTTAGTCCGCTTTGTGGAGGTCACAAGCCTAATTGGGGTCTCAGCCTTGTGTTCCAGGCTATGTGCCTATAGGTAAAGAAAAGCTTCTGGCCCAAAAGCAAATCTGTTTTAAGGGAAACCACAAAAACCTCCTGTGCAGCGGATGAAATGTGGATCTTGGCAAACAGCAACAGCAAGGAGACAGTACCACGATATCTTGTCTCCTTATATAGTTATAGCACATGCACCACCAAATAGTTGTCATGTGCTCAGATGGATGATTTTATTTTTGAAAAATAAAAGTATTTTCAGTTGCATGAGCCCTTGAACCCCTGTGAACTTGATACCCTGTGGGATGTCATCTGGGACCCCTGTTAAATATACAGACACAATTAGTCTAGAAAGAGATATTGGGCTTTTAAATGAACAGCAGGAGGATTTAAAACAGTAAGCCAAACTTTCTAATTTCCTAATATTGACACTTCTGTCCCTCACAATCTTATTATAGTATTATTCTCTGCTGATCTACCATTTCATCAAAAAGTCTACAGTGGAACTAAAAATCTAAGCCTTTTAGCCCATAGATCATTGCACTTGGTAAATGGCTTATTGTAGATTAGATAATGTGGTTCATAGCACATCCAAATCAATAAAAGGCTAGTCTGAACGTAGTAAAGTGCTCTCAGTCTGATTCTTTTTATTAAGTATATCTGCCATGAGCAAAGTGAAAATTTTAGTCTTTTTGCTTAACTTGATGTAAGAAAGACATTGCTTAAATTTCTGCATGGTTGTTTTCTTTCCTAGAGAAGATCTGTCCCATAGAATTTAGGGTTTTTTGAATCAAAATTAAATATATTGTCTGAAAATGATGCAGTTCTTATATTGGCAAAATTCAGAGCCCAGTGGTTTGGTGTTTCCAATCATCCCATGCTAGAAATGTGCTCCTAGATCTCACATTTGTCAGATATTCAGTGGTCTCTGTGAAATAAATTATTTTATAGCCGTTCTTCCAAAAATCATCAGCAGAAATGGTCAACTTCAGCAACAAATGGAGATGGAGAAACATGAAAAGAAATATTTTGAAGGCAGAGTGGATGATTCAATACCAAACAAAGAGTGTTGTTTTAATCTAGGTCAGGAGAGGCCCAGGATTCGCCAGGAATCTGGGTCTGAAAGGGAGGATCTGGTGGTTCTTTGTGCTTTACCCCATGAATGATCCTGTGTTTCTGAAGGGGTAGAAATATCAGAAGGGTATTCTTATTTATCCAGGAGGAATTGAGGAGGCTGAAATGTGTGTGGCATACCTGTGAACAGGTATGGAGAGACTTTCTTCTAACTGGGGTTGCATTAGAGACTGGAAGAAATTGGTGGCACAGTGGGAGTTAATGGCTCTCTGCCTCTACTTTCCACACACTTTCATTCATTGCAATTTTTAATTTTCCTGTTTATATCCACAGCCTGTCCTGCTGTGGAAATGCTGAGCTGCTGAACCAGGTCAAGAGCTTGTCCAGGTTTTGCAGCTTGGTTAAAAGAGGGTTTTAAAGCTATATTAAAAATCCAGTGAATAGCTTGGAATTTCTTGCAAACAATCAAGTCAGATAAACTGTAATTGGCTGCAGAGAGATGCTCTTAACTTACCATTCTTTGACCATGTTATTGACCAGTATGTGTTCGCCCACGTTATTAATAATTTATCCTTTGAAAAAAATCTATGCGCATTATAGCCTTTGATCTCAGAAATTTCAAAGCGGAATGTGCTATTTCCCTTTTCCTTTTGAATTTTTTCTTTCTTTTTAAGGAAATTTTAAAAGAAGGGAATGAAAAATAATTTTCAAACTTTTTTCTGTTTATTTTGGTGGGAGAGCTTGCTGATGACACCCATCCCTGGTAATGAGAAGTGTACATTAATACAGTAAGAATATATATGAATAAAAAAATCAAGGCGAGCTCACTGTACTTTGCAGATGAAAAATGTTTGAAAACAAGACTTAATGCATCTAGTAGATTAAAACAGAAATTAAAGACTTTAGAGTAAGAAGAGATCAAAGGCTGTCTGTTCATTGTTCTTTTTATTGTTTATTGACTTCAAAAAGACTTTTTAGTTTAAGCTGACTTTAATGTCTCTTGAATGCTCTTTTGTAAAGTGACTTTGAAAACTCACGGATAATGTCTTCATTAAGTGTGAAAAAATCTTGGTAAAAATATAACTGTAACTTTGCTTTCATTATAATAGGAAGAGATAACACTTTGCTTAATTAAGGTCTGTTTTCCCTCTGTTCAGAGTTTTACGACCATTTTTTTTCATTGAAATTAGTGCTGATAAAAGCTTGAAGTAGACATTGCTAAACTGAAACTCTTAGTTTTTCAGAGAAGTACGGTAATGTGAGTTCTCTCTCTGTGTTTGTTAATCAGTTAATCAGGATGTTGTCTTGTGTATACAAGCTATTTTAGGCAACAAAAGAAAAAACAAAACCCAAAAGCATATTCAAGTTGTATTGATTCTAAAATAAAGCAATGCTTTTTGTGTTGTTGGGAATGTTAATTTAGAGACTTTCTGCTCTCATTCTGTTTCCAAATGTCTGTGCTTTTCTCGCCAATCCCTGATGACTTGATGTATTTGGATTATGTTAATACCTGTATTAATAATGACAGTAAAGATCATAAATCTGTGGATGCAAACTGATAGCTTAGGAAAGCCATGCTGAATAATTTCTCTGGGGAGTAGTGTGTACTTTCCAACATGTTTTGAGGTTTAGAAAAGGCACTTGAGGAATAGGATTGCCTTGGCCTTCCCCCTCCCAACAGTTCATCTTTTTCCTGTGGTTCTGTAGATTCAGTTCATGTTACTTTTAGATGGAAGGGGAATTACCATGGTTTCATGAAGTGCACTCCCATCTTTTGAGATAATTGAGAAACGTATTCATTTTTGGTTTGCTCCTCACTTGTCTGTAAATTTGGTACAACAGCTTTAGCAATTTCTGACATGGGTTTATAGTGCAGCTCTGATGTTTGTTACTCTGGGGGTGTTGGGCAGTCGTTGTGATGGTAATTTTATGATACTCACCCTTCCCATTCCGTGTATTTCTGCCAGGTCTCCACGTGCAATTATTGGGCAATCTGCTTGGCTCTTACTGAGGATCAAAAGATTCTGATTTACAGTCTGCTGAAGTTGTTTGCAAGACCTTTTTATGTACTTAAAAGACTCAGCAATTCCTTTCAATGTGATAGCTGAGTTTCCAGAGGTTTTTTAAATGAGAAATGTGTGTTGCATGATTTCTGTAACTGCCGAACCTCACTTCAGCTTTAAAGGAGATTGTCTTCAAAAGGGAAACCAATGCTACATTTGTTTCCCTTTGCTTCCATTCACGGCTAGGGACAGAACAATAAAGCTATTCTAGGCTAGATTTATTTTTGCTGTTTTTCAGCTATGATACACCTATTAGGAATCTTATATCCAGTGCAAAAATAAGGCACAAGGCCCTGGAAAGGATGTCTTTGATGCTATGTGAATCTAAAAGCCACACTTCGTGTTAATTTTGAGACTATTGCTAATGTTATTAAAGGATTGGCTTATAATTTTCTTTACTTCCTTTTAACGTGGGCGACCCCATTTTGGATTTGGTGGTTCAGTATACAACAGTTCCATTTTGTAGACTGTCATTAGTTTTCATATTCATAGATGCAAAACATTTTTTGCCATATAACTATTTTTATGGCACAAACGGTTAAGTATTTTTACAAGTGTAATCTTTGTGGGTGGTTTAGAGGCTCAATTACCCACTGAAATGGAGGAAATAAATGTCCTTGAGGGTTTGCATTTGAATCATATGACATTGTGGGGCTTGGCTCATTGTTAATAGTTCTTACATCTGTGTAGCACAGAACAGCACATGAGGCAACCTTTGAAAATGTGACACAGTATTGCTGCTCGTACCCTGCAGAAATATCTGAGTTCTTTTCTAGGAGATGACAAGAAAGTAAGCCAGGATGAAGAAAGCAACAAATCAGTTGGTAAAATTGATGCCATGTCTAATCCTACCTATTAGCTAGAGCAGTTAATGTGAAGGCTATGGAAATGTTCATGTTTATGATGCATGTGGCAGATGCTGTTTGGGCTGTGTTGTGTGCTTGCACTATGGGCACTTGAGGGGCTAAGATTCCACAAAACCAGGAAGAAACCAAAAACAAAAAGGAGAGAGAAAAGAACAAGGAAGCAAAATGATGTGGCCAAATTCCAAGCTTATTATTGCAGTCATTTTTGCCTTTACTTTGCATTTGGAAATAGCAAGGGGTGGTCCTACAGTGTGAGGAATGTGGTTGCTCTGCACTGTGGAGGTTTGACTCTTCTTGCACCTGGAAGCAAGAGGCACCCAGGACATGGAGAGCTTAATCCCTTGGAATTCTGTGCTCAGTGCTTGTGAGCAGAAGGTGCCAAACTTGGTTCCCTCATGAGTGCTATGAATCTTGACATGCATGAGAGCAGAGTTTGGCTCAAGGGTTTGTTTGCATATTTGCATGCTTCACTTACTTTATTAACCAACCAGGACCTGGTTTCCTGCCTTGAACATACTGAAAGGCCACTATAATGTACAAAGTGAATTAAAAGGAGGTAACGTACAAAGTGAATTAAAAGGAGGATGCAAAACATCTTCCGAAGAAGGTGAGATCAGAAAAAATTAGGCTGTTTCAAGAACAATTATGTAATGGTTATGTATGTCGGATAATAAATACTTCATAGCAATGATTCCCAGGTTTTTTTATATCCTCTCTAATGAGAGGATATAATGTCTCTCATTAGGATCCCAAACTCTGTTATGTGTTTTCCAGAAGTCAAGCAAGCCCATTCTGGAGATCAATGCACTATAAATAATACTATGTTAACAAACTCAGTGTTTGGCTGAGAACTATATTAAAAATAAGGAAATACCGGCAGTAATAGCTCTCCAAAACCACTTGATCTGTCTTGTTATGTGCTCCAACTCCTTGTTGTCTATTATGTGTAGCAACAGGGGACCTGAGGGGATCTCTTGAGAGCAGAAAGGTCAGCAAATCAGGGTTCAGGCAGTGCAGCTCTCTTTTGGCTCTGAAGACCCAAAGTACCCAGAGTGGGCTATTAAAGTCCTGTTTATAGCTGGGCTGTATAGCTCCACACTCTGAAGTTGCTTTCTGTCTGAGCAAAACTATATATTCCTGAAAGCTGGAAGTATTGGCCTGTTGGTCTTTTAGACAAATTCTTTCCTAAAAAGAGCAGAGCTGTCAGCAAGGAAATGCTGAAGGCATCTCTGTAGAACAGCAGCTTTATTTTCGTTTGCCTGGTTTGGACACCTTGTAGTACTTCCACACCCCTTTTTGCTCGGCTGTTTTCCTCTTTCTTCAGCCTTCCCTTCCAAATCACATAGTTGTTATAGGCAAATAAAGCACTAATTGTTAGAAGCCACCTCCCTTCTACTCAGTGTACAGACAAGCAGTGCACATCACCTCGGACTTTTCCCTGTGCTCAATTTTGACAGTAAATGGCTTTTCTGCTTGAGTTTTGAGTTCTAATAATGTTTGTGTAGGGTTTTTTTTGAATGTAGAGTTTAGCATCATGTTGAGAGGTTTACAAGACAACAGCACCTTCCTTTAGAGAAGAGCCAGTATCCAGCTGCTGCTCAGCTGTAGGAATGAGCTTCTGGTTCCCTGCTCCTGGTGCTGGAGCTCCACAATTTTATGGAGTAACCACTATAAATCCCAAGCAAGGAATGTGCTGAGATTTTCCCTGGTCACGTGTGCTATGCATGATGGTGCATGTGGTTACCTTCCCAACCTTTCCTCCCTGGGGACATACATTTTAATGCTGTGTCCATTTACATCACAGTTGTATTAATTACATTTAATGTAGTTTTGAGCTAAGGTAGCACAACCTGATTTCAGAGAACGGTGTGTGTTGTAATGAGGCTTGAGTACCATTGATCTGTGACTTGGATATAAGGGATTCTTAAGGGAGTTTGCTGATTTATGTAGAAGACTGATGTCTCTGGCCATTAGGAAACACCGGTTTTTATTACCTATCAATCTCATGGAAAACCTTTAGCAGCATGATCTCCTGTAATAGTTATCTAATCTGTTAAATTAGAGATTAATGAAATGAAAACATTACAAGAGAGGAAAATACACTTTTAAGAGCAGGCAGTATCATAAGAACAATGCAGACTTATTTGAAAGCATATACAACAGCAGTCTGAAGACAACAAAAGGATAAATGTGCTCATGCTATAGCTATCTTAATCTTTAAATTGCAAAAATCTATGTGACTATGTGGGTTAGTAAATTAGTAGAGCAATGGAGCATATAGGACTAATTCCAAAATAGAGGAAAAAGTAGGACACACCATTTAGAATATCACACACTCATTTGTAGAATGGTCATAGAATTTAATAGAGTTCAAGTTTAATTCTGCTTAACTGCATCTTTATTTTCAGATCTGTAGAGTTCAAAAGTGGCTACTTATCCAAATACTTTAGTAAGACCAAAAATTAGAAGAAAGAAATTGTACACTATATAAAGCTGTGACTGTTATTTATGAGAGCTGTGATTTGGATACTGTGAATCTTTACACAGGGGGAAAAAAACTAGTATCTTAACTATTTGGAAATGAAAAAAAAATGTGGACAATGTCTTCTATCAGCTCATTTCTAAGCATTTAATTTTCAGCATGTTCTGTACTCATTTTCCCTTGTAGCTACTATATGCAGTGGGATATGAAACAGAAGGAATTTTCAAAAAAGCCAAGCTGCATTTATCCATACATTAAAAAGAAAATACTATTGAGGTGACCGTGTGTGTCAGTACATCACTTTATTTCCACACCACCTGCTGCAATTAAAAATGAAATCACCAAGCAGCAAGTACAGTAACTTCATCAACCAGCTGATATTATAATTAATGACTATATAGAGTCTCTATTATTGTGTACTTCTAAGGCATCAAGTGGAAAGCTGTCGTAGTGCTTTAAATAATGAAAAAGTTTCAGGCCTCGATAAATGGCTCAGTTGGATGCAGTTTAGAAAGTTGAGAGCATATGCTTCTGTCATTAGAAACTAAGGACCCTCGTTACCCTTGCTATAACTCTTCAGATTCATCTGAAACTCTTTGATCCCCTCATGTACTCACACTGTGTTTAAAATGCAAAAGTGTAGAAAAATATGGTGTGCATGAGAAATTCAGTGAGGAGGGAGAAAGATTAAAATAAAGCTACTGTTCATTAACGTCTTTTTTTCAAATCTATTGGAAAAGAGAGCATTAGGCTGTACCCACAACTCTTTTGAAATGTGAGTAAGCAAACATTTTTCTTTGATTCCTTTGAGATTTTTCTTTTAAGAAACAATTGAAATCCAATAAAGAAATGTGCTTCAGAGCATGCTTATGAAGATATTTAAGTGACTTAATAGAGGAATGGCAGGAAGGGTGTTTGTTCCTGAAGGCTGTGCTTCTTCAACTCTGTGCTGTTCTGCAATAAGGGGTGTAAAGAGTAAAGTATTGAAGCCGAAATTTTGGGTGTTACTGGTGAGGCAGGTTTGAGCAATATTAACTTTTAAGAGGGCAGCTGTTGGTAAATTTACTTCCTGAACAGTCTAGTTTCATTGTTAAATATCACCATTTTAACTGAGAACTGCTAGCTACTTTCCAGCTTCTATTTATTTTTCTTCTCTGAAACTTTCATATAATGTATTTGCCTCTGAGGATATTTCATAGCTGAAATGCTTTGCTTGGCAGAGCATGTTACAGATAGAGAAAATTTTGTCTAATCCCTGCCTCTCATGGTTGTCATTCTGCTTTGTTTCATGTATTGAAGCTGTGTGCCACAGCCATTTCTCAAACCTTTTATAAAGGAATTATGTGTCTTCTGAAGTATTGAATTAAGATAACAAAACATATATGTGAATATATGTATAAATGTATAACCAACAGCAGAAATAAGGATTTCTTCCTTCCTATCATATGAATACGTGAGATAAGTGAGTGCTGTTTTTTTCTTTTTATGTCATTATTTAGAGCCCATTAATTAGAATCTACATTTCCTGAGCATCCAACACTGTTCCTTGGCACTCTGTGCAAGCATATCACAGGAGATGATTTTAGTCCAAGAATTTCTCAGTGTTTAAAATGTGCATTTAACAACCTGATGCTAAATTAAGGACTGAAATTCAAATATTAGTGAATGGATGGAAACAGATGTGAAAACTCTTCTCCTTATGCAAGGAAGGAGTCCTGTTCACCCTCTGATGTGTAGAAACTCTCATGCTGGAATAACAGCAGCAGCCTGTGCTGCCAGTGAATCCTTGGAATTCTTTGTATTTGAGAACTCACTGCTTTGGTTCTGTTTGTTTGAACAAAAAGGACATGGAGTGACTCCTTTACAATGTTCAGCCCAGAATGTTTACAAACTCTGTGCAGTTGGTGAGACAGATGCAAATGAAGTGCTGATGCAATGGGTCCACCTCCCTTCATTCCAAAGGTGTACTTGCTTGTGTGAGATGTGAGTTTGTGATAAGTGCTGAATATTAACCAGGATATTTGGAGTTTAGTATAATGATCTTGTATCACTACAGCATCCTGGCAAATTAGATTAAACCTGAAGGACACAAGACCTGATCCATCCTTGAATTCATGGTGTGTGAAAGTTGCACTTCAGACAAGTGTTGGGCTAATTGCTTCCTTAGCTGGTGAATTTAATAAGTTATAAACAGAAATATTTATCTCAGTGTGCTAAGTGGTGAGTAGAAAGATACCAAAGGCATTCACAGATGTAGGTTTTTGCATAAATTCAAAATATTGAGATTGTGCTATTAGGTGCTTGCTTTTTCACATATTTCAGGACATTTATCCTGTTATGCTACTAATTATTTATCCATTGTACACAGGCTTGAATTACTGTATGATTAGCTTGGGCACTTAAAAGTGTAAGAACACTTGAAAGCAAAATCCAAGCATAGGTATTCTATAGCACGTCTTACAATCTAAATATTGCTCTTAGTCTAATCGAAGCAGCAAGAGTAGTCACAGCAGTTGATGGACTATTTTTCAAATTGATTTCAAAAATGTATTTAAGGGGATGATCTTCTACTCTAGATTACCTATTGATTTTTAATATGAAAAGCTCATTATATAAGCAGTAACTGCATATAAAAACCTAGCAAACCTTTGCATAAATCCTTTAATTGAATTTCCAGAGCCTGTGGTTCTACTTTTTCTTTTTAATTAAATCTATTTCTTTTTTTAAGTGTTACTGTGTAATTTGCATGCTGTGAAGTGGCCCTGTCCCAGATAAAGTGCCATTGATCCTTATTAAACCTCACCTCTGGGCTTGCTCAAAACTAACTGGAAAAATTAAAGTGTTCATGCTGCAATGCACTTATTGCTTGTGTGATAGGATTATGGAAAAAAAAAGAATAACATTAATTTCCAAGAGAGAATTTATAATGCAAGATTTTATTTTTCAATTTGATAATTAATAGCAAAATCACACCCTAAATATAAATTGTATTTCAGTCTGCAAAGTGCAATAGTAATTAGGAAAGATAATGTATACCTGATATAAACCCGTGATGTTTTATATGGACACTCCTTGGGTATATTAATTTTTTTTAAGTATTCAAAATGATTATGGATTCAGTCCAACAGCTTAAATAGAGATTTGAGGAAAGAAAAAAAAGAAACCTATGTAGTACCTTACATTACTAACTGTCTCTATTTTATTTCTTGGGTTTAAAATGTGAAAAATGAGTCTGCAAATATTCATGCTAACAATTTTTATATTAGAATTATCACGATGAAGAAAAGTATGAGTTGCAATACTGTTTTCACTTTTTTAAAAATACCTAACATTTTTTATATGAAAAGCAATAAAATCTGCTAAAGAAATATTCATAATCAATAAGAATACAAGGTATGGAATATATTAACAGAGTTATAAAAATGTTTGCAATATGACTTAAAATGAAACATACAGCAGGTTATGTATGGTTTAAAGTGTAATCAATTTTGAGGTTGTGTATGAGGATATAAATGATAAACACAAGTAGTAGCATTTTTAGTAACGGGTGTTGCAAAAAAGTACTGTATTTATGGTCCATTCCATTCTTTTATAGATCATTAATGTGGAAAACAAACACAGTGTATCCATCTTCTCAGACAGATTAAAATTCCATTAAATTATATTTTAAATGGAAATTTTGAGCTCATTTCATATTCTGCTGTCTACAAACACAGGCTGTACTGAAAGCACTGAATGTAGACTGGCTTTCCAGCAGGAGCTGATACCACAGAAGTTGCATTCAGGAGTGGTCTGGATTTGGGGGTTGAGGCTGATGGGTTTTTCCACTTTCAGCAAAGAGAGCTGCTAACTCTCTTATGTCTAAGGCAGTGTTACATGTTGTGTTCCCTGTGATTGAATGTGCATCTGGGATTGTCAGCTGTAGCACAACCTTGTTTCCCAAAGAGAGCATTTGTCCCATCTACACAGGAATTGGCACAACTTGATTTGTGCTCCTTGCCCAGTTAATACAGAACAGTTTAAATACAATGTTCTTACTGATCTGAACCTAACCAAATTGTGTTGAATTATAGTAATTTCTTGAATGTGGTAACTATTTGCTTTAAGGCTCTGATATTGCTTTATGTAAGCACTAATTATTTCTAAATCAGCCTCTCAGTCTCATTTCATCCACCTGCTGGGATCACAGAATTACAGATTCATTTAGCTTGGAAAAGACCTCCAAGATCATAGAGTTGGAACCTTTGACCAAACACCACCTTGTGCTACAGAGTGCCACATGCAGTTTTTCCTTGGACACCTCCAGGGATGGAGACTCCACTGCATCCCTGGGCAGCCCCTTCCAATGTTGAACAACCCTTTCAGTGTAGAAATTATTCCTGAAAATAGTAACAATGCCATGAAATGAGTGGTGTTTTACTCTTTCAGTACCTCGTTTGTGCATTTGAGAACGCTGTCCTTGTTTCCCCTGTGAAGTCTATTGTTTAAACCTTGAACATTTATTGTGCTCCATATCGGAGTTAGCTCATGGCCACAGGAGCAGCTCTTTGCTGCTGCTGGGATAGGTCTGGACCCTGCTTATTTCTCCTGCAGTGTTGTGAATCTTGCAGTAAAGTGTGGTTATGGGGTATAGCTCCAGACAGCAGTCTGCTGGCTCCTTCTCTGCCAGGGCAGTATCATCTTCAGCTTTGGGAAATTGATGTATTTCAGTTCCCTCCATCAACAGGCAAACGTGCGTTTGCTCTGAATTTTCACGTTAGTTTGTAAGATGAATGTGAGTGACTTGTTCATCATTATTTGTGTTGGTCCTCTCTGTGGCCCAGCAGTTTTCTGGTGGATTAATTCTCTGAACAGTTATTGCATGTCCCATATTGCGTCTTGAAACTTGTTTCTGCTCTGCGTTACATACATCACAAGAGTTCTGAAATTATGCCTAAGGAGAAAGGTTTTAAAATTCTTTCCTGGTTGTTTGTCAGTGGATTTGTTGTAGTTTCCTCATGGTCTTTAGTGGAGGAAGTAAGTGACAGTGATCAGTGAAGGTGGACAGTAAGATTTATAATGTATTTGTGCTAGCTGATTGCCAACAGAACTGGCCTTTCCCAGCGGTGCTGTACGCATACTTGGAAAATCAATAGGGATTAGCCTATGACCCCCTTCACATACTTATACTGTGGTCTGCATTGCTTACCAATATTTCATCTGTTTCACTTAAATGCTGGTACTTACTCAATAATGTGTGGCTGTTCTTGCAAGCTACTAATTAATTTTTAAAATGCAGTATCACTTGAAACGGGAGATAAAGCACACCTTCAGCATCAGAGGGAGAGCAGGGCAGTGGCTTTGTGAATTTGCACTTGGTACCTTTAATTAAAAATCCTGCTTTGAAAGATTAAAGTTATATATTCAGATTTTAAAAAGTACTAAATCAAGTACAGAAACCTTTTTATGGTGGTTGCCAGCAAGCTAAATTGTCAGGTTTGACCAGGTACCTGTTTGTTTAATTTTTTGCCTGGGTTTGCTGCTGTTTTTTTTTCCTTTTTTGGTTTTGCCTTAAAAATACTTGGTTTAAAGTTTAGATTTTTCTTTTTTCTTTTTTTTTTTTTTTTTTTTTTTTTTTTTTGTTTCCCTTGAAATTTTAGGGTAAAAATATTTTATGTTTATAAATAAATATATATATTTCATTGATATTGAGTCTAGGGCATGGTCTTGACAGTATGTTCATAAGGTACATAAACTATGTTGCATTTTAAATACTAATGAGTTGAAAAGCTGAACAGATGTATCAGGTATTGTTTTTCCCTTGACTAGTTTAAAGAAAAAAAAAATTTCAATAGTTTAAAAATGGTTTGTTATGCAGTGTCAAATTCTTACTTGAATTTTTAGTTTACTATACAGTTTGCCAAAATCCAAAGATAATGGCCTAAAGCAATTATTTTTGATGAGGTTGTTCTCCCAATAGAAGGATTTTAAAAATTCACAGTTTCTTATGCATGTGTACCTATTCCCTAGAGTTTCTTAGAGTTTCTTATTGATCTAGTAGCTGGTATTTGAATTGGTCGATGTACTCTGTAACTTGTTTAAGATACCCTACCTGAACTATTAGTTTAAATAATATATTCATAAATTGATTAATCATTACAGTAAGAGTTATTAGCTGCATTTTTATGTGAGCTCTCCACAAATGACTCCTGCTATAATCATCATGCATATATAAACAGAGATTCAGGTTTAAATTGCAATACTCTTTATATTAATTATATTGCTAGTGATAGTATGTTTCTGCAAGAAGAAATCAACCTTTTTCTGTGTGGGCAGCAAAATGCTGTGTGTTTATTTAATGTGGATTAAAGTAATTGTAAATATTGATGTGTTTATAAGCCATGTTATGGGAAATGAGAGGAAAGAAGGAAGAGAAGATGTGGCTTTTGTTGGCAGAGGCAGGTGGCTCTACGGTTTGATGTGTGTTTGGGTGTGACCAGGTGCTGACTGAGCTGAGCAGAGGGTGCAGGAAGCTTTTGGGGTGCAGGGGTGGGAGGGCATTTCACAGCCTGGGTGGGTCTGGGGGGTGCTGGACAGGCTGCAGGAGCTGTGGCTAAATTCACGGTATGCCTCTCATGGCTTGCCTCACCCTTTTAGAAGAGGACTAAAAAGAGACAGAGGAACTGCCTAGCCAATAGATATTAATTTAAAAATGCACTTAAAGGGATGCAGCTGCCTTTTAGTGATTGCAGAAGAGTTTGATGTGCGTGCCTTCATTTGCTAGCACCTTGCTTCTGCAAGGTCTGTGTTGGTGTCAAAATGTATCCAGCACATACAATTGCTGTAAATTGGGGGGGAGTTGTTGTGGTTAAATTTGGAGCTTCTAATTATTATGAGTTGTGGATTAAAGTGTTTGCATGTTATTTTATAGTATGTATTTTAATGTGTATGAGAGGAATGTGCTCCAAAAATAGAAAGTGCAACCACCATAACTTTCATAGCAAAGATTGCAGCCTCACACAGGGCTCAGAGTGAACCTTTGTCTACCACAGTGTGTGTGGGCCACATCCAGAACTTTGTGGTTTTTTTTAAAAAAGAAACACCCTCCAAAGAAGGCTTGTACGTGCAGAGAGAACTAGGAAAATCTGTTTTAATCAAAAGTGTCAGAACTCACTTTCTTAGCAGCTCTCTGGTTTACTCTGCTGAGTGGTGCAGAGTCCCAACAGCTTTGAACAATGTTCACTTTGATTTACTCCTAAATTCTATCAACAAATGTGAACACAGAACACATACACTTGCAATCTTACCATCATGCACATATTATCAAATCAATGGCCTCTTTTAGTTAATAATCTGAGTGTAGTGTGGAAAAATCACCCAGCTCATGTTTCAGCTTGTTTCCTGCATCAACTATTGTCATGAGCCCTGGACTCTTGCATTTTGCAAGTGAATAACTAGAGGAGGTTTTTCATATTTTAGTTTGAAAGCCATTTTGTTTCACCACATGCTTTTTCCGCTTCATAAATTCTGCTTTAAAACATTCAACAGCCTGCTAAATTAATATATACTGTGTTCTTTCTTTAATGGGTAGGGGAACTTGTCTCACAGCAGTGCATTTGTTCAGCTCTGTTTTGAAAAAGCGCTGCCTGCCGTGTGAAGGACATCTGCTCACAAATGAATGATTGTGCTTTTGATTCGGAGCAGCACCTTCACTTTAAATGCTGGCTGCAGATGAAAGGAACAGATTGCTGTGGTACCACTTTTGTGAGGATTCCTCTACCCAGCATGTGGCTTCATACATTATTGAGAGCAAATCTACTTTATGCTACCACTCCTCGCTGCACTTATTTTGCAAACCTTATTCAGAATGCCAGCAAGGATCACTTTTCTACAAAGGAATAAAGGCCAGTTAGGAAGATTAGGCAGATAAATTATTTACAGTGTTTAATTATCATTGTACAGGTTTATTAAACTTCATGGTTACCTGGAAACCTAAGCAGGTGCTGGAAAAAAGTCCAATAAAGTTACATAAAAAGTGTTTTGTGTAAAATGAAATCCTTTTATGTGTGCCATGTTCATATAAAGGTCCTGGGTTTTTTGGTTGAGTGCCAAGGTTGACTTGCATTTAATGTTGTGATTATTATTTTTTCCATAATCCAGTCCTAGCTCAAGGCTTATTATGATAGAAAAGACCACAGAATTCTCTGCTGCGTTGAGCAGCAGTCTGTTGTACTACTGGGTGTCCTAGATGATAAACAGATGTACAAGGTATGCTTGGGAAATCTCAAAAGATTCCCTTTTTCTGGTATTAAGACAGATATAAATTTTGTAGGGAAAAAAAACCCCATTGCAGCACCACAATACATTTTGGAATTTTCTTTAATGTTTATACTGAATAGTTAATTTACTTTGTTATTTCTTCATAATAAATTCACCTAGTTGGTATTTATTTAATACTAGAATGGAGGATTTGAATTTTTTATTTATTTTATTCTTAAAAATTTTAGCAGTAGAAGTGTTGTCCTCTAGAAACAGCTTCCACATCTCTGCATGCTGCTCACTAATATAAACTAATGAGCTCCATTAAAGATCTGCCCACACACTTGCAAAGAACCACCTATTAATCTGTCATCTTTGAATACTCTGAGAAAATTAAGACCACCAAGCAACCATGAATTAGAAAATGAAAAAGGCAGTACCAAACCTATTATATTCTAAAGATGAGTGCCAAATAGGTGGAAAATGACTGGTGACTAAATCCCACTGATTTAGTTCAGTAAAGTAACCCAGAAGCAAGACAGGTAAAGTAAATGTGGGCTGAAGTCCTGGGTCAAGGGAGTTCTAACATGGGAAGATACCAAAATCTGTCTTTTTGAAACTGGAGTTCAATTAAGATCTCAATTGTTGGCAAAATCATTTTGCCAACAAGTGTGCATTTTAATGCAAGGTCCATTTGGTTACACTTTGGATTATGATACAGAGAATTCCTGGGCTATTTATGGAGAAGATACTTTATCTCCAGTGATGTTACAGTTTCCTTGGTACATCATTTCTTGATTTAATAGGAAGCTGGTGACCAACTAAATACCCAAAGGGTTGCATTCCATGGCAATAACAACCTGGATTATTTCTAGATGTGTTACTTCATGTGGAAAATAGTCAAGACTGTTCAGATTTACCTGGTAGAATAATTTTGAGTTTAACCCACAATGTGACAAATGTATGGTAAAAATTAATATCCATGACTTTCATTGTTTTGATTAAATTTGATTTATGCTGTAATAGTAAATTTCTCATTCCTGAGTCTGGCAATCAGCATTTTGGTAGTACAGGTATTCACATCTGCTTTTCTGAAATCTGTTCTATGGGGCTTTTTCTATTATCACTTCAAGCATCTAAAATATAGCATTGCATTAAAAAAGTCAGGTTGTGGGTTTTTTTGCTGGTTCTTTTTTAATAGTTTAATTTGTATAAAATATCCATACCTATCAGAAGTATCCTGATACTTGATCCCTTTTTTCTAAGTTGTCCTGTTGTTTGGAAGATGGAGGAAGGGAAGAGGCAGATTGGGGGCAGGTTTCTCTGTATCTCTTGGGGGTGGAATAAGTTCTGATGGGTTTTTTTTTTTGGGTTTTCCTGCCATCAAGCCACTCTTTGTATATATGACTGATTTCACTGGGGCCATCTCTGAAGTGAGAAGCTCATCAGCCTCACCAGTGGGGTTGAAGTGGCTGTTGCTTTATAGCTGCTCCAGTTACCTTACATATATATAATTAGTAAGCTCACTGCTGACGGGGGTGTCATATTGTTGTTGAGAATAAAGAGTTTGTAATACTTGGGGCTATAGTTAGTTGGTACTAATTTTTGTATTCCACTGGGTAAGCTTTGACAAAGACCTGTCATTTCCCAAATAAGCCATTCTTTTAAGAGAACATCTGTTGAAAGAGGCAATTTAAAATCTCCTTAAAATCCAGGGCATAATTAACACTATAGGGATACAAATATTAGTTTTCTAGAAGCTATTTCTTTTTTGCTTTATCTTGATATTCAGTAACCTTTTCAAGGTTTTTTTTTTTTCTCCTTTTTTTTTATCCCCATTTGCAATTAATATGCAATTCTACATTTAGTATTAACAACTGAACTAACTATAGCCCACTGATGTTAATTGAAAAAGAGAGGAAGTCCTGCAGCAGAGCAGAGTGGCTGTCTTCAGTGACAGCAGGTTAAAGATGTAGGACATCTGTGTTTGTGGAGAGCTCCTTGGATCTCAGTATTGAGCCATTATCTTTTTAAGCACTGTTTTATGTTATTTATGTTATTAAAATTAATTGAAAAAAACCAGAAGTTTCTACAAAGCAAATTGGAGTAAACATGTGATGTCTGCCATCTAAGAAAATCTGATGGAAAAAAATGATTATAAGTTTTGGATTTGATCACCTGCTGTAGCAGCAGGTATCTCTAAAGAACTTGGTGTGAACACTTCAGCAGCTTTCCTGGTCACAGGAAACAGCAGTTGCCTGCCTGTTTATTTGCTAACAAAGTGGAAAAAAAGCGTGTGAAATTCATCCCTTGCTGAAGCTGATAAAATACTATATTAGGCTTTGAGCCATTTTCCTTAATATTGGCTTTTAGCTATGTCTATCCCTTCCATAATTGTATGAAATATAGTGAGATTTTTACACCAGGAAAAAGTCTTCATTTATGCTCTTGCTAAATAAAAATGGCGAGTACTGCTGGGCTAAACCAGGAAAATATATCCACAGTTTGTGTCTGAACATGTTTAAGAATATGGAATATGAATCATGAGTCATTTATGCCTATTTTAACATATTTCTGTATGTCAGCCTGTTTTTACTAAGTCTTCTTTTGGGACCTCACTGTCTTTACTGATTATTAAAATTTAACTTTTTCTTACATTATTTGAAAGTACCTGACCACATGGCTGAAGCAAACCAATGCCTCTGAGGAGACAGCAATGAAAATGGTGTAGTCTCAAATCTTGTGTATTTAATTAAAATGGCTACTATACAGAGAAGTAGTATTCCCACACTGGAATTCCTGTTATTCATTACCTTACTTCTTTCTGGAAAATTGCAAATTTATTCTTTATAGAGCTCAGGCATAAAAGCTGTCTGTTGCACTAATGTGGAAAATGTTTTCCTATTACACTGTTTCCATGCAAATAACAAATTAATGCAGCTTGTAGAAGAATCTAATCACTGTAATTCAACATTCAGGGGAGCAAAAAATGATCATACTTGTCTTCACTCTTCCAAGAATGACACCAGATTTCAGTTTTTTAATGCATGGCCTATTTAGCTCATTAGTTTTAATATACAGGTTTAAAAGTCTTTCCTTGAGCAATAGCTTCAAAACAAGATGTTAAACTCCCCAAGTCTGTAATCTCATCTCAAGATGTGGTTATGGCCTTGCAGCTATCCTGCTATTTTATGCCCAGTCTTTACACATCAGTCTTGTATTGTATTACGTCTTTGAGAGATTTAATTTATGCAGTGGGTCATTAGAGCTTTCATTTGCCCATACAGAGAGACCCTGGGGACAGGAATGCATTAAAATCCACTGCCCCCCAACCTTTTTGGTGATTAGAAGTCTTAACTGTGATGCTGAACACCCTGATTTAAAAAAGTGGGTTAGTTTACCAAAGTTGTTTCATGCCATATCAGAAATCAGCAACTTCTTAAGAGATCTTTAACTGTTGGCAATCTCACCTCTGCTGAAATTGGCTTCCACTCCTTTTCCACCTTCAAAATGTTTTTAGAAATATCTGCAATCACTTGGTCTGATTGTGTTTATTCTTTGGCCTTTTTGTTGGTCTACTACAGACCCCTTGCTTGGCTTTTGGCATGATTTGTGTTGCCTGTTTCATGCTGCTGTCCCTTTATGCACTTGTCTTAGTTTCCAGAATGATTTAGGATTAAAAAAGTTATGGTGATCTGTTGAGTGAGAACACAGCAGCTGCCCTCCCACAGTTTTTTTTTATTAGTTCTACCTTGAAAGACATTTAAAAAATGTAGAATAGAGAAGCAAAGGAAAAAAGAAGGCTGTTTCAGTGGAGGACCTGATGCAAAAAGATCCAACAGTGGGACTGAATGATTTTTGACTTGTTCTTATCAAGAAATGGAAAATGATTTGAATGTAACTTTTTTTTTTTTTCCAAATCTGGATCTTTTTCAAACCCTGCCTTGAATTAAAAAAAAGACTTGAGTCTCATGCTTCCTTGCCTTCTTCCACACTAAATTCATTCCTGTTTCTTGGTCAGAATGAAATCTTCCTCTTCAGGTCAGGTTCTTGCCTTGTCCAACACGTGCACACTGACACTCATTACATGAGACAAGAGAAATGTGCAGTGGGATTCAATGAAAAGTAGTTCTGCTTGGTGCTTTTTGAATCTTTTTTTATCCCCAATGGTCTGTTTTTCTCCCCCTTAGACACTGTTCAGCAAAGGAGCAGGATGTTTAGTCATTCTTGTCAGTTTGTCTTTTCTGGGATAAGAACCTGAGCTGTGGCTCTGACAAATGGAGCCACATCAGCCTGGGAGATCAGTGGGACCCTCTCCTCTGCTGGCTCTGTGCTTTGTCTGTATCCACCCTGGGGGGCACCAATATTTAGTTATTAATTCTGTCTTTGAAAGTTATGCCAGTCTTATTCTTCTTGTTGAGCTTTTTCTGTATTTCCATTTGAAATAAATTGTCTCTTGAGTTTCTGTGGTAGTTCATGGGCATTTTGAAGAAACATTTGTGCTGTGCATTATTGCTACCTGATTGCTTTCTACACCTTGTTTGGTTGGGAGCTGGTGAAAGGACCCTTTACTGTTGGTTTAGATGCTGTGTGTCCCTGAGGGACTGAGAGGAAGGAACCATCTGTTCCTTTGCCTGACTTAAGTATGCAAAAAGAGGAAAGAAATTATATTAATAAAATATTTTCATTTTCTGCCCTTTTCTGTTTTGTAAACAGTAGTTTTGGCCTGGCTAATTCTGTCCTCCTGTTTTTCAAAAATGCTTTGATCCTTACAGATGGTTCTCTCATTGTGATCCCTTTTTCTCCTGCTGCAGTTTCAGTTGTGTGTGTGTGTGTACTTAGACTTTTCAATATTATTTAGGTGCAGTGATGAAAAGGGTAAG
The DNA here is from genome assembly GCA_013399195.1 of Dicrurus megarhynchus. Classification (NCBI taxonomy): domain Eukaryota; kingdom Metazoa; phylum Chordata; class Aves; order Passeriformes; family Dicruridae; genus Dicrurus; species Dicrurus megarhynchus. The sequence continues at coordinate 327,661 of VXAD01008061.1, forward strand.
ATAATCTTATGGTTATTTCTGTTATACATTATAGAGAAGGAATCAGCTGGTAATACTGCTTAGAAAGAGGTATGGCTGTGTCAGAACTTCCTCAGATCCAAAATCTATGGAAGATCAACACATCTGTAGAAATGTGCATGATCCTGCTGGGAAGAAACCTTGCAAGAAGTTGTGACTGATCAGGGAGTGAGTTAGGAAGAGAAATAATTTAGTGTCAAAAGAGTGTGATCTTAACAGTCTTAACAGGCCCAACTCTTAGTGGGATTGTGGATGCACAGCTCCTCCTATGTTGTGATAATAATTTGAAAAAACTGACTTCCAAAATGTAGGCAGTAACAGTTCTTTGGAAATGCTAAGTGAAATAATGAATGTGAATCTTCTCTAGTGTTGTTTGCTTCTTTCACTGAAGAAAAAGCCAAACAACCCAAAAGCTAAAAGATAAACCCATTTAAAATGCATCAAGTTAAATGTTAAAACTTGATTGGTTGTTGGGCTGTTTCCAATCTTGTCTTCTGTATATTTTGTGACAGCTGTACTGGGAAATCTATGACATGGAATTTGTGCAAGAACCAAAGATGCCTTTTTTTTTTTTTTTTTTGGATAAAAACTCATATTGCACACTTAACCACACAGTTATAAGATTTTAACTATGTGTAACTTTTTAACAGCTCATTGGCTGATAAATGAAAAGGAATTCAAAGCTGAGTGGAATGCAGAAAAACTGCTCATTGTTTCTGGTTTCTTAAGTCAGAGATTATATTGTCAGATTTTTTGAAATATTCAAAAGTGATGCTATGTAAACCCTCATCTGCTGAGTCTCTCTCCTTTTATATTTGCAGCAGACAGTAGAGACTTGGCAAGGATTTGTCCAAAACAAAATGCTAATTAAGATTTTTCAGTCTGCTAACGAGATGAAGTTTAATAGGTTCTTCAGGCAAAAAGGATAGGTTCTGTCCTAATGCATTATATTTCTGAACTTGCAATTTATTCAGTAATTAACTTTTCTTGATGACAGTGAAAATGCTAGCCTTGCATGCAAAATTCATTTTTGTCTTTGCTAAATGTACAAAACACGTGCGAGTACATTGTACAAGAGATTGGATGAGTGAAACTCTCAAAAACTTGAGGGAACATAATATTTGAAGCTGTTCCATTATTAGCTCCATCAAATTATATAGCTGATGTGCTTTGTGTCAGAGCAGCTTATTAAACTGAGTATTTTGTGGAAGGAAAGTTAGAGCAGAAATGTAGTCTGGAAGTTTCTTGTTGGTGTTTCCTAATTCTTTTCAGGGATATAAACCTGACATTTTCCCCTTCTTATAGTATTTAATATAATTTGCAGTGCTTCTGCCATTTCCCCTCTTTATCCTGAGGAGCCATTTATCCCAGCTCTGTTGTATTTAGTTTATTTTGGGGATAAAATGCTAAAGTTTCTACTGGGTTGCTCAGCAGGGGAAGCCACCCCCAGGTAACAAAAGGCTCTCCTCGAGTCCCCAGACTTTCCTGTATTAGCAGTTCTCTGTATTCAGTGTAATACCTGTGCATATATTCCCATTATATGTCAGCTCAATACCTGCCAGAAGTACTTGAAATAAACTGTCTCAAAAAACTGTTTTTTTTTTAAACATGGCACTCTAAAGTGAGCCTAAACTTAAATCCTCCTTTCCTCGTATAGAAGTCTGAAGTTAACACCAGAGTCACTAAATGATTTGTAACATGTATTTCAACATACAGAAGCTCATTAAAGTTTCAGTGCTGATCTCTGAAAAATAGTTTATTAGTAATAAAAGCATTTGCAACATCTCCAAGGCACAGCACAAATATTAACTTGGTTTTGTTGTGTTATATGTATGGGTGTGTAAAATGATGTATAGGTGAATTATCTGTCACACACCAATTTTAAAAGGTGTTTGAGCTTTTTATGCCTCGGGGAGTGGCTTAAACAATGTTATTGTTCTTGGCTACTGATAACTGCAGTCGCTTCCAAATGGGAACACATCACCCTGTGTGTGGAACTCTTAAGAGCTTGAATCAGATCACTTTAATAGCAGTAGTGCCCCATTTCAGGAAATTCCCCATATGATATTAGGTTCTATATTCCTGGCATATTTATACTAAAATAAAACTAATTGAAAGAATATGTTGCCCAAACAATGTTTACATTTGAAGTCTATTATTTCAGTTATTAAGGGGTGTATATCCCAAGAGCATTTAAAATCGTCCTGAGAATCTTTGTTTATTCTTTGTGGCTCAAGCTAATGCTTTATTTAAGAAACTGCAGGATACCCACAATAAATATCCAATGGACAGTCAGATTCACAGTCTGATTTTAAGCCATTAGATCAGCTTATGCCAGTATTGGCAGAAAAAATGCTTAATAAAGGTTACCTTCATACAGCTTTTCTTTCACATATATGATTTTTAGAATTCACCTTAAAAAATTTAATTCAGGCCAGGCACAACATATTTTAAATAAAATAATTGACTTGATTATTTTTTCTGTTGTAACTCCTCTGCATGGAGCTGGCAGCCAGCTTGGACTTTGTTCATATGTTTATTATCAGGTCATATGAATGAAGTAAATATTTCAGTCTCTAAATCATTTTCCAGGAATTAAAAACATTACCTCCATATGACATGCTTGCATATGTTCACTATTAAAAGCTAAATTGTTTTTGTGAGCATACATACAGAAGAAGGTAGTTTCCCCCCAAAATTTGTATGTGAGTGTATATTTTATGAGTAACCAACCAACCACCCTGCCCTGCTTTGTAGCTGTAGCTGAATGTGGTGAGCAGAGTTTTTTTCTTTAACTTGAGTATTTTGTTGAAGGAATGTTGGATAATAGAGAGGGTTACCATGAGATGGTGGGTAATATTTTGTTAAAATCCTTCAAGATTTGAGGCAATTTCATTCCTTGTGCTGACGTCAGTACATACGGGAATGTAACAGGCTGTAGATCTTTAACAGTAAAAATCCTCAAACAAAGTTGGGTTTAGAGGCCAAAAAAAAAGGCTGGTTCTTCACGTGGCACCTTTAAAATGAGATTGTCTAAGATCTCTACTTAGGCTTGACCAAGTCCCATTGCCACAGGCAGCAGTGCTGTGCCCATGTACAGTGGCAGGGATTTCCCTGCTCTGTGTGGGATGTACCCATGTTTCTGAGGGCTGCCTTTGTCACTCTTACTGCAAACTTTGCCTGTTCTCACATTGGAGCTTGGGCTGGAATTAAAAAAGTGGTCTGTACTTAGCCTTAAAAGCAGGATGTGTGTCATTAGGCAGAATGTTTTAAAACCATTTGAGTACTCTGAAGAATGACTAAAATTATGAGAGGCTTTTCCACTACAATTTGTATTAGATGTTTTAATCAATACTTATGTGTAATTTTAAAATAAATTTTCAATATTTGTTTTATAGTCAACAGCAAAAAACATGATTGGGTTTTAATGCTACAAGAAACATTTGCAATGAAACTTAATTCCCTTTTTTTTTATTGTCTGGTGGAACATCATCAGTGTTTTTGCAGTGATGCTGTCACTATTTCAAGTGACTCGGTTTCAGTTAGACCCTGCATTTCATATATGAACAATGGGCACAAATAGGGAATACTACTTCCATTGAATTCATGGGGTCTGGGAAACTAATGTGCTGTGTAGTCCTGTTTGTTAATTTGTAAAATTTCCTACGTTACAACCCTCCATTTTCCAGCTTTGTGCCCTTTGTGTTGGGGCTCCAGCATTATCAACAACCCAGACCTCTCCACATCCCCTATACATCAGCTTGTTTGCTGCTGGCATCCCCTACCTGTCAGCTTAGGAAATATCAAGGCACACCTGAACAAAGCATCCTGCAGTTCTTAATTACTGAATCTTTTTCAGCTGTCAGTGTCTTTTGCATTCACTACACACTCCTTGGCTTGTGTTAGCGTGTAACAGAATCACAATTGGGTTGGTAAGGACCTTAAAAATCATCTAGTTCCAACCCTCCTGTTGTGTGGTGGAGGGGTAACATTGAAAATGCTTTATTTTCTTTCTTCTTTTGTGTGTTTGTTCTATTTAGGCTCTTGCAACTTAGAGGCTGCTTTTCTAAGTTTCAGATTTATATTCAGTTTGAAGTGACCTTGTCTTCTTCTTCTCTCTACATCTCCCCTACCCATGTATAGCAAACCTCCCTTGTACTGGCATGCTAACATCTCTAAATGTCTCTTTTATAAACTTTCCATTCTCTTTAAGGACTTCATAGTGAGGAAAATTGTCTTGCAAGCAGCCTTGCCCTCACAGTGCTCAGTAAGACACTGCATGTCTGTGTACTGCTTCTGAATATCTTTACTGAAAAGCTCCAAACTGTACATTGCAGAACTTGAAAATCACTGGTTCATCTCCAGTTTAGAGCCCTAATTGCCAAGATATTTAGCTCTTGAAAATTCTTCAGTGGAATTGTGAGGGCTGGAAATGGAAATCGGTGTAAAAATATTCCCTGATTCTGTAGCCTGTCACTGATCTAATTTGAACCCAATTTTTAGTAAGGATGACTTCAGGAATTTATAAAGGTTAGATAAGAACACCACCTAATTAAATGGGAGAAGGAAGGAATTTAATGTTTCTTATCTTCTTGAAGGACTTGGGATTTTGTACAAGTTCACAACGAAAGTGTGTTTTCCACCAAACAGATGCTTGTTTTAATCCAGAAAAGTTTCTTTAGTAGAAATGTCCACCATTGGGAACAAAACCACTCCAAAGTGATTATGCCACCTTATTGCTTAGATATCCTCATATATTTCTTGTTATTCTAGTTGAGTACTACATTCAGACAGAGGTTGCCAATAAAGTTTATTGTAGGAGCTAAGTGTCAATATCTGTAGTACCCCCCGCCTAGGGTGCTTGTAATTAAAATGCCACAGATAGTCTGGGAGAAGCATGAAAATTTGATGGCAAATTGATTTCAGGTTCATCTTGAAATTTGTCCTCAGCTGGACTCAATACTGCTGGCAGACATTGGATGGCTTTTGTCAAAAGGGTTTGCTGGGATGAGACAGAGATGCCTTGATCTGAATATTAAATACAGTGCTCTGCTTATGACAGTTTGCTTACTGCTAACATGTTCCTTTTTATACACATTTTATTGTGTGGGGAATGTTTAGGGTGGCAGCAGTCTATTTTGCTTAGGAAAATACATTGCTTACAAATATTTTGGCACACTAAAGAGCTGACTTACACTATTAGCTTTAAACCTAAACATACTGCCTCAAAACTTCTGAGTTCTGCAGATATTCCTAAAATTAAGCTAAGCTACACAAAGGAAAAGGAGTCTGATAAATTAATAGTCAGAATTTGTGTCAGCAATGCTGTTGGAGAAGGGAAATCCCATGTAAATTAATCCTTATTTAGAAGAAAAACTTTGATTTTTTTTTTTTTTCTTTTCCTCAAATACTTTCGTTTATACGGAAGTACTTGGTGAAAATATAAAATATTCTTTCTGTCAGGATCTCATAGTATGTCCACTGTTTTCATAGATCTGTTCTTAGCAGTAACTTTTGGCTTTATTAGGTATTTCAACAATCTCATGATGAGAAGTGGTTATTTTAAAGTATTTTACAAAATGTGAACGTTTTGTCTGAGTTCACAAAATAAAGAAAAAATGTTATTTATTTGAAATGTGTTCTGTCTTTCAGGAGCACAACTTTGTTTTGTTAATATAATTCCAGAAATAATTCTGATTTTTTTTTTGGTAAAGCAATTGTGCATGTTGTTAAACCCTGATATTAACTGAAAGTCTTTACTTATTTTTTCATTCTTCAAAAGCAGACCAGCCAACACTTAAATGGCTGAAGTGATAAGAAAAGGAAGATGAGAATGGGAGAACTGGTGGGAAAGGGCAAACTGGATGGAACCTGATCTAGTGGGTGGCATCCCTGCCCACGGCAGGGGGACTGGAATTTAATGAGCTTTAAGGTCCCTTCCAACCCAAGCCATTCTATCATTCCGTGAAAGAAGTGAGAGGAAGAAATGTCACAGAGCAGGAGTGGCTGCTGTGGGCTGTGGATCTTCCACCTGCAAAAGGATTAAGTGGAGGTTTATCATGACTTCCTGGCTGGGGCATCTCCACTTGTATTGTCACCTCAGTATTGTGCTAGTATGGGGACAAAACCTGAAGTGGTATAAAATGTTGTTTAATATAACTTAAAGTTTGGTGGCACCTTAATATTTTTCTATATCTAAATGATGCAACCTTTTGCAAAATTAAAAAAAGTGATTTTTGGCTTATCTGGAGGTCTTTTGGTTCTACTCCTGTGGGAAATGAACTACTGTAATTATGGCAAAAATTAGGCCTGGAGAGCGTAAATTTATTGTTTTGTTTCATTTTGATTTTTAGAATACCTGAACTGTTCACTCTAACCATTTGATACTCCATTCATCATATCCTTCTCCTCCCTACAATATTTAAAACTAAAATAATTCTCACCTCCTGTAATAGAAGGAGACTCTCTTAGGTGCCCAAGATCCAAACTGAAGTATCTGATCTCATTTCAAATGGTCAATTTATTTCCTCCTTTCCTGACACAGGTGAAATTGTGTTTTTATTTCCAGCTATGATAGATTTGTTCACTTGGTAAATATTATATGGTACAGGAGTCTTTATTTTTTCATATAATCTTTGTTTACAAAGTCAATACAATCACTTGGAAAATATGTAGCAAACACTGCAGTATATTAGAATCTTGTGTATTGTGTTTGCTGTAGGTACAAATTCAATACAGCAACTCTCCAACAATTGACATGTCAAGCAATATATCAGCCGTTGGTATATTACTTTTTGCTCATCCTATTACTACTTATCAAAACCAGCTCACCACCCACAGTCTCCTTCTCATTAAGGACTGTTGCTCCAGGAGGCTGAGCAGAACCCAGCCTTGCTGATGTGCAGTGCTGTTTCTCAGGAGCCTTGGCAGAGATGTCACGTTTGGAACAGAACTGGGTCCCAATTTATCAGCGTGGAAATCGCGCAGAGGCAGCGCTGAATTTTTAATGAAGAAAATTATTCTCTTAATTCATTTGGAGGAAAATTAATTTAAATGAGAACAGTAAACAGTTCCCACTCAAAAATAGTTTCCTACGTATAGTGGCATACATGTAAGTGAAAGGGGACTTTTACATATTTTGAATTAACTTTGCTGTTACTTCTGCCACTGTACCTTCCCTGTGTGTGTTTTTAACCTTTTCTCTGAGTTGTGAATTACCTTGTGTGCTGTGCAAAATGGAAGAAATATGGATTGTAAATGTGAGTAATATCAAGTCACCTTCATTCTGCTCCTGACCCAGGCTTTGACCTGCTTGAGTGACTTTAGCCTCTCATTTTTAGCTACCTGTGACTGGAAAGCATGCCAGCTACACTTTTGTGTTTTATAGAATGTTTTAGATTCATAGCTGAAAGCTCTCATATGCTTAATATTACTATTAAATATGAAGTTTTAACAGATTATCTTTTTTGACCATCTTTCCCACCTGCTTGTTCTAAATGTTTGTCCTCTGGGTTAACCATTTAGAGAGTGTTAGTACTTTTTTCTTTTCAAGGTGCAAACTTTTGTCAGGTGAACCAGTCCATACACTCTGATGAAAACCAGTTTTATTTTATTTTATTTTTTTTTTTTTTGGACAGCTGACAGGACTGTTCTTGCCTTCTTGCATTCAAAGAATTACAAAACCCGGGTGCCAAGAGGTGACATTTGTTCTTGAGCTTGGCTTCAAGCCATATTTCATCTTGCCCAGTGTTACAGCACTTTGAGAATTCACTGTATTGTGAGAAATAAGGATGATACTAATATGTATATTTATTAGAGGTAAAATAGCCTTATGTTTTTATGCCATCGTCCTCCTTTCTTCTTCAAAACTGATGTGGAAAGTGGGCTGGCATTTCTTCTGGGGAAGCTGGAACATGTGCTTGTCACCAGACTTGATTAGCATGCACAGAGGGATGGAAATGGACATTTTGAGGACTGAGTAAGTTTTCCTGTTGTCATACACAAGTGAACAGTATTTGGTTGATTACACAGTTTCTAGAGGGTGGCTCCCCTAGTCACCTAATTGGTGACTTTGTAGGGTTAAAAAATTAATTTACTGATTGATCCAGGTTGGCAGATTTTCCCCACCACGCAAGATTTTGCAGTATTTATTTGTTTAGAAGTCATTTAGGATAACTATATTTTCCAAGTCAGTCCAAGAGTATTTGCATCAAAACTTTAGCAGGAAACATGGTGATGTGCTATTATATTTAAGGATACTTGGGTTCTTTTTCAAGCTGTTACAGCTTTTCCATGTATTTGTCAATTGCCTCTCAGTTCTTCGTTCTAATCCTTCCCTCCTCTTTCAAATCCTATGAGAAAAATAAGAACAAAAATACCTAAAGACAGGGTGGGATGGATGTTTAATAACTGGCAGAATGAACAGATAACTCTTTACTGTTGTATTGATGTGATTAACTGATACACAGCAATAATTTGGAAAGCCCACCTCTCTGTGGCTCTACGGTGGATACTGAGTAGTAGCAAGGATCAAAAATGCTTACGAAAGATTTTTTTTTTTCAGTGATGTGCTGTTATCCCCGATAAATCTTCGTGTTCATCCTTGTAATCACACTTGGGATATTTTCCAACAGAACAGTGATAATTAAGCTGCACTTTGAATACAATCTCATTATTCAGTATACAAAGTCATTACTATCTTTGAGCCCCTCCCTGCCTTCAAGAGCTATTACATGACCTCCAGATCTCTCTTAGACTCCATGTATTACCATTAGAAGACATCCACACTGGGAAATCACTCTGTTCCTGTTTTTGATTAATATTTTATCAGCCACGAGAGGAAATGGCATTCTTTAGCAACACTAATAAGTAATTGAGCAGATGAGATGTCCCTGCTACTTTGAAAAAGCTGTATGTAGAGGCTGTAAAAGAACAGCTTTAGATAGGACATAAGATACTAAATGGAAAAAAAAAAAAAAAAAACCAGAAGATGCTGTCTACAGTGAACAGTCAGTAAAAATATCAGCAGAAAATGAATAGTTATGATGTCATTGTTAGCAATAGGTTGTCAGAGACATGGTAAAAGGGTCTCTTATTCAAATTGGTGTTCAGAAGATATTTTCCTAGAGGTGATTGATCCATTGGCTTCAGATAAATTTTAAAGAAAGTCAATGAAAACCACATACAATAGACAGTGGGAACTGATAGTTGTTAAATAGAGAAGTTGTTCAAAGGTTTTTTCAGCTGCTGGTGGGAAACATCAAGCAATACACTACCAACAGATATTTAGGGGCTGGCTTTTTAAATGCTTATTAACTACTCTAGGATTATATAAATGAACTGAAGGAAACTGTTGGTGTGAGCAGTTGTCTTTTTTGTGGATAACACGTGACAGATCTCTTGGCATCCCTGTCTCTTTTGCTGGCTCTGACAGAAAAGTCTCCATTTAATGTTTTATTTAATTTTACTGTATTTTCCTGGTTTCCTGGGTCATTTTTTCATGAATGGAAAAGCTAAATTTGGAAAGCCCTGTTGCATTATTGGCTCATAGAAATTCTATTGATTGATATACTTACAAAGAAACACCTGTGTTGAATCATTTTATACCAAGGTGAGTGAAATGAAGACACAAGAAAAAGATGCCTTAGACATGTAAGATTCACTGTTTCTTCCCCCAACAGGAATATAAGCTTTTATGCTCTTATTGGAGAGGATATTGTAGCAAATGCTGGCAGTACAGTCATGATGGTGCTGTGCTGATTTAAGATCTCTGTCATCCAGTAATTATTTTCTTTTGAAACCCTGTAGGAAATGTCCAGGTATGTGATGTTACTGTCTTTATATACTGTTGGTGCAATCCTTTGGGTGTTTATAACCAGGTATTACTTTTCAAGCTTAAATTATAAACTGGTGAGAGTTTGTGTAGTCCCCAAAACAGTAGAGGAGAGGAGTACGATATTCAGCAGTAAATCCATTGGTCCTTGTGGTTTCAGGAACACTTCTGCCTAAACCATGCATGGGAAGTTACTTGTCTTGAGTCTTTAAAATCTGCAGCCCTTAACCAAGATTGCAAACAAGAAATACGAAGTAATGGATTAACTATCTTGTTATAATAATTAAATAATGTACATAAAATATGAAGAGTTATTAAAAAAACCTAGGAATTACTATTACTTTATTCCCCAAAGTGAGAGAGATGTGTGTGTAGGGGGACTACTCTGTATCTTAATGCTAGGATTAATGCTAAAATGGACGTTATGAATTAATCATGGGATTTAATTTACCAGAATTATTTTTTTGGCATTGAGCCCCTGTAATTAGCATTTTAAACATGAGTGTTTTTGGTGATCTTTATGACAGTCAAAGCAAAACCTTCTGCCATTAATTTCTTCAGAATTGTTTAATAGGCAAGAACTAATTTTGTGACTAGATTTGAAAATGAAATGGGTTTGTTTAATGTGATGGGTGATAATGGCCTCCATGAGTGTAAGTTGGTCTCATTTCTGTAAACTCACTGGGTTTAGCATTCACTGAAAGCTTTGGAGAACTTGGGCAGAAAGGAGGAAAGGGTTTGTTTTTCATTTTCTTCCATGTGTTCTAGTGGGATGTTTTGTGCAAACTCAGTCACGTGGGGTTCATCACCATGTGACTGAAGTGTCAGGTGTGTTTCAGGCTACATGTGTGAGCTCAGAGATCAACCAGGCTCCTGAAGGCAGGTTGGGAGCAGGGAATGAGGTTACCAACAGAGTATTTTGTTGACTTACTAGTCAGTCAGGTTGATCTTATTGTCTTTAATTTAAAAAAAAAAAATTAAAAAAAAAAAATACAGGTGAATATGTATGTAATCCCCCCCCCCACCATATATTTAGCCAAAGATGGAAAACATTAGTTTATTCCCTTTCTATGACTACTGCCCAGTTGAGATGCACTCAGCAGGATTTTTTTTTGTCTTTTGGATATTGTCAGCTGTGTGCTGTTGGCTACCAAGGGCTAGAAACTGTTATTCCAGTGGCCACTAACAGCAAGCAGATAATATATTTTCCCTTCCTCTAATAGTTAATAGAAAATGAGAGGTTGACAGGGTTATCCAAGTGAGAAATTCTGGCTTTCCATTCATTTCCCCTGGGTAAATCATACTTTTTATTATACAGGTGCACCTGAGTGGCCAGCAGTTGTAGGTCACAGTCTTCACTTTGCCATTCTTGATTTGTCTAAAAGGAAAAACAACTTGCTGGCACTCTTGGCGTGCTGAAAAGTATTAGCCACTGCTGGGTGGGGATGTCAGCACAGTCTCAAGAACAGGAGTTTGTAATTCTAACCAGAATATACTGACTCTTTCATATTTTTTCCCACTGAGACACTGAGCTGTGTGTCCTTTACAGACTTGGAGATCTCTGCCTGGTTGTGAGAGCAGGGATTGAACCAAGGGTTGGAGCAGGGCTGTGAGTGCCTAAATGGTGCAAACAGAGGCTTCAAGTGCTCAGCCATCCTCTTAGACTGCTTAGCTCTATTGCTGCTTCTCTCCACTGAGCTAAGCTGTGTTTATTTTCAGCTGTTTGGAGGGTACCAGCAGTGCAAAATGAGATGCTCTTTCTCTCTCTTCCAGACTTCCCTCCCTCTTAAGCTAATTTTCCTTTTATTGTAGTAATTAGAAAAGGGCTTTGATCACAAATTTAGTCTTGCTCAGAGTTCAGAAACAAAGTTGTGCTTGGATCTTGGGTATTTGTGTGCATCCCTCAGATATAAATGGTAAACAGTGCTCCTTTACCCCCCTCTCACAAGCATACGAGAGCTCTGACTTGCAAGCCCTTACCCTGAGACTGCAGTAATTTCATTAGCCAAAAGTGTAATTACATTATGAGAAGAAACAGCAGTCTCAGATTGCATGACCTCCTCTGTTTTCTCCCTAGTGTGCCATAATCTAGATAAGGCTAAAGTTAGGTTTGGGTTTATTTATATATTTGAAAATAATGTGATCTCTCACAGCCGTGAATTAGATATGATGAAGAAAATTAATCAAGATAACGCACGAGTTTGATGTTTGTACTGCTTTCAAATAACATCCTTTATTTTTTCACTTAACTACACCTTACCTATTTTGTCTGTCACAATTACTGGAAGGGGAATCAACAAGAACAATAGATGGGAAAAGAATTATGCTTCTCATTGTTATGAGAAAGAATTGATTAGTTGTAGTTAATTGGTGTGGTTTTTGAGTTGTAACTACACTACCCTGTGGTGCTACACACCAGACTACCCAATGACTGTCAGGGCTCCATGGGATATTGATGGAGTGTATTGCAGATACTTCCTCTTTTCCTTTAACAGCTTTTAAATCTTCTATTCCTGTAGAATGATACCATGAAATAAGTAAGTATTTGCTTTTTTACCAAACCTGTTCTGAAATAACATCAAATGAATGACAATTAAAATATAATTTTCCTAGCTTCTACTAGAAGTGTATAATCTTAGCATTTATATAGGCATCCAAGAGGCATCCTAGAGGTGTCTGTGTGTGAGTTTGGACATCAATCTGGCAGAATTACTATTTCTTACACAGAAGATTTTTTCATACTGAATTTGGCTCAGATTTTGAAAAGAGCAGGTCATCTATAATTGATACAAGAGTCTGTGGGAATTATGCTTAATTGTGAAATGTTCAGTAACTGCTCTTGAAAGCTGCAAAGTACATTTTGGGTTGCTGTGGGCCAAATTTTAATGACTCTCCTGCCCCAGTGCTGCTGAGATTCTATTGGAGATACATCAATTTTTTCAGTCAATGTGTTTGCCACTGTGTGTGTGTGTGTATATATATACACACATATGTCAGTGCAAGAGGCTCTTAGATTGCTTAGTTTAAGGCTATGTAGGTAAATATAATATCTAAAATATTCCAGTTTAAATTCATCCTAATGATCTTGTGGAAAAAAAAAATCCCATTTTCATTCTAGAGAATTAGAAATCAGAGACAAGACAGAGCCAGGGCTTCCAATCCCTGTTAATTATTAATGAAAAGTACTGTGTAAATACTAAAGCAGAAAAAGTTTTAGTGTCCTTGTCCCCATGCTGCAGCTGGATCGCCTGACAGAGACAAGCTTGGCTGGGGCAGTGCTTGGTTTGAAGCAGAAGTGATTTTATCCAGATGTAGTGCTCGATGTTGAATGAGGTCTGAGGATTTATAAGCAAGATTTTGGCTTTCTGCATTGGTTATTACTTGTCTGTTTTTGAGGGCAGTTACCTGCTCTACATCCTAGCCAAGATTGTATTTTGGTTTATTGAATGTACCCTGCCATTTTTTTCCATGAATTTTTGACAGAAGTAGATACTCTTGATTTCAAAAGTCAGAGTTCATTATGTTATTGAAACCTTTTAGATATCTATTTACTTCTGCTCTTTACAGACTACTGCATTTGAGATAACAACTGGCTTGAAAAAGTGAATTCTGGGCTGCACTCTGACAGGTAGAAGCACTCAGGAAGCATTCAGGACATGCTTTCTGTTTGTTGGAAGAAGAATGTGACCATTCTTGATAGACTGTGATTTTTAATGGATTGGAAATACAGATATTTCATGTCTATTTACATTTCAAATCTGAATTAATAAAGCAAAACTTCTTATACACCTGCCTTACAGCTTCCAGGATTCACTAGCCTGTTAAAAATATTTTTGTTTCATCTCCAAAGCAGTGCATTGACGTGCAAGTGTGAACTGAAGTGTGTGCACCAATGCTGTGACTGCACCATTGTAATGAAGATGAAATGACTGTAATGATGACCTTTCTGTGCCTTTGTCTATACCATGCCCTTCTCTTTAACTGAACACCTTTCAAATGAACATGTTCTGAACTCTTGAACTGTTCATTCTGTTCACTGAGCTTATTGCTCAATCTGCAGTTTATCATTATGTGTCTCCAAAGACTGTGTTTCCTTATATTTGACATCTAGATGGAATTTTTCATAACCCTTTACTAGTCATAAATTGGATTGTTAGGGGATTAAGTTAATCTTGTTTCTTTATAGTAGCCTCAGATTTTTAAAGCCCTAATTTAGAGAGGTTTCTTTATTTGTTACTCTCCAATCTGCAAGAATGGAAAAAACCTTAATGCTGTAGAATTCTGTATTGCTGGAATTATTTATTTCTGCTCATTTTGAAGTGAATCGTACCTAAGAGGTACACTTGAAAAGTTGTTTTGTCATGTTTTTCCCATATTACTATTTCTTCCTTTCTATCTAAATAGCAACTTCTGAAAATGACCCAAAGCAGTGCATCATCAGATAAGCAGTGTGACAGTGACTAGAATGCAGAAGAATGTGTATTTTTCTTGTTCCATTGGGAAGGGAAATAGGAAAAAATGACTTACCACTTGCAGAAAATTGTTATGGTGTGTTAGTCATATCTTAGTTTTTGGTTTCTTTGTTAGAAGGTACTCCTAATAATTTATGTACTTTTTATTTACCAATTAACAGCTAATATTAAAAATGAAATTTGGGCAACAAAAGCCCACATATTTTAAGAGTGCTTTGGATCTTTCTGTTGTCTAGTGGTAATGTTGCAGGTAATATTTTTTATTTAATTACTTTGAAGAAGTTTTTTTCCAAGAAAATAAATATTCTGTGATATAAAGTGTGTGATAAATCCAAACAATCGAAAATAATTTCTGATATCCAGAGAATTATCTGTAAGCTGCTCTCTATTAAGATAGTGGTGCCCAAATCCTCAAAACAGGAAGATAGGGTGCTGCATATCACAAATTGAGTTGTTAAAGCCAGTTTAGAATATGCAGAAAGCAGAATACTTGAGACATAAGTTAAGACTAAAAGTTAAATATTTCTTAAATATAAAGGCTTGTATTTGAGCAACACACATTTATTTCTTTAACAAATAAACCTTTTTAGCCTTCTCTCTCCAAAAAAGCTCAGAAATGTCAGACTGGTCATAGAAAATGAAAAATCTTGAGTTGTTACGTGACCTCTTTTATGATCCCTCCATCCCTAAACTCCATCAATGACTTGAACTCTGACACTGAAAATGGTGAGATGTAATTCTTCATCTCAATGTCATAAACCCCCACGTTCCACTCTGGGCATTTCAGATTTTTATTTTTTCATTCAAATGGAGTTCATGTTGGCTTGTATCATACATAAAGGCTGGGGCTCTCAGAAACTCTTAGGCTTATCTAATCCTATCTCTAGTTTTCTCTTTGGGAAAAATTTAATGCTATTTGGCCATTATTCTGCTTATTTTCTTCTGGTTTATTCTTTTCGTTTATTGATTGATTGCTTCAGTGCTGCCCAAACCACCCCAAAACTTTTAAAATATATTTTTTAAAGGTGCAGATAATGAAGATTACAATTATAATTTTCCTAACCTATTTATGCAGCTGTACCTGTGCATAGTTAGTAGAAACAATGGCAAGGGATAGGATTGCATTAGGAAATCAGCTGTGAAAGGAGGATCTGAGGGAGAGGACAGCTGAGTCTGACCAGGTGAGGATAAGAAAGTGTCTCGTGTTTATCAGAAGCCATTTCAGCCTTTGTTCTAGGCCAGGAGAGGAAGGGTGTGAGCAGAAGTCTCGGGCGCTTTGTACTTTGTCTCCTGCCTGTTTGATGCTCTGTTAAGGTAGAGAAGGATATTACCTGCTGATATGTTAGATACTTCATTTTTAAATGATCATAAATTTTTGCTGGTGCTTAATAAGAACAGGTTTACAGTGCGGAGGAAAAGTGAATATACTGAACTAGGAGAATGCTAATAATCTCTCCCCTTCCCTAAGCAAAGAAAGTCTGAAAACAGTGGGTTTGCTTATCTGTGAAGCAGCTGATAGTTGGGGGCATCCAGACTGGTTTTCAAAACAGGGTTGGAAAGACTGTAATTGGAAATATTTCATCTATATTTCTGTCCTGAACAGAAATTGCAAGATGCAGGTTTAAAACTGTTAAAAGGAAAACATTGCTCACAAAGATCTCTCTGCTTGTGAAACTCCTGGCCATGTAGAAGGCCAAGCATTTAGTAAATTCATAAATAATTTATATTGATAATATAACCACACCAAATAATGCAAAATATTAATTAAAACATACTTTTGAAAAATAGTCCTTTAACTGAATACTGCTTCCAGAACTAGCCATTTTCAGAGGAAATACAGTTTATTTCATAGTAGAGCACTGACGAGTTTAATCCTTTTGAGTCCTGTTCATCTCTGGTTTTGCCTGTTTACACCAGAGGCAAGTGATATGTTTATTTTGGAAATATAAACTTGTTAATTGTCTTACTGCACTTTTCCATCAACCCAGCTGTTGGTAGCATTTTATGACTGTATTTCTCAAAACTTAGGTGTAGAAGACACTTGTGTTTCAGTTCTAAATACTGCAGAGACTTCTTATATTACTAATACGAAACTAACTGGCATTCATGGTTTCCAAAGCAGTTTTACCGCTGTGACATTAATTTACAGTACTGAGCACTGTGGAAACTTTCATCAAACCTAAGTAGTTAGTTTTGATTTGTTGCAGCACACAGTGGGTGTTCACAGCGTATGTTTTTATTTAATCCTTCAAAGGGTTTTCAGGAAATAGCAGCTAGCATGTGATGAAATAATATCAAGAGACATTACCAACATTTTAACATTATACAGATCATTATGCTTCGTGCATTTCGGAATTATGCTCCATTATATTTGTGGTTTCACTTTGTTCTTCCAAGCCCTATTCTGCTTGGTCTTATGAAACAACACATGGCTGGGATATATGAAGCACAGTGGAGCTAATAAGAGTCCTGTCTTAACTTGTAAATGATTAAGCAACTCCTTCAAAAGATATGCTGGGTTTAGGGGAAAGGCAGAGTTAGGAGAAGTTGGTAAGAACACGAAGGAAATGTCTCTCCTTTAGTCAGGAATGCATCAGTTCTGCCATGCACATTCTACCTTGTAGCAAAGAGCTGCACAGAGCTGCTCCTTGGTATTTTGTGGTTCTGTTTGTGACTGCTCGTTGAAGTGCGAGGATGTCTTGTAAAAAAGGAGGAAGGAAATTCAGCACCTAAAGAGAGGTAATTACTGATGTGGCAATTGCATGGAACTTCTCTTCAGATTCCCTCATAGAAGGTTCAGCTTTAGAAAAGGGGAAATGTTGTGAGTAAACAGTATAAATGTGATTTTTTTCATGTATTTCATGTGTTTTCATGCAACACCCTTTGGTAGTGCCACCCATAGCCCCTGATGTGCCCACTATGGGAACTGTGGTGATGACTGATTCCATGTATTTTTAGAAATTTCACTGAGGTGCCCTAAAGGCTTTATCTTCCTCTAGGGTTCTGTAGTCTCCCAAAGACAATTCAGCACATCTAAGATTCACGTGCCTTAGTCCAGTATGTGAAACAAAGCAGGCTGAATATGGCCCACTTCCTGGACTGTGCAGTACCAGAGCCTTGGATTGGGAGATGTGATTTCTTGGCTCCTTCCCTGACCATTTGGCATTGCTTCATTTTCTTCATTGCTGGGGACAGCAGCTGGTGACACACTTGGTTTCTTGTTTTCAGTGGAAAAAAAAAAAAAAAAGATCATTACATGCATGGAGTTCTTTCCTCCAAAACAAGAATCTAATGCAGCTTCTGTGGTTTTGTGTTTTGTTTTAAATCAAATATCTCATATGTTCCTCATATGTATCTGATATGACTTGGCTAAACGAGTAGTTCATCTACACATTCAGTAGAAATATTCACAGGCTTTACCAACAGCTCAATGAACAAAGACAAACATTCCTTGGAGCAATATATGGACAATTAGTAACCCAGAAAATGCCCCTCTGGATGACTGTACTAAGAGACTGAGTGTAGTTGTTACAGGTAGAGGAAGCTCTGAGAACTCAGGTGGCACCAGGCTGAAAATTACTTCAAGGTAATCTGTAAAATAAATTGTGTTGTAGTGTTTAATGCCTTACATACACTGAGATGCCTAAAGTGTGCTTTGGATCATATAATCTCTATTACTTTTACCCAGTGTATGACATTGATTTTCTAACAAGATGGGCAACAGGGTAAAAGCATAGGCTGCTTCCTTTCAAGATTTTGTTTTGATTTTAGAAAGAAAGGTATTTTTTTTTTAATGCTGAACTGGCAGCCGGGGGTATTTGAAGCTTCCTTGTACTAAAAAAACAGAAAAAAAAAAGAGACTCAAATGTAGAGAGGGGGGAAAAATGCAGTGTAGATAGGAGTAGCTGTCTGAAATTCTATGATCTGAGTTAAGCAGAAGGTCAGATTAGATGTTCACAAATGGCCTCTTTTGGCCTCAAAAACTATAAATTTTTGAAGCACAGTGCAGGCTCCCCAGCAGCGCGATTCCATTCTGACCTGGAGGGGTGAAAGGGTAAAGCCTCTGTGCCCGTTCCCTGCCTCCCCAACAGCCTGAGCATGCCTGGTTTCTGGAATGTGAAAAGCTGCCTGGCCGGGACTAAGCTGAGGCTGTAACTCAAGGCATGGTAGCAAAATTCCATCTGCTGTGCAGTGATCTCTTCTGGTCACTGGCCCCTCGGTGGATTCCATCCAGTAACAAGGAGGGAAGGTCTCTGTCCCAGGCCTGGTTCCATGAGCTGTTTCTTTGATGATGTTGAATAATACATTTATGCAGCCTTTCAGCATTTCCC
The DNA here is from genome assembly GCA_013399195.1 of Dicrurus megarhynchus. Taxonomy (NCBI): domain Eukaryota; kingdom Metazoa; phylum Chordata; class Aves; order Passeriformes; family Dicruridae; genus Dicrurus; species Dicrurus megarhynchus. Next base: position 346,314 of record VXAD01008061.1, read on the forward strand.
TTCTTGCAGTGTTCACAGTGTTTCCAGCTACTGAAAAACTCCTACAGGAGAATTCTTCTCACCTCTGTCACTTCTTTGTTTTCCTGGCCGTGCCAAAAGTCAGACATGAACTTAATCCTGTGCCATAACTCATTTCAAGAGAGAGCTCCTCAGTGTCCCCTCTGCATATCCTGCCAGTTGTTCTGTCACACTTTCTGGGTTGCTGATAACTGGTTGCTGTGTAAGCCTGTGCTTAAACAGTTTGGGCAGAAAGACATTTTCAGAGGGATGGGTTTTGCTCTTTTAAACATCTCACTCCTGTATGTGAAATTGTATATAGCAGCAAGATCGTATCTTGACAGTCTAAAATATTAACTGGCTGGAAGCTCTAGGAATGATGTCTTTAATGCCATCCTGAGATGCTGCTCCAAGAGAGAAATCACTCACTCGAATGGTAACAGTTTTGTGCCATTTTGTGACATAGAAGTTGAAAAAAATAAGCAGAGGTTAGGACTTGGGGACCCCATGAACAATTTCTGATGTGTTTAGGCAGAGCTGAGGCTGCTGTCTTGACCTTAGTACTGAGAATAGCAAATAAAAATCAAGATTAAAGACATTGTTCAGGAGAAAGCAGGGGTTTGATCTGTTGGTTCTAGGTCTGTAGTTCTTTCTCCAAGTTTAAAACAAAAGCTGTTTGGTTTGTCTTTCATGGGACAGGTGAGGTTAGGGTTTCTCTGATGATCTGGCAGCTTGGTCTATTACATATTTTTTTCAACCAAATTATTTTGTGTAATAACTATAATGTTAATGGAACTATATGTTATGGTTGAGTTAAGATTTGTCAGTTTGAAAATAAACGTCTTGGCTTCATTTCGACATTTGCCTCTCAGCATCAGTTCGTTAACCTGTCACACACTATAATTTCATTAAAACCATCGTTTAATTGTAAGTTAATGTACAGCTATCTTTTATAGAAGGGCTTTACATACTGCCTGAATAATTTCAATACAAATTTTCAAGTGATATGATTGAAATGATATGAAACACTAAATGCCCTCCAAACCCCCGTTTATGAATTCAATACTGAGAAATAAGATACAACAGCCACCTTACTGTGCTACTGTTACAAGGGGACACTTTTTGAAATGATAATAAAGGACAGAATAACGATTTAGGTGTCTATGTATATATCTTTGTCTGTGTCTTGTGTACCTGCAGCACTGAGATGTGCTTTGGAGGAGTTTCCATTACTAAAAGGACAATGCACACAGTGTAAGCTCTATATAACTGTAGAAAGAATTAAAATCTATGTGCTAATAGCTTTAGTGCTAGTCACAAATAGACTTGTACTTCACATATGCGATACATAAAGCTTATTTCAAAATAAATTCTGGGTAACATTCAACCTGGTTGAATCTTTGGAAGCGATGTTAATGTATTTGTTCAACTCACACTCAAAAGCTTTTAAACAGAATATCACTTTTTTTATATTATTCATGATAATGTAATTCCTGCCTTTAATCTCTTCAGGGTTTCACATTAAGTCATGATATGCAGTTCAGGGAAATTTGGATCATCCATTAATCATAGTATCTGTACTTTTGTGTGCCTACTTTTGTCCATCTCTTAAATCAGTCACTTGGCAGCAGCAGAGATCTGGGGATAGTCCAGGATGTTTGACTGGAGAGGCCTTATTATTACACGTGTTTCTTGCTATAGAGTGTATGGATTTGTGTAATGTGTGGCTTGCTGAAAAGAAAGTGATAGAAATATTAGCATAATCATTAAATATGATCCTCTTAGTGTTTCCACTGGAATCATAGGCATAGATAAATATATCAAATGATGACATATGTTTAGTAGAATAATTAGCTAAAAACACCTGGGCTAATACAAAAAACAGAGACAACATGATGTTGTCAAGTATTCCCTTGTAATTAAAATTTTTCTACTGATCTGCATACACCAAGGGACTGAATTAAGATTTCATAAACAATCTAAATTTGGTATTTTCTAAAATTTAAAGGTTTTGTTTTATTCTTTTATTATTTTAATATTCAGTGGATAGTAGGAAGACAGAGGGAAGGATTGAAAACCTTAGAGTTATTAGCTGTGGTTGGATTCTTTTCTTTGGAGTACTGGTACTGTCCTTTGAACTTAACTAATCACTTCTAACTATACTAAGAGGTTGCTTTTTTTTTTTTTATCAACAAGCCAACAAAGAGCCATTAGTGACATATTTAAATTAACCTTTAAAATACTTGTGAAAAATGTGTGGAAACTGAATTGTGTATTCTTTTCAGTTTTTTAAATTGAATTCTGTTCCCTCTCCTGTTTTACTTCTTTTTCCCAAAAGGCTGATTTCTTTTTCCTAGGCTCATTCTGACCCTCCCTTCTTTTATCCTGTCTTCTCTCAGCTCCTTTCTGTCCTTCCCATCCGAAGTTTACATCTTTCAATTTCAGTCTTCTACACATTTTGTTTCACTCTTCTTTCCCATAAAACTTTTTCTTCTGATTTTCTTTTACTCTACTATTTTTTTTTTTTTTTGGCTTGGCCACAGCTCCAATTTCCTGAATTTAATATTAGAGTAGTGGGAGAGAGCTCCTGCCTTTCCCACCCTGGCTATTTAATCACTTCAGCAAACTGCATCTTAAAAGTAGCTGCATGGTCTGTGCCTGCAATGCTGGGCTGGAATTGGTGACTTAGGAGGTCCTTCCCTGCCTTTAGGGATTTGGAGGTTTCCCAGAAAACACTTGAAAGAATTTTTTGAAACTTCTGAAAATAATCTATTTTTCCCTTGTTGGCTTTTTGGAAATTATGAAAGCACGTTTGCTGAACTTTCCCACGTAAGCTGTGCCCCTCGTGGACATGTGTAACAGGAAACCTCAGTGAGGACAATTAGAGCTTGCTAAAGTTATGAGCAATGGTGCTGCGGCCTTGGAATGGGAAGTGCCAGACACCCTGAACTAGAGCCCGTGTCACCATCATCGCCATAAGTAACAACTTTTAATTTAAGAGACGGATAAAAATTATCCTATTGAGTCTTGGGTCCTGGAAATGCATTTATGACTGCTCTGGGTGACTGACTGTGAAAACACTTGTGTGTATGCCATGTTATTTTTCTGAGAGAATGATTGGAGCTAAAAATACATTTTTAAAGAGAAGTAATCAGTATACATTTCTGTGTTCGGACTTGTAACTGAAACAATGTGTGGAGTTTTAGCAGTCAGGTTTCTGACTGAATCAAGTGTTTAATGTTTGGGCTCAGTACATGCTGTTGGGAACAAAAAATTATTTGAAGTATAAGCATCTATTATAGTCCATGATCTTAATGCACTGAAACAGACCTAATGGCGGAATTGCTGTGTGCTCGCTGATATTAAAAGAAAAATGTGCTTTTAAACAGGGCTTTAGTGAAAGCAGATGAGGCTATGGAGGCACAATGGGAATGATTATGAAAGACACTGAGACCCCTTTTTATTGCAGTAACAAAGCTGTATGTAAATTTTACTTTTCATTAAGGCAGAATTAGTTTAACCCCAGTTATACAAAGGTTACTGTTTTCTACTATTTAGACAAACAGCTTCCTACTGTAAATTGTGTTGTGATTTATATGAATATACTGAGTCACAGAGGTTTCTGTGCAGCAAATGTATCTTCCACTCAATCATAATAAGAACTTTCAAAGTAGTTGTGAATACATTTCTATAATTATACTTAGATTTCGATGAAGTTTGTTACTGCAGGAATTCACATCAAATATTCACTGTTAGTCAAACAAGGAGATTAACTTCTCTGCTTGGATTTTATACCTTTAATAGTAACCAAAAAAGCAATTGGTAGGCCTTGAATTCTAGGTACAGAATGCAGACAGCACAGTGACACTGTTCACCTGCTGATGGGTAATGAGTGCACTTGGTAATGACTGCACATGCAATTATAGCACTTGTGTTTGTATTTACAGACTGAACACACAGAATCCCATTTTTCCCATTTGCCCCAGCCCGGTAACACTGAGCACTAGGTGTTTAACAATGCAGGTGTCAGGGTCTGAAGCAAGTTCATTTCAAATATGCATGTGAAGTCTACATTTATTTTGAATTAGTGACTACTGTTCTTAAGTAGATTGGACAATTGTATGTGGATAAATTGCTTTTATTTAGATGTGAGGCATCTTTGCACTTGTGCTTAGGTTTCTATTGGATGAATTTAAACTATAAAATATCCAATGGTGTTAGTAAAGAAGGCAGAACTGATCTCACTAATGACAGGACAAGAGGAAATGGATGAGAAATTAAACACAAAATTTCATTTCGACATTGAAACCAACTTATTTATTTTGAGGGTGGTAAAGCACTGGAACAGGTTGTCTGGGCAGGCTGTGGATTCTCTGTCCTTGGAGTTACTTAGAATCAAACTGGACATGGTCCTGAGCAATCTGCTCCAGGGACCCTGCTCTGAGTACTGTAGACTAAATGATGTCCAGAGGTGTCTTCCAACCTTAGCTGTTCTGTGGCTGGGAAATTCAGAAAGTTGTCTATTTATCCATCTAAATCACTGAAAAAGGTGTTACATCCAGTATCATGTTGCTGCCTGTTGTGACACCAATAATAGATTCACTTCGACTGCTTCTTTAGATCATTCTCATAAGGATGCTGCACCTACACTAAATCAATGAACTTAAAGAATATTCTTCTTTCCCAGTTAGTGTCTCCCCATAGTTATTGCTTATTTGCAGGCAGTTTAGTGCAGTCATCATCAAACTTGCCCAAGCTGTATGATCTTTCTAAAAGAATTCACATTTTTGTTGAGGGCAGCTGTCGGTGAATCAGCAGCGAGACACATCTTCTGGGAGAGCCTCGAAGAAACTAAACTGCACTAAAGAGAAGGGCAGATTTCAGCAAGCAAAGATTTGTTTTCATGATTAAATATGTATTGTGTTAATCTGAGCCTTAAAAAGAACATTTCTCGTGTTTCAATTTAGTCACAATGAATTGTGGTATCTGCTGTGAAAACTGTCACTATTGGATTTAAAATACCCATCTATTTTAGATATCTGGGGTTAGCTAAAGGCTAAATTTACAGATATTCTCTGTGACCTTGGTCAAGTCAGTTTTCCCATGATGAAATTATGGTGGTATTTACTTAAGTTCTCTGAGTGTTGTAAAGAACAGTTCAAAGCTGCTTAATGAACCTCAGGTCCTACATTTATCTTCAGTGTTATTGAAGGTTCATAAATAGGCCAACAAGTCCCAGCTTGTATCCAAGAGAACTTAGGATGTGGAAAAATAGATAAATGTGCTCTATTTCTTCCCTGGGATGCTTCTTTTTGTTTGAGAGCTTATGGAGCTTTCTAAGTTGGTTGTTTTTGAAAGGTTGAACTTAAAGTATGTCAGGACTGGCCATCTAACTAAACCTCCACACTCCATGGTCGTGCTTTTCACACTTAAAGAAAAGTGCTCACCTTTGTTGTATTTCTTAAACCTGGAAAAGTGGCTTTGTTTGAGCTTCCTGGTTCTTAGTTATGGATACTGCAAGAACATGTTGATTTGTCCTTTATTTTCTCGACACATTCACTACGGGATACTGAATTTTAGAAAGTGATTTTCGATAGCGTCGCCAAATGTTGTGCTGCTGCATGTGACTTCTTGGACTGGCATTGAGCCAGTTGTTTTGCTAAGTAGTAGATATTATTTTCAAAACAAGATTTCTTTGTGGCATTTCAGAGTCATGGTGTAACTTAACATATTTGTGTTTCTAATTTGACAAGCCTGGAAACATTAAACATTAGAGTTATTAAAGAAGAGAGGAGACATTTGGAGATGTTTTCATAATGTTTTCTGACAGCATTATAATGAAGCCAAATCTAGAAGCATCTTAGTATCATAGATTTTTATTGCAATGAAGAGTCAAGAGAAAGAAATATGACATTGTTATTATTGACTACAATGCATAATAAAGAAATAAATTATGCTAAACTTTTCTGCTTACTAAATCAAGCATATGTTATGATGACATGTTACTGAAACATAGAAAAAAGGTGATGATGGAAATAATGCCAATAATCCTATTTTTCATTCCATTATATGAGAGAGCATTTAATTTTATTTAACTTTTCATGTTATTTACTGCAGGATATTTGTTATCTGGAGACAGTTTTTTTTTCTAAAGTACAGAGAACTGTGATGGCAAGAAAAAACCCAAACAAAAAAATGTTCGGTAGCACAACTCCATGAGGCAGAGGTCCAGCCAAACCATGGCTATTAATCATCACCGTCCATTATTTACAGAGGATTCATTCATTGTTCCATAAAGGTATCTAGAGGGTCAATTAGAGACAACATACAGGATTTTTCAAAGACACAAGAGGGTCAATTAGGCCCTTCTTGTAATTTTCTGCTTTAACAGCAAATGCCAGCCTATCCTGCAACAGATACAGTGGAGGTTAGAATTAAATAGTGAGGGTTTATTTTTTTTAAAGCTGTTACTTTGCAGCTGGTTTGAATTGGAGTCTTGTCAGTCCTTGATCAAAACAAAAGAAAAAAATTATCACTGTGTTGATGAGAAGCACAGATTTGGTTTTGAGTCAGAGTACTGCAAGTGCCCAGGAACTAGCAGAGATGAAACAGTCTGTACTTATCACAGAAATGAATAATTTCTCTGCAAGTACAACCAGATAAAAATAATATTGCTAAATACTACTGCTTAAAATATAAAAGCATTTGAAGCAGAATACTGTTTGTAATAATTTTGGCATCAACTGCTCACTTAAAGCTCCAAATCAATAATAGGTACGAGATCTTAATATAAACAACTGCAGTGGCATTCAGTGAGGCATAGGCAGTTCTTTCAGAATAGGGAGGCAGAAAAACTTTGTATATATACACACACATGTTAAAATCCACAGACATATATATACACATACCTCAAAACTCCTCCAAACTAGTAGGAAATTTTGGTAAAATCACTTCCCTAGCTTATCCTGTAGCTGAGGACAGAACAGCTCTTCAACACACTTCAGGCTCCTATGAATATGTGCACTATATCTAGCTGTATTGAAGTTTTTCTTTAGATTTCTCTTTCCGTGAGAAATGGTTGTTAGTTGGCATTCCCTTCTGTATAGGTCTGAAAATCTCTGGCAATTTTGTTCCTCTAAACTTTCATTCAATTACATTGCCACTGTTTTTAATGCTGCTTAGGTCTGTTTTAACAGAAAGAAGCCCCTATGACTGTGGTGTGTTAGTCTTGTAAAGATTCTTATCTTTACAAATGGGCTTTTTGGAATGCCTGAGTATTTGATGGGCTCCTGTGAGAGTAAATCTCTGAGTGTGCTGCATCAGTTTGATCCTCATCGTCCTCTGAAACCCCCTATTCTCTGTAGGGTTTCAGCAGAGAGTTCTAACTAATGACTCAGGGCCAAATTCTGCCCTTCGATGCAGGCGTGTAATTCTCACTGATTCCAGAGGGACTTCTGTGAGCATATCGGAGAACACAATTTTGTTCTTAGTGTGTGAAATTATACCACAAATGGACAAAAGAATCTCATGCACATTCATCTTAGTGACCCCAAGCATGCAGGAACGTGATACCAATCCACCTGCTTTTCTCTTTGTTGAGTTTGTGCTGGTTCTTGTAGATCACCCTAATTCTTCAGCTGTCACTTGGGTCTACATTTTTTATATTGTTCTGTCTTCAGAAGTTTGCCATTGTGGTGCTTTGGTGAAATTAGTGACATAGAAACGAATGTTTCTTTAAGTAGCATTAGTAACAGACACTTGTAAAAGCTGTTTTTTTCTTTCCCTGGGAAATGATGGTGCACGAGCAGCCTTGTTCATATTCCGTAGGGAATTAGTTTGCAAAGAGAGAAGACAAAGATAGATGTGTGAGTGCATGCCTGGGAAGTGGTTTAATACATACAGATACACAGAGAGAAGAGAGGTGGGCTTGCATCACACTTCTCCTCTGTGGCAATGTGATGTGAGGAGGTGTTTTGCCCACATATGAACAGAACAGGTATCTCCTCTTTGCATCAGTCTGTCTCTTGTTCTGCTCTCAGATTTTACTTTCAGCATTGTCCCTTTCAGATTCTTTATGCAAGAAATAAGTTAATTAATTTTTTAACATTTTTTCCCCCATGCTTTTAAAGTTTTAAAAACTTTTCCAGTTTTTATGCCATACCCTTCCACATTGAAGGTTGTGATTATTTTACTATTCTGTTTTCAGGAACAGAACTAGTCTTGCTCTGTGGATGTAAAAGTATGGGAGGTAATTCAGTGAGCTTTGATGGACTTTTACATGTGTATGTTACTGAAATACAGTGCCAAATCTTAGATGAGCACCAAATTTGCTTGTCATCCACTGCTTGTATTCAGGACCTACATGTAAGAAAAATCTTCTAATTTTTGCATTTTGATTGTGGGAATTTATCATGTCTGAAAACTCTGGACTGGAGGTGTTATGTTTTTAGAACTGACTGCTTATTAAAATTTTGCATGGTTTTTTTTTTGGATTTGGGATGTATTTGGTTGCTTATGCCTTCTGTCTCAGTCCTTGGCAGACAGATTTATCTTTTAGAGCAGTGTTACAGAAGACTTAACATTCCCAAAACAGGTGTTTAGGGACTTTGTTTGCTTCCTGACAACTCTATCCAATCGACCTTAGTATTTTTTTGTGCTTTGATTAATAATGTTTTTCACCAAAATCAAATTGGTTTAGATGTATCTGAGGGATCCCAGATATCTCCAGTGTTACACAGAATTGACTGGCTTTAATGTATGCCCTATTTTTAATTTAGTAACTTTAATTTCCTGGCATGCTGCCATTTGTGCTCTAGGTTTCAAGCATCTGACGTAGTCAAACCCTTGAATCTCTGCTTCCATCTCAGCTTTTTAAAAGACATCTTGGTGCTGTAGCACAAAGCCCATCATTTATATCTCCCACAATGGTTTTAGTATCCACTTTAGTTTTGGATTCTGCTCAAGATGGAGCAGAATTTATATTGCAGCTCATGCAGCAGTCCTCATGTAATGAATTGCGTTGTTTATAAAAATTCCTGTTTTCAAATTGTCTGCTAAGTCTTCGGAAAGCTCATCATTTACCCGGAGTTATTTCTGAAGCTATTTGTGGAATCACTATGATTGTCTGGGGAAATCTAATTTATAATTTTGAATGTATAATTTATACATCACTCTGCCAAAGCTTTCTTTAAAATCTGTTTTCAGATGTGAATTGGAATGATTGGTGATATTAATTTTGCTTTTTTAACCTGAAACTGTAGTTGAACACATAATCCACAGTGATTTATTTTTACATAATATTCCATTTTCCTATTTGTGTAATATCTACAGGCAGATAGTAATTTTCTCAAGCTGGTTCATTAATTAGATTTATTGGATGGATGTCCTTTGTTATTGTTTTGTAACTTATGTATTGATTTCTATTATATGAAATTCTCAGTTTTTGCTGTTCACTTACAGTTGGATAGAAAACTCCCATGAATATCTGAATTCAAACATGAGGGTTTACACATGCAAACTGCCCTCGAGGAACACCTGGACATCTCTACTCACTTGCACAATTGTGAAGTTTTATGACTTCTGTGTGACTGTCACATCCCCATCCCCAGTGTGTTGTTTTTAAGGACTGTGTTGATATTTTTTCTTTATTAGTTGCCAAATTAAAATAGAAATTTAAACCCAAAAGATTAGCGTGTAGTGATTCTAGTAGGTAAATTGGTGCAGGGAGATGATTAGCAGCTCTTCTCATAGTCTGTATAAACTTCAGGTGAGCTGGAAATAGAAATCACATCATATTTTGTGCCTATTTGGACTATTTGTAGAACCAAGATCATCATATTGAATCATATTTCATTCATAAAGGACAGCATCTTGATTAAAGGAAAAGAATTGTCATCATTAGAGTAATTTCCAATGAACATAGGGAGGGTAGCCAGAAATGGCTTGTTCCTGGTTCCTTGCTGTGACATCCATGGTTGTGTTCAGTCCTGGTGTTAATTTTGCATTTCACTATGACATGGCTCAGTTCTAAAAGAAAGGTAAAGTATGATTGTGTTCTATAGCTACACTGCAGCAAGCAAAATTCTCAATAGATAATTAATAAAAATTAATAAACTTTCTTGTGTTGAATTGATTTAGTCTCTCCCAGGGCTTTTCATGTTACATATTTTATCCACAGGGAGGTGTTGGGCCTCTGTGCAGGCATGTTTTGGCTGCCCATGTTGTACTCCTATTTCCCACAGTGTGTCCATGTTCAAGGTATTTTATTTGCTGGCTTTGAAAAAGTAACATTGCAAAACTGTTCCATCACAGCAGCTAAAACTATGCAGATAAAAATAGAGGATGAAGTATCACTCAACTACTGCGCCTGCTAGAAAACTGAGTTTCTAACTGCTGCATATTCAGCCTTTGTATCCACTAAAGTGCCCTTCACCAACTTATCTGCACATTGCTGAAATCCTTCACACACACTTTTGTATGGCCAGATTCAGCCGCTCTGACGTGAGCTGAGGAGCACCATATGCCTTCAGGTAACCTCTCTAAGGCAGTTGCCAGTGGGACCACTTCTGTAACTGCTCACCAATGTGAGCAGAGGTTACACAATCTCACCCACGGTGAATAATAATGTCAAAGAGCCATTAGCAGTGCAGAGTGACAAAGTGTGGAGAGATCCATCAGCTCATCCTGTGTTTAATGAAACAGAAATGAACATCGTATTGCCCTTGTTTTCTGTCAGATTTTCCAGGTCTCCATGAGGCTTATTAATCTTAGGGTGTAATGGAAAATGTGTTGCTGTGTTACACAGGACAGCAGCCTTTGTGCTCACAGGATTGAAGGCGTTATTAGTCTTTGTCTTATTTACATACTGTACTCGGGTGCGTGCTGGCCAAGCGCACAGTGCAGAGCAGAGTTCTAAAATGTTTGTGGGTTTCTGAAGTGTGTTCTAATGCATGCAGCCAGATGGCTCCATGGTAAGTCATTTTAACCTGAAGTAATGGTCAGAAACCCCTTAGGAGAAACACTGTCAACAGACCTTGGATATTTACTGCTACAAAAAACACCGAATAGATTGCATTTTAGTGCACCCCAAAATGAATGTTTCCACATTTCTGAAGATGAGCTTTCAGGCTCTCAGAAACTAGAAAAAAGGAAAAAGGAAAAAAGGAATAGGTAAATGGTATTATTGTAAAATACCAATTTCACTAAGTATGTAATAAACTTTCACTATTGCTTTTATTTTTAAAATATAGGGCCAGTTTCAAATAAGCCGTGACAAAAGCAATCTCGTGTTTACACTTGAGATCTAGTTACTGTCGTTCTTTATTCGCTAAACAAAGAAACAAAACCAAAAGCTGTTATTCCTGTTAGGAAAAATCCTAGCTTCCAGGGACAGAAAAATAACCCAAGTTCACAGATCACAGAATCTCCTGAGCTGGGAGGGACCCACAAGGATTATTGAGTACAACTCCTGGCCCTGCAGAGGGGCCCAACAATCCCACCCTGTGCCTGAGAGCATTTTCCAAATGCTTCCTGAACTTTGTAAGGCTTGTGGCTGTGTGACTCCTTCCCTGGGGAACCTGCTCCAGTGCTCAGCCACCCTCTGGGGGAAGAACCTCTTTCCTGATATCCAACCAAGCTGGACCCTATGATGACACTGTCATCTAGTAGATGCCACTAAAATGAGATTCTTGTGCCTTATTTTCAGCATGTGTCACTTACCAGGAACTTTGTACAGGTTTGGTATCACTAGGGACAAGAAAGCTTTGCAAAATGGTGCTTCTGAGAGTCAGAAGATGTTACATCACTGAATACTATTTTATATTTCAATAAAAATAATAATAATTATAAGGTTATTTTAATTTTGCTTAAGGAATTAATAGTCCAGTGACACTGAAGCTTTTTTGACTCATGCAGCTTTGGAAATTCGTAAGATTGAACAGAAATATGTGTTTATTAGAAGCAGTGGAAATATTTGCCTTTGGCATAGCCATTATGTAAGCAACGATTTTTCTCTTTTTTTTTCCTTTTATTTTCTAACAGACTGTGTTTATCAGCAAGGTATGTGTTGATACAAGTTTCATAAAAAACAAGCTGTGTGTAGACATTGCAGCAGCGCTTCCCAAATGTTTCTGGAGTAGTTTAGGCTTGGTTAGAGCCTGCTGGAGGCCTCACGATGGTTCACAAAACCCCAGGGCTGGGAGTTCCCCTTCTTCTTCCCCCATAGTGACAGGCACAGAGAAAGTCTTGGGCTGAGGGGCGACTTGCAGAATCCTGGGATTGGGATGGGAGAGGAGCTGTTGGTGACAGCAAAGATGTGCTGGGATCTGTGCTGATTCTCCATCCTCATGGATCCTGGTGCAGTATCAGCAATAACAGTGATGGGCTTCTGAGTGCCACAAGCTGGGGGCAGACACGAAGTTTTGGTGTCCTCAGCTGGCTGCTGCCGTCGGCAGTTGTGTTGTTTCCCCGTGCCTGGCGTTGGCCAGGGTGCTCCTTCTCCTGCAGAGCAGTTGGTTTTGTTCTGCTGGGAGTTCTGCACCTTTCTCTGAGCAGGCGGTACAATTATGAAGTAATTTGCATTACACGTAAACTTTGCCAAATTTTGGGAATTGCCGTGTTTGAAAAGGAAGGGCTGCTGTTCGCAGCGCCGCGCTGATTAATCACGATTAGGGACCAAATACAGCACTTTTATTAAGCTTCCAGTGAGGAGCTAAATTCCTGGAGTGATGGAAGTAATTCCATTAGTGAGAATTCCCACTGAAAACGTGGAATTTCTGTACCACTTTAGAAATAATTCTCACACTTTTGAAGATGTTCTTTATAGCTGTATTTGAGTTGTCAACAAGAATGTTGCTGCTACATTTGCATCCTGACAGCATCCTGTTAGGAGCTCATTACATTTTATTTAAAAAATTATTTTCCTGATGTGGTTCTAGGTTAGATAAATGCTGTAGTACAATCACAGTTTAAGAGATACACAAACCTATCTGTCTTTTACTGAAAGTCATTTATGGGGCCAAATCTCAGATTAGACAATTGTCATTATAGAATTTCTAAGTTTTGGGGATGTTTTTGCAGCTTCTTCAACCTGTACTTTGACTAAGGAGTGTTAATGCAATTCTACAGGACAGTGCAACTCTTTTTTTTGCCTGTAGTAGAAGTAACTGATGGCAAGTGAATATATTTTTACAGCAAGTGAATATCTTTAAGGAAAGATAGTAAATTATTTTAGGATGGAAGGAACCACCATATTTTCAGTGACCCCAGAAATGTTCCATGCATTGGAGGTAGGTTGTCAGATAAATGCTCCCAGGTTACTACCAGGGCAGGGAATCACTTTCATTCTCCCTCCCTTACAAAACAAATACCCAGTGATATCCCAGCTGCTACATCAAGTTCACAGTTTCTGTCTTGCAGCCTGCCTCTCCCAGAAAAGTCTCAAAGTAGTGTTTTAGCAATAGGACTGCATTTTATCCTGTTTTATCTTGTATGAAGTAACTACTAATTGAGAGATAAAGTAAGTGAGAATGACCCTTTTTGCTGGTGCTGGTGGCTTTTACCTGGGAAGTGGGTCACTGGGGTTCAGTACCTGCTTCACTGAGACTTTAATTACTTACAGAAAGTGGAACTGGAGGAGAGGAGGAGTGAGCAGCCTCAGCCACTGCACAGCTACTATGTTCCAATCCCCCCAGGCTGGAAAGGGAATTAAACCAGGTTACTCCCACATCACCAGTAAGAGGCAGATGCCTCTGACAGAATTGTGAATCTAGCCTTGTTTTCTGCTGGTTTTCTATAAAAGACCCAAATCCAGAATGTTGTTTTGTGAATTCTGTAGTGGTTTTTTTTTTCCTGAAAAATTAAACATTATTGGGGAAATTTATTTAACAATTAAAAAAAAAAAAAGTTCAGAGTTTTAAAAAAGTTGTTTTATGAGAACCAACATTTTATTTGGTTTTCTTGTGTCAGCTAGAAGAAGCTCAGTATACTTTGAATCTGGCCAATGAATTTAGGTACAGGTAGTTTGTACTGTGTAATTTATATTCTGCGCATCACGAACACATCACATACTTAAAATGTAAATTTATTTATAAATATGCATATGTACATAGTATATGTTTATATTATTTTAGATTTATGTAAAATATATTGATGTCTAGTTACAATAAATTCTATAAAATTACTGACAGATTTCTGTTGAACTGTGGCCAGATGTACTAACCTCTGAGGAGTTTGCCTTTTCTTCATCATTGTTTCTTTGCTGCTTAATGTTAAAAACCTTGGGTTTTTTCCCTTCTCTTTAAAAAACCAGATTATCATAATTTGTTGGAAATAATGTGTGTAAGCTATCAATATGTGATATATTTCAGTGCTCATAAAAGTAAGATTTCTAGATAAACACCAATAGAAATATTTTTTAACCATGTAAAAAAAAATCAATTTTCATAAGGTTACATCTTTTTACTTCTCTGTATATACAAAAACTATATTAAAAGAGAGATTAAATTTTACTCTGCAGAGTAAAATGCAAACAGAAAATTATTTTTCATTTTTCAGTGCAAGCAATGGATTATCATTTATTTATGAGACTTTTTTTAATCTAGAATATATGGAAATCTCTTCTTGAAGCACAATGTAATATTGAATTGGGAATGTTGTCTGACAGTTTTCTTCTTACAGTTGCATAGAATGATTCCACTGTATGAATTTTTTAAAGAGGCTTCAATATACTCTGCGTTTTAAAGGGGGAAGTAATCAGGGTAATCTTGAAGAATCTTATAAATGTGCCTTCTCTGTCCCCCCGTTCTTCAAACAAACTTCTATACAAGAGACTGGGCTGTAGCAGCTTTTGCCATCAAGGGAAATGTCCAGGTATTTTTCACTGTCCCAGTACATCTGCATGCAGGAGTTCACTGATGTGGCCTAAACGCATTCTCACACACTCATTTCTGCTGCTTTTTATTCTCCTAAGGGAACCTAATCAGCGCAGAGGGATGGATTTTAATCAGAGTTTGAATCTAGTGGTAAATGGGTCCAGTGTTTAAAGGGTTTATTACTTTTTGTCTGAGAGCGTAGGGTAGAAGTCAAATTAAAAAGCTGTTTAACCCCCCAGAAGTTTTCATCCCTGAGGACGGCCCCATCTTTTTTTGGGATTGGGTGTAACTCCCCTTGTTTTCAGAGGAAATTACCCACAGAGCTCCTGCGGGTGCTGTGCTCCTCCGGTGCCTCCTCTGTAGGTGCGTAATTGGAGGGATCCTTAACGAGCCTTGCTCAAGAGCGTGTCTGGCTGTTACAGCAGATCTGTGCTACAGAACACGTGTTGGAAGTTCCAGTTTGTATCAGAGACCAGAGGTCAGCTGGTTGCGTTTGTTTCCCTAAAAAAACCCCAGTGCAGAGCAGGCCCTGTGGAATGTGAGCAGGTAAATCAAAACGAAGGACGGAACAAAAGATGCGGAATAGAACATCTTCATTATGAATAAAATGATCTACAGCAGTGTGCCTTATAATTCCATGTTTTTGGTATTCATAAATTACAGTGACAGAAAGATGTAATGCTAACCTACTCATTTAGGTTGGTATGAATTTTACATTAAAATGCTTACAGTTTTTATACATTAAGAGTCCTTAGAGAGAAATGAAGCCAATTAAGGAGAAATAAAGACCTGTGTGTTTTCTGAATGTATACCTTCATCTAAATGCAGTCGTATAAACAATAGAAAATCAAGGTATTTATGCAGCAATTGCTTTTCCCTTTCCCTTCCTCAACAATTACCTGTATACTAATGATTATAATTTGAGGTGTATATGGAGAAAATAGCAATTTTTTTCTGCAGAGAAGTACTGTGACAGAAAATAGGTTTCTCTGAATTTTTTTAATGCTTTGGTGTCCAGATAATAAAGTATTTTGTATTAATTTCAAGCAGACACTCTGCTTTCATCTTTAGCTTTCTGTTGTATACTATTGTACTGAACTCAGGAATAGGTTCTGCCAGCCTGTTTTTGTTGGTATTTTTATGCTGTTTGTAACAGAGCAACTAGAAGTTGTATTTGGGGCCCGATCCTAAATCAATGAACATATATATAGCACTTCTTACCGGAAGGACAAGGAATATCAGAATATTCCTTATGTCAGGAATAAAAGCTTTTACGTGCTGAATCTAAACTTTCTAGGGAACCTAATTTTCGCATAGGTTCCATGTGAGCCAATGTCTTCCCTCCACCCATGGCCAATGCCATATCCTTCAAAAAGGGAGACTGCAATGTAATCTACATCCCTGACTTCATTTCTTCCAGAGTGTAACTTAAGCTGTGAAGCAGGAGATAACGCGATGTCTGAGACGTGGCAGTGCCGGGCTCGGTGGTGTTCGATAAGCGCAGTGGCTCTGCAGGAAGGAGCCGTGGTGTCTCCCCAGGTTCCCCTGCGCTGCTGAGCTCCCACCCCGGCTCCTGGCGCCGTGGGTCGATGAGGGGACACGATGCCCTGGCTGTGCCTCGTTGCCCTCCAGGGCTGACCTGGGCAGCCCCTGGCACTGACGGGCCCCGAGCCGAGAGGAGCGCGCAGGACGCCGGGGTCGTGTCGTGGTGTGGCTGCAAATCGTGGAGCTGCCACTCCTTCCCCCTTCCCACGCACGCTGCTGGCCTGGCCCAGGGGTCAGTGCAAGGAGCTGCTCGCTAGGGCTCTGTAGAAAACGTGGGCAGGAAGGTTTTGCGGTGCCTATACGTATGTTGTACCGGGCTGGGTTCTGATTTTTGTCTGGAGAAACCACTGAAACTGAACCAAGCTGGTTTTTCACAGCTCTGCTGCGACCTCATTGTGGTTGTGTTGTTTTACCATTACAGGAGATAACAAAATATGGAGTTTGGATTGCAGGTTCGAAAGAACAAGTCTGCAGAAATCAGCCTTACAGAAGAAACTGAATCAATTTTAGAGCCCAACAGAAAAAGTCACAGTGTGTTAAACACAGATAATCCTGGAAGTCCTTCTCCTGTTCGAATCATGCATTTTATAAAAACACATTGTGGTACATTTGGCATTCCGTGCATAGAAAGAAAGAGCTATTTGGAAAAAGTTACATATGGTCATCTGAACTAATTGCTAAAACGACACTACATTAATTGGATAATTAAAGATTGTGAACATGTGGCTATTGTACTCCTTGGGCATTATGCCAACAGTTTCTGTGGCTGGCAAAAGGCCTTTTAACAGGCTGTATCCTTTTTCATAAAAATAAATAAGCAACAAGGGTCTTACATTTAGATTAGAAAAACTTCATCTTTTTAAATTGAGTTTTAAAACGCATTTATGATTTCTATTGTGTTTATGTTTTAACACTTTTGAATGGTGGCAGCTTTGATTTTTTTAGCATCCATCTCACAAATTAATAGTATTGATTTTTGTTTTAGATTTATTGTTAGCATTTTGGAAAGTGTTCTGTAATTGTTGATACTTTGTAACATGAGACCTAGCGCTCCCTGGTTTATTTTGAAGAGGATGAGTGTTGGCACTCAGTTTGAAGATCTTTGTAATAGCAGTAAATTGTCTATGTGCTTTACCTTTACCTATCAAGGTTATTTGTCAGAAAAATTATGTTTGGTAAGTGGGATTTCTTTTAGTGGGTGACACACAAGCTGCACAAATCCCTGTGCCAACTTTTTTCTTTTTTTCTTTCCTTTTGTGTGTGTATGTTTGGGAGGTTTTGGTTATTACTTTCCTTGCTCTTAATTTGAAAGTAAAATCTGTGGTCTCAAAATGACCTTAAAGTGACTGACCCCTAAATCCAATCACTCCAGACTCCTTTGAAAATTGACAAATATGTCAAATTTACCTTTGACTACCAAAACATTTAAAAAGTATGTAATTTGCTAAAGGCAGTAATAATTCTTAAGTTAGTATTAATTGTTCCAGTGTGACTTGGTCTCACTGGTTTGTTGATATCCACACTGTGAGTTTATAGCAGTATAATTTTCTTCTCATTTTATTGTGAATTATCAATTTTGTAAGAGTAAAACATTCTGGATGAGCAATTTATTGATTGGTTTAGTCTGAGAAAAAGGTTCACAAATGGTCAATACATAGTCAAAAGGGTGTCAGAGGCATGAAAAAAATAGATCTGTGGTTTTTATTAGTATGTTTTGTGACTTGCATATGTTTGCTATATTTTTACTTTTGTATTATTTTCTTTAAATCACTTGTGACAATTATTTTACAGACAGGAATGCGAAATCACTGAGGTAGAAAAAAAATACAGGAATACTTTTTATCCAGGCAAATAATCATAGATAGGCTTTTTATTCACTGGTTTTAACCATAAATTGTATCGTGCTTCCAAATTTTCACTAAGTTCAGAAAAAAATTTTCATTAGAAGGCACAGTTACCTTATTTTCCCTGGATAGGATTTTTTTTTCTACAAAACTTTTGTAGCAAGGTGCATTGTACACCTGTGTCTGTGTCTATACCCAAACCAATGTGAGGGATATTCTCATGTTTGTGTCAAAGCTGCAGCACCACTTCCACTCCAACCATGGCATTATGCTTTATCATCACAGTTATGAAAAAATAACTAAAGAAGATAAACTTGTCCAGGCAAAAGAATGAGAGACAATTAGCTGAAAATGCAAATTGCAACTGAAGAGGTCAAGGGAAGAAAAAGTACTTCTGTCGATGGAATTCCATCCAAACTTGGTTGGATGCTGCTCTCCAAGTACTGTAAGTTTGGGATGAGAAATGGGGTTGAATCATTTGTCTAAGCAGTGAGTGTATCTTTAGAGAGCAGTTGACTGAGACATTGAGTGTACTTTACTCTTTCCTATTAAAACTATCAAGACATTTCAAGAAAGAAAAATATGCAAAGTGTGTGTGAAGAATGGATGGTAGATGTAATGTATTTGGCAAAAAAAAAACCAAACCAGATTTACTGAGATACTTAAATTTTATTAAAGTAAAAAAGCCCATAGAGTTGGCAAAAGGTAGCAATACCTAGTTCTGTGAAAGATCCCAAAATGTTTCTTTGCATGTGGCCTGAACAAAACGGGACATTTCTAGTCAGCCAGCAAGGACTGGTTGTGCTTTTGAGTAAAGCTGTTACCAGAGACTCATTCATCACCATTTTGAATAACAGTCTATTGATGATTTTCAGAGTGGGAGGAATAACGAAGAAAAGTGAGGATTCCCTGTGATAATAAGGAAGTTGGTAGAAGCCTAGAAGGCAGAGAGAAATGGGTGCATGTTCCTGGTTTTTGACTAAGTTGTCTCTTGAGTTTCAGCACTGAAAAGTGGTCTGAAATTTGTCTTGCCCTGTGGAAGCTCCATCTCTGAGCGATGTGTCCAGCACAGAGGCTGCTTGTGCACAGCAGCACACGGGTGTGATGTCCATTTTTAAAGTCTTAAGTATTTCACATATATTATTTGTTTGCCACTGCTTGAATGCAATTCAGCAGCTGACCCAGCAAGGGGAGCTGTAGATTAGTGTGGACAGTTCTCTGGCTTCATGCACCAGAAATTCTCAAATAAGAGCATTTTCTTGAGGGTCTATCTATTTGACTAAATTTCTGAATTTTCACAGTAATTTCAAGGGAGGGTTCCATAAAATATTTGACTGCGGGTTGTGTGAGAGAGCTGTTTATTCTCTCCCAGCCCACTCCACCTCCTGCCCCCAAATTCAAATGTTTATAAAGCTGTGCTGGTTCTGTCTAATAATAAAACAGCATCAATATCTGTGTGTGTGATATCAGTTCATCTGGTCCTGGATAATCTGGTACAGGAGTCAATGAACTTAATGCAGTATTGGTAATCCAAAAGGGTTTGAGTTAAGTGTTTTTGACATGCAGAATCAAGAGTCAAGGGCAAAGCAGACTTTAAATATTCTTTCAGCACAGTCTGGTAGGGATGTAATTGAATACCTCAGGTAAAGCATCTTATCAGAACTAAAGCTGGTTAGTGTCTCATTGCCAAACAGGGAGGTGCTGTGTGTCTTCTGCACACACGTGCTCTTTTGACATTGTTGGAAGTCCTTTGAGGTCTCAGTTCACCCTGTAAATTCTGTCAGGGATGCCTTTGCACGTTATAGAATAAATTCTGCTTCATCCAAGTTGCTCCATGGTGTGGTCCTTGCTGCAGCATTTTAGTAGTTAATGCCAAAGCAGCTGAAAGATTATGAGAAGTACAAACAGGAATCCGGAAAGGAATAAATATTGCATGTTTGTGTTGTTAATGTGATATAAATTTTCATAGTAAAATACAGAAATGTTTCCACTCAGGCTAGATTTATAGCTCATATGTTCCTTTAAGAGGCATATGGAGAGAATTTAGTGAAAAGACATGTATCAGGAGACTAAACTGCCAGAAATTTTCTATCACAATCTATCTCTGGGGTTGCAAAGGATTGTGCAGAGGAAGAAGCCTGAGCATAAACAATGTGTTCAAATGTCTGTGAACAGACGAAGTTTTATGATTCTGATTTTTGCCATATCTTAGAGCTGCATTATGGGTATTTGGATATTTGATATTTTTATTGAACAGCAGCTCCTACAGCCATGCAGTTCAGGGTAATTCTCATTGCAAGTAATGTGGGGAGTATCTTGATAAGGGAAAGGCCTCAGGCACATCCTCAAATAGAAAGAATTTGAAAGAGATACAGACTTCTACTTCCCATTTGTAATTTATTTTTGGGTTATTAATGAGTATATTAAAAAAATAAAGGCATTGTCATTTGGTCCTTCAATTTCTGTTTTTTTTCCTTTGTTGATGGTGATCCTTAAGACTTCAGTGGGCATTTTTTTAAAGCAGAACTTGCTAGGGCATTACTTAATTTTTCCATCTATAAAATACTTCATTATTCTGGGGAGATGCAAAATAATTATAAACTTGAATCAAAATTTTGCTATTAGTCTGTGATGAACAGAGCCATTTGGATTTGTTTTAACTCCTAATTTAAATATGAAATGTAAGAATTTTGTTAAGGAGAGGGTTTTGATATCACATTGACCTAAATCTATGTGCATTGTTAGGGTTACTGTTAAAATTTCAAATGTCATGCTAGACCAGGAACCGACTTGTTTTCAGAGGAATGATAACTGTACTCCTCAACATGTGAGTTGTGTTTAATGGTGGAGCTTCTGGAGTGCTCTTGGGTCTGTGTCAATGGAGACATTGGTTTTTGAGACAAATTTATCCCCAAAAATGTGAGGAAGTAAGGTTTTTGTTGTTTATCTTTTTCAATACTTTCCTGCTCTTTATTTGTGTATGCTAAATTTTTAAAAGAGACATTTTTCATACCTTAAAAGAAGAAAAGTTACTTGTAGCAAGAACTGTATTTCACAGTAGTGTCTAGTAGATGGTATTGTTGTAGTATATACTATACTAAAAATAATATCCTTAACATCTAGCATTCACAGAAAACACAGTAGATGTGTTTTAGAAATAAATATGCTCAAGTAACCAGATTGATTCCTGAGGCTGGAATAATTCTGTAGAAGCATTTATTGCAGAGCTCACCAGACTGCACCACTTACAGGAGTCTGGCAAGATGGAAAAAATACAACTCTCAAATGAACAAATCTCAAGCCAGTAATATTCACCTTTTTCATTTTCCTTTCAATTCATAATTGATTCTAAACTTATGTGAATCTTTCAAAATAACTGTCTTATTGATTGGAAACAAGCTATAAAATGTCATTATTAGAGTAATTCACTTTTTTTCCTCTGGTTACTATAAACAGACACTGATCAGGCAAAATGCTGTTTTTTCTTTTCCTATATTGTGTGATTTGTACCCTTATGCAAGAGAAACAGTATAAGGAAAATGTCACAGATAGAGAAGGGTATTTATCACAGATGATATCTTGTGTTTATACAGTGCAGGATTAAGGATTTTATACCTGTGCAAAAGGCATGGCGCTTCTTGGTCTATGCTGTGTTACAAAACTTCTGCCAAAGCCTTCTTATATAAGTGTAAAATGTTCTAAAACATGGGAACTCACTGGTGTCAGAAGCCACTCAAATCATTAAGTCTCTGTCTTACATCTGCATTTACACACATTGTCTTATATATGATACAATTCCTGTCTAGAAATTGCTGTTTCCAAAATATTGGAATCAATTTTTACAGGTGGGTGGTGCACACGCACTGCTAATAAAAATATACCTGAAGAAAAGTGTTAAAGCAGCTTCCATTTTTCACTCCTTTGGTAATTAAGGATCCATCCATTTTCAGCACTTCAACTCTTATACAGTCGGAGAGGAGTTCTTTGATATGGCTCTGAATGATGGATGTTCACAATGAGGAGACCTAAAGAAGTTTGTGCTCTATATCACTAGGAATGAAACCAGTAAATTTAGAAGACAGAGTAAGAAAGCTTGTGTTTGTTGGCAAACTGTTACCCTGACTAAATCATCGCTGTGATTCGTGTGTAGGTGTATTTGAAAATTCCCAGAGGTAATATTGAAGGATTATTAAAAGGGTCGTTTTTCAATAAATTACCCAATGCTGTTGTGCACATTCCTGGCAAACCGTGGACATGCTTGAATTCCTTTGGCTATATCCATGTTTGGAAAGGACTCAGAAAAACGAGGTATGCTGCCTGCAGTAAGCCAAATGAGAAAGGGTTTCCTGGGAGGTAGCAACAGTTGTTGCCTTTACTGTTGATTTTTTTTTTTTTTTTTNNTTTTTTTTTTTTTTTTTTTTTTTTTTTTTTTGGTGAGATTTGCCACTTCTAACTTTTTAGCAGGTACATTTATTCTAAGTTTTTAGCACTAAGGGCTCTTCAATGGCAAGGAGATCTGGAGCAGTAAAAGTTGCTGGCTTATATGGTTCCCTTCTGTAAACTGTGTGGGTGTGAAGAACCGTGTCCTATCTCTTCACTTATTTGCAAACCTGTTGTTTTTGTTCTCCCCACTTAAATTTCCAGAGTAACTGGTGGGCCCCCCTAATTCTCTTGCATTTGGTTCCTATTGTACCATTGCCAGTATTGGAACTGCTTTTTATTAAAGATATTTTTCATGGAATCAACTGGGGAAGCCAAATAAAAAAAAAAAAAATTGAAAATATAAATTGAAAGCAAATAGTGGAGAATTTTCAGTGTTAGTTATTGATTCCCTTGATTGTGAGCACACAGGAACGCTGACACTCAGTGTACCTAATTGTGATTTTATTGACTATCATTTCTACCTTGTTTACACTGCCAGGGTTTGTTGGTCACTTTGACTGATGGTTTTCACTCATTCCAAGTCTTGCAGCTCTGACCAAATCATCCTTTGGTTTTTTTGTGGGTTTTTTTTTTTTTTGATACAACATCCCTGCCTGTTCAAATTTTCTGTGTACCCTGACCATAGATGACTGCTATAGGCATAAGTACTGATAATTTTAGTGTTTTCTCAGTTTATGCTCCTTATTTTTGGTTTATAGGTAAAATGTGAGCTGTTTTTCATACTTTGCCCCATCCAATTACCTGTGTAATGAGCAGCCACTCATTATACTTAATTTATAAATCTCCCACCACCAGACCAAGGTACCAAATCTAGGGGCTGTGCTTAGCCTGTAAATGGGGCTGGACTTCTGTGGAGATTTTAATCTGTGGAGAAACAGGGAACAGGATCATTACCAGTTTTCAGACAAGGTGTGATGTGGGGAGACGTGGGTGTCCCCCTGCCTCTTGCTGGGGCTCCTCTCCTGGAGGAGGTGGAGGAAAGGTTCTGTCTCAGCACTTGCAGGGCTGGAAAAGACACATCAAATAGTGCAGTACTTTATGATTTTCTCTTTCTTTCTAGTGCAGTTTGGGGTACTTCCCTGACCCAGGGGTATTCAGTGTCTGCCTTCTTCCCAAAACAGATCCTGGCAGTATAACATGATGGGAGACATGTCTATCTTCACCCTTCTACATGAGACGAAAAATTGATTATATGAAAAGATATTTTCTAAGTTCATTTGCTACCCACAAATCCTGTTGTACAGAAGTTAGAAATTTTGGCCTATATCATTCTTTCTTTAATCTTGTTATACTGTAACAAAAAAACCCCAACCAAACAAAATAAGGAGTGGGGAGCAGTTTACCTTTTAAATAACACAAGCACCATGAGTAAAAAATATTCATGTTTCTCCTCTGGCAATTTTAATCTTCACATTTTTCTGGTGTATTGTATGGAGAGATGTCATTAAGAGTTTTATGGTAATGATTACGTTGGCCTTGCAGACTATTTTTTACTAGCTTTTTTTACTGTCACATTTGCTACATAAGCTTAATTTTATGTTATTGCAATGATGTTCCGTGGTGTGTTCAAATAATCGATAGCAGTACAAGGGTTGTTCCATCGGGATCACATTATATGAGTTTATAATATACAATATATGCTTTGATGTATACACGTAGTGTTTGCTGTTTTTCCCCCTCTCCTTAAATACAGAAATTTCTAGTTGTGTTTATTCCCCTCGTCAGCATACTTTATCATATCAAAGCCTTTACAGACAGTGTAGAACTACTGAGTTATGTTTGGGTCATGTTTTGCAGTGTGCCCTTTAATACTGTAGCTTTAGAAATGCAATTTTCAGCCTCTGCTTATTAGAATATGATAAAGTATTCCTGGTCTATGTCCAGCTCCACTAATCTCCAGACTACACTTCATGAATTAGGCATGAAGATTTTAGTCAATGTGCTTTCAAAGACCAATGTTTAGGGAATCATGGATTTTCTACAAGCTGAGGGAGAAATCTATAATAGGAAGAACTGATTTTCAAACATCATATTCTGTAGAAAAAAATGACCAGTTCTGGCTTGGAAACCAGAAACATTTCCTTTCAGAATACTCAAGAACTGGTTAAAAATGTATTGTAGCTTTTAACTTACAAAGGAGCAGCTTTTTAAAATGCACTGTAAGTGCTGTGTAGTGTATAGAGGCTCATACATTTTAGAAACCACGTAGACACCTCCTGAATTGTGGGTTAAAAAACAAGCCACACCAAAGTTGACTCGATTTAGTGGTGTTAACCTAAACTCACCAATGGATGCTCCTCTCTTTTATCTGTTCACACACAGCAGACCCTGGTGAGGTTTGGCCAAGGGGGACAAGTAAAGGTGGTGTAAATTGGAAGATATAAACAGAATTTAAATTCTGTCCAGCTGCCTTAGCTTTAACTGAAGGCTAGGTCCAAATTAAGCAAAACCATACAGAAAAATACACAAATATGTATTCATAATGCCACCCAGTCTGACCCCCAGGGGCCCACTCGTGACCTTAATTATTCTTTTGTTTCTGGGTAAGACTCATTACCTGGATTTTTGTGGAATATCGGCTCAAAGTTGATTCATGAGCTCATCATCTTGAGGAAGACCTGCAAGCAATCCATCAGACTTGAGAGAACTATAAACAACCTTCACCTCACTGGGAAACGTCTCCTGTTGGTACACGTAGAGCTTAACCTTAATAGTGATTTTTATTTTTGAGAGAAAGGAGGCTATCCAGGCAGTGTTAGTTCGATCACAGTCACTTTTTTAATGTAACGACTGGTGTAGCTGTGTAAGTCAAACTCTGCAGTACTTCCATAGTTCTGTCCTAGACTAAACGCTGCAACCCTTGGCTTAGGAAGCTGCACAGAGCACTGTTAGACAGTCCTAGAGTGGATGAATTTCTTGCAAAATGCAAAGTTAAGGAGTAAATGGGAAGGTAGCCTTTCAATTTTTTGGTGTTTTCCTATACTAATGACTGTTGATAGTGTACAGCACTTTGTAGTTCCTGCTGTAATTATGCCAAGGATTAATACACTGCAATGTTCAGTCATTGAGGAATTAAAGGACAGTTGTAACTTGTCTGGATGCAAATGGGAACCTTTCTGCCTGAAGGAGACAGCAGGGTGTAATGAATCCCATCACCCCTGTCCCCTTCCCCTCAGACACATGTGAGATGGAGGGGGGGGGAGGTCTGTCTGTGTGTTCATGGGTGTTTTTAATAGTCCTTTCTCCAACTCTCCTCTACAGCCATTCTACCAAACCTGGTATTTTTCCCACTTTTGGTAAATCATAAATAATATGAGATACTGGCATTGCTTTTGTTTGCTTGTGTTTGGTTAAATATTTGTTGTGTTTTTTGGAGGGGAAGACAACATTTGTTGTGTTTTTCCATCCTGTGAGACATGTGTGTACGTACATGTCTGTATGCACACATCTGAATATCTACTAAACATGTGATGTGCTTATCTAGGAAAAAAAGGGCTAAATGTTGGATTTTATGTTGTTTTTTTCTAAAATATTCAATACACTTTCTCATGTAAAAATTATTCTTAACCAAGCATTATTTAGCTGAGAGAAATCACAGGAAATACAGAAACCTGTTTCAGATTTGCAGACTATTAGCTACACTGGTATTTATTTAGATGGGAGTGATATCATCAGACAAGAGCTCTGTGTTCTTTTTCAGCACTATTACAGTGATCTTAAAAGGAAAATGAGACCTACAGCTGGACATAAATTGTGCCAAACATTGAATACCTGCATCCTTCTGTATTCTCTATAAAGTCAAGGAGAACCATAAGCAGGACAGTGGTGTTGGTTCTGGCTCGTGATTGTCAGAAATGTGGTAGAAAGCTGCCAGCAATCCAGAGGCTGTGGAAATGTCTCTCTGTAGATTGCAGATGTGATGGTCAGTGCTGGACACAGGCTCTTTAGCAGTGAGGCATCCACACAGAACAAGGTGTGTGGAAAACATTTCCTGTTGGTTGAATGAGTTACTTTGCATCCTGCCTGCATGAATGCCCTGCCTGAATCAGAAACCAGCTGCATCCTCATGTTCTACCATCTCCCTGCACTTGCAGCCAGGAATCAGCCAGTCCAAAGGTTGTAGTAAAGGGCCTTCCTTGACTTCTGTGTAACCAGAGAAAAGTGGAGCAATAAATAGAACTCCTCAATTAATTACACTGACTTCATAATGCAAAAGTGGCTAATGGTTCAATATAAAGTGAAGGGATATATTAATGCACTGATAAGAATGGAATAAAATAACTGTGGTGAAAGTTGCAAACTGAAGTAGTGGCCAGCACCAGTTCTTTGAACAAAAGATTGAGGTAGGCATAGAATCATGGTTTCATTAACTGATGGTTTAAATTACTTTCTCTTTGGAAAAGTAGAGACAGGTGAGATTAATACCATGAGTTTTAGACTATGCAGATCTCAGCTCTCGAGTACACTGCTGGGTTAAATTGTCCTGCTGTGCTTTGCTATGTCATTCAGTTGTTTTGCTAGAAAAAACATCCCATGTTGCACTTAGCTAGATAAATTTGCAGCATCAGCCAAACACAGGTTCAGACAGAGGGAGCCAGTTAGGAGACTCTCTTTCAGACACTGGAAAATTTAGAATTTTAGTTTTACGTTCTACCAGGAAAGTTGGTGCTGTCTGGTAAAACTTGCTATTAACTTGATAACCCATTTCTAAAACTTGCACAAATAACATGTTAGCGTAGGTGAAAGGGCTATGAGGGTCTATTTGATAGTTCCTTCAACTACAATAAAAGCCTCAGAAAATAGTTATCTGCTAGTCTTTGCCTTCCTTATGGTGCTTTCGGTGTTCTTTTGAAAATAGATAGAGCAGATATACCTAAATATTAGGTATTATGTTATCAAATAATGGTTTAGGCACTTGCAGCTACAGAGAAGCATCTCATGATTTTCAAAACAAAATTCAAGTAGCCCAGGAAGGTCACTGCTCTGCACATGTGCTTTTGAAAATACATGTAGGCCCATGGCTTCCCTTTTCAGGTTTCTAAAATCCTTTGAAAATACACTCAGTGATGTCTAAAACCTAAATCTGTTAAGACCCTAATTCTTAATTTAAAAATTAAGTTCCCAAATTTTATCAAATTTCAGTGGTATGTACACTTCCAACTGCCTCAGTCACTTCATGAAAATGAGATGTGTGGTTTGAAGTGCCACACTTTCCTAACAGCACTTTCTGAGCCTGGGCTCACACCTGCCCTGGGGGGAATGGCAGAGTGAGAACAGGGGGACTCCCTGTTCCAGACTTCCAAAAATTGAAATGCCATTTATTCAGCTAAATTGTGCACACAGTTTACCTGCCTGATGTCGAGACCTGATTCATGCAGATGGAACTGGAGTAAATATTCCTGGCTGAGGTTGCTGTGACAGGCTGCTTTGGATGATGCACTGTGTGTGTTGAGGTTCCTCATTGAGTTTTGCTATATGGTCTTCAATGATTGCCTGAACTATCTCCATGCAGCATTTTTAGCCCTTCAAGGGTCATTGTTTCCTATCCATTTTTAAATCTTTTTGGGCACACTACAGAGGCTGTTAATAAAACTGCATTTTTCAATGGGTTTATGGGGATTAGAATCTCCAATTGCTCTCATTTTTCTCTCTATATTACAGGAAGTTTCTGTGGTATATGGTTGGCAAATGTTGACATTGTATTGTTTTTTCCTGCATTTGTGGGCAATAATGGATTGAATGGGTTTTTATTTTGCCAAAATCCATACTGGTTAGTCATATGCCTATAATTCTCATTTTTCTATCTATCATTAGAGCTCCTGCTGATGATTAGTGAACTGAAAGTTCTAGGACTGAGTCTTGAAGGGTTTTTAATCTAGAAATCCTTATGAAAGGACAAATAATAAATTGTTTAATAACATTTATATTGATACCAAAATATTTAATTTATTCACCTGTTTTCTGACTAAAGTGGGGTAGTAATTGTGAGACTACAGGAAGAATATAGAGGGAAAAGTGTAATTTTTCTCAAGGGAAGTGGGAGCTGGTCACTGGCCATAAGTCCTGGGTGTTTGGAGACAGTGACCTAGTCCCAGTGCTCCCACGATGTCAGATTTTCAGCAGCAGTTGAGCATCCCATCCTTACTTTTAAAGGAGGGGATCCAGAATACCTGTAGATCAAGATGTTAATTTTATCATTATGACAAAATTTATTATTAAACAATACCTGAATTATCATATGTATTTTTGCTTCTTTGTTTTCCACTTGGTCCTATTGGTTGTTACAGAAGTTTTATTTTATCCTCTTCTCTTTTTCTTAATATTTCTCTGGATAAGCCTTAGATTCCTGCACCCTGCTGTAGTGCTGCAGTGATATGCTGCTTTCAGGATTTTGGCCAAAACCAGTACATATTAGACTAGGTCTAGAACCAATGTGAAATGACTTTTTTACACCAGCATTTTTTTTTTTATTATTATTTAAATTAATTGTTTTCTTTGGTGTGAAAATACAAAATGACCGTCAAACAACAGCCAAGTACAGTTCAGTGGAAGAAGAAGCTGAAGCAAGCAAATTTGTGACAGAAGGAATATTGAAACTGGATTGGCTACCCTGGTTTTCCCTTATGGCAATTATTCAAATTGTTTTCAGAATCCACCTTAGTTACTGAATGTGTTGTTAAATTTATCTTTTAAAGCTTATATGTGCAGTAATGTAAAGGAGTGATCTCATACCCCAAACTGTTTTTTTGGGAGTTAATTCTTTGCTTAGCAGGTACATGTGAATCTTGGCTCTGAAATAATCACTGTGTTTAATACTGTTTGCCAAACTAATAACATGCTCATTGTCTGGTCAGAGCCTTTATAACGTGGAAATTATCATCCAGTTAAAATTATGTATTGACTACACAGGGATAATATTTTTCTCTATTACATTTAATCTAAATACAATGCTTATGTAGCTGTATTTATATGATACTGAATTTTACCTTTTTATCTCTGCTAAATGCTGTTGATCACAATTATCTTTGATCACCACTCCAAAAACTCTATTGTGCTTCCAATTCTATTTATTTTAGGGCTTTATCCTAAAGCAGCAAAGATTGTTAGGTTTTGAAGGACCTGGACACACACACTTTCCTATCCCTCCACAGGCACAGAGCTGTGAAGTAACAGCTGGCATTGTAGGACAGGAATTGAAAATACGTGGATTTTTAATATAGTGTAAACGGTCACCATTTTGAAAGTGACAGAATTATGTATAGAGATGTTTTATTTTTGTTTATATATTCCTTGAATTTATTGGTATTAGAGTTACCTGTTTGTGTAAGAATTTTTTTTTTTTTTGTCCTGTCTGTCCCTCACCAAGATTCCAGATCCCCATTATCACAAGAAAAACTTCCTTCTTTTTTTAAAGCAGGTATTTTGTGTCATCAATCCTGTTTGATTCAGTCCTACAGAAGTTTGATCAAGCTACATATCCTCTCACTAGGATCAATTTTAACCACGAAGTATAGATTGAAATATCTGTGTGTGTCAATTTGACAAAGAGAACAGAGGAGATATCTTTACTGGAATTGTATTGCACTTGACAGATTCCTCCCCCCACCTGCAGATATTGACAGAGCAGGGGGGGGATCATGAATTGCTTCAGCTACAGCCTGGCTTGGCTGTAGCATTACTGGTGTGTGAGTGTCATCTTCTCCCATGGAACAGTGGGAATACACACTTTAATTTTGTCTTTCTTATTTGGAAAATGTGCATTTTGAGAGGCAGTGGAAACTGCTGGAGGCAGATGACCATCCCTCTGCTAAGATGTGAGATGAGGGGAAATGTTTGGTTTTTGTTTTTTTTTTTTTTCCTTAGTTGCAGTTTAGGATTACAGAATATGCTGAGTTGGAAGGGACCCACAAGGGTCATCGAGTCCAACTCCTGGCCGTGCACAGGAGACCCTAAAAATTCCACCCTGTGCCTGAGAGCATTGTCCAAATGTTCCTGGAGCTCTGTCAGGCTGGTGCTGTGACCACTGCCCTGGGGAGCCTGTGCCAGTGCCCAACCACCCTCTGGGGGAAGAACCTTTTCCTAATGTCCAACCTAATTCTCCCCTGACACTTCAGGACATTCCCTTGGGTCCTGTCACTGTCACCACAGAGCAGAGATTAGTGTCTGCCTCTCCTCTTCCCCTCACAAAGATGTTTCTTTGCAATAAGGTCTCCCCTCAGTCTCCTCCTCTCCAAGCTGACCAGACCAAACGCCCTCAGCTGCTCCTCGTACGCCTTCCCCTCAAGGCCCTTCACCATCTTTGTTGCCCTCCAGAAGCATGAGGTGAAGCAAAAAGAACACGAGATTCCAAATTTGGAGACTGGGGGCCTCATTTGTATATGGTTTTTCAGCAGTGTTGTATTTTAGCTAGCAGACAAAAGGGAGAAAATTGGAGCAACTAAGGTATTCCCTCAGGAAGAGAGCATGAAGAAAAACCTGGCTTGGAAGATTCCTGACACTTCTGTTTAATTATCTGCTAGTCCACTGTGCTTAAGGACCAAGGGCTATGGTTCTGATGTCCTCTTTGGTGTGGAAAATCATGACTCTCTTTTGCCCCTGTAGGAACCCATCCCTCGAAATTACAATCTACTCTTAAGATTATTCTTACTTAAAGGAAAATTACTTTAGATACAATATATTGGCTTACTAGTCCAGTTTTATCTATAAATCTGTTTTCAGCAATACAATATCCAGTCATCTTTATTAAGGCTTTATTCTGTAAATTAAGTTTTTTCTGTTGTGGACTTTATAATAACAGTACATGACCTGCACTGACAACAGCTTACTAAAACATAGGCTAAATGTATCTTAAAGCTCGGATGCAGAAGCACACAAGCATATTTCATCTTGCAGATGAACAAGGATGATTTAGCGCATACCAAAACTGAGTTTTCCTGTGGTTCATTTGTATCTAGATCCTGAAACTGGGAATATGCATTTCAGCCTCTCTGTGTACCAACAGGGCAAAAGCAACGACACAAAATCAACATCACACTAAAATCAGCATCTGGGAGGCTGAATTATTGAATGCAGTACAGTTGATATCCTTCTATCACAACAGCAGATATGACTTGTGAGTTTGAACCTATTTCATATTTTAGTATTTCTACCCTAAATGCACGAGATGTGCGATTTCATTCTTGACTCTGTGTGGTAATCACAAAAGTCACAAGACTCCAGCTTTGTGACTCTGGCAGCACAATTAGCAAATGACTCCTAGCAGCTGGGCGATTCCTCTTCATGGACAAAAATGATCTGCAATATTTTCAGCCCAGAAGTAAGTAGAATGCAGTTTATGGTATCAAGTTGTATAGCAAAGACAAGTGAAACAGTATTGTGAAAGTTTCCTAAGCAGTGGCTGTGCTGAAAATACTGACAGAACTAAGCAAACGAGAAGTCACCCTAATTACTGATGAGCAAAGGGATATTTTCCACTGAGTTTCCTCCTTTTTTTTTCTTTTTTTTTAATGCAGGATGCTATTGTTGTAGTTCAGAAAGCCCCGGGCAGCTTAGAAATCAGGCAAAAAAATCAATAGCCCACTTGTTGAAGATAAGTGAATTAGCTTGTGTTGAATGTAACTGAGTACCTGAACACTCCAGTGAGCAGCCTTTGTTTTGTGAGAAAGGAGATTTGTGAGGTTTCTCTTCTGAGGGCTGTGGTGGTGCACATCTCAGATTAATCACCCTGAGTAAGAGGAAGCTGACCACTGACACAGAGAACTAATTTGTGAATTTTCATTCTTTTTGTCTTGTTTCTGTTTACTATGCTGAGCAGATTTCCACATGTTTCAAAAAAGGTGATGAATCCCGTAGAAGAATTTTAGTGAACAATAACAAAGGCGACCAGAGTAAGTAGTGAATTTGCCATGGGCCAAATTCAAAATTTCTTTCCTGCTCTATGCAGACTCAGGTTCTCTTTAAATTCACGTCTGTTACATCTCTGGGGCGCTCCTCTCACGTGTCTGTGTACTGCAGGAAGGAACGCTTCTGTCCAGTGTGGTCATTGTTTGGAACACAGGGCATTTATAATGCCCATATCCAGAGAGAGCAGCCCCCTTTCTGCTGCTGGCTCACAGGATGTGCAGTGCCTGGGTGCTCTGCCCTCACTACAGCCTGAGAAACAGCTCTGAGCTTTTCCTGCTTTGCCACCGACCTCAGTGTTAATTGAACCTGTCACTAACATGATGTTGTCCCAGCCCAGCTGCTTCTGAGTCTCTGGTCTGTCTTCAGAAGTGGGAGAGAAATGCAGAGAGGTTTTTACCCCAACTGTACAACTCCCTGATCCTTGAGTGAGTTGCCAGCTCAGTGTTAACAAGGCAGAGTGGGAGGATTCCTCAGTGGTCCCTGGACCATTGATAGTCCTGGAGGCCATATGGCAGCAGAGGATGGCTTCAGCTCTTGTTGACAACTCATAGTTTCTTTCTGGGTAATCATTTAGGGAGGTCTGAGGCAGCTACATGGGATGTGTTCTTGCTAGGACCAATGTTGTCCTGTGAGGTGCAGCCACAGTGCTGAGGAGGAGGCCCAGCCAGTCAGACCTGGCACTGGCCACAGTGTTCCCATCTCATCCTGTTCTCTCTGAGCTGGTCAAAATCATCCTGCTGAACTTCACAGAGTTAATAGCAGAATTGTCACCTGGACACGTTAAACACACAGCGTTAGAGGAGTTTAGATCTCATACCAGTTGACTTTCATTCATTATTTATGTTATGTATTTGGTGTCAATCTCATGAGCTTTTAAGACAACCCTTGTGGCTTTTAGCTGCAGGGGTGGTGTGGCAGATATACCAGTTCTGGGAGCTGGTTATTTGTTAAAGCAGTTACCTGCTGCTTTTTGCAGTGGTTGTTCTACCTCATCCAAACAGCCTGAAAGGCACCAGCTTTTTTCTACCAATGCACACAACCATGTAAGCAGAAGGTTCAGTGCCCAAACGTTGATGAACCTCCTCTTTTCAGGCCTGTGTTGGCAGGTCTGGCAGCACTGGTGATGTATCACCTTGGCTCATTTCCCTCAGTCAGTCAGGACATCAGGGCTGGGAAGCAAAACTTTTAAATCTTGTCTGTGCTGGCTTGTTTTCAGCTAAAACAAATCAGGTCTGCCATTCCTCCTACATGGTACAAAGGAGGAACCCTTGAACAGTTTCTGAAGAGTAAAGCTGGCTTTTGCTAGTTTAGCATTCCTGAGCTGTGGGAGTTTTGACAGCCTGAGACTTTAGCCAGGGCCCTTTCCTTTTGGGAGAGCTGTTATCAGAAACATGATCCTCTCTTCAGTGATGGTGTTTGGGAAGGGTTTCAGATGTGGCCCATCCTCCAGTGTGTATCCCACAGCTCAGGGCAGGAGCTGAGCCTCACCTCCTGTCTCTCTATTCTCTTCTGCTTTTTGCAGCTCAAGCTGGGCACCTGTAGGCACCTGTTCATGCAGTCCCCATGGCTGGACAGACTATGTAGGATTTCTCCTGTAATTACTTCTCCCTGCTGCTGGGGACACTGTGGCATTAGGTATGACAGTATCCAGGATGCCTTGTTGCCTTGCCACCCTGCCTATCCTACAGTTTTCCTTAGTTGGTGCAGTTAACACCTGAGTTTGTTGGAGAAAATGTGCTGGCACAGGGAAGACAGTGATGGGAGGGACCACAGGAGCATGGGATATGGAGAGCTAACCAGGGATTTTGAGGATCATCAGCTGAGGCTTCTCCCATCTGTCCCAGAAAAATTAGGCTCCTGCATGATTCCCCAAACTGCTCTTTCTTTCCTCAGGAATGGTGAGCCTTGCTGCTCACCTGCAATTGTTTTATGTCTTATTCTTCAAATTCTTTCCCCAGCACCATCTTTTGCCATCTCTGGGCTCCATGCTTTCCCTGTCCTTCCTCCTCCATCCTTTTTCTTTCCCACTTGTGCATCTATAAGTGTAAGGAGAAAGCTCATCCTGCACTTCTCCTTCTGCCAGGCTTGCTGGAAACATGTGCTTGCTGGAAAAGGCAAGGGAATCAGGGGCAAGAATTCCTCATGGCAGCCCTGAACTGTGGTCTTCAGAGATGTTTTTTCCCTCCCTGCAGATCAGTGTGGTTGATGAGAAGCCTCTGCAGGTGTTTGGGGAAGCCAGAACCAGATGGTTTCACCAAGCGCCTTCACCTGGGAATTACAGCAGAGTCCCATGCTCAGTCTGCTCCCTGAAGAATTTGTGCATCACTTCTTGCAAGGCCCTGAGATTCAGAGGAGATAATTTGTCTCTAAATTTACATATTAATAATTTACATAGTTATTGCAAAGCCTGCTATTTAAAATCTTGATAGTGACAGCAGCATACTGTATTTTTGTTGACTCTGATCTATGGAGTGTCTCTTTACATAAATGAAATTATAAGCCTGGAAAGCTTTTATTCCTTTTGTTTTGCATTGTTTGTTTTTTTCTGTCTTTTGCTTCTTTTAAACTGCATAAGGTAGATAAGTCTTTCAAAGAGCAGAAATAGTTAAATTAGGTAAGTTCATTAGACCTCCCTATATCATCTCCCATGCAAAGGTCAAGCACAGTGCCATGATCCTGTTTCATCTTCCTGCCAATTGGTTTTCACCCTTGGTTTCAAAGGGAGCACTTATGACTGACACTTCTGGACCTCTCTGCTATGCAGCTGCTTATTTAGAGCTTTTTTGGATCCCGAACAGCTAAAATAAGTGCAATTTCATGGGGCTGACACATCAAGGATTCATGAGTGGAAACATGCTTTGCTTTTAGGTTATTTTGTTTCTCTCCTTTTCCTCCTTTAGAAGCATGTGGAGGGTTTGAGAGCAAAAAATAAAGGTGATTAGAATTAGTTATTTCTGCCTTTGGTCATGAACCAGAGAGAGACTGCCTCAAGCAGACACCT